>CM008233.1:18089119-18110993 GCA_002278615.1 Pogonus chalceus | reverse complement strand
AGTCAAGGGCTATATCTTTCTTTATTACAATTGTCGAAATATTGCTATAAAACAGTCCAATTTTTGAGACAAATTATACGATTTATATAAATTGGTATGAAAAATTGCCTAGCGCTATTAGATATTTTATAACTTTATTTATTTTTAAGTTATTACTTCATAAATAAATTGAAAACGGTAAGTTTTCAAGCATTATTCATGAGTATATTTGAATATTTATTAAGTTAATATGCAAAATGATATTTTTAGAAGATATTTTATCAAACATCAGATAACAAGAAAATTTATTTACGTTGTATGACCTTAATAGAATAATTACATATGTAGAATGAAACCATAACAGTGACTAGTAGGAGGTACAACATTATACATTATATAGTTTAAAATGATTGCTTTTATTTTGAACAGTGTAACAGTAACACTGTTTATAACATTATTTTGTATTATTTATGGATATTACAAATATGCGCACAATTATTGGGAAAAGCATGGTGTACCATATGTAGCTGGAAAATTTCCATTTGGTAACATAACATCTGTGATATTTAGGAAACAAAGTTTCATGAACAGACTTGGTGAAATATATCAAACAATGAAAGGCAAAGGTTACAAATACGTTGGCTTGTACTTTTTCACTCGGAAAGCATTACTGATCATTGATCCAGAAATGGTAAAAAAAATACTCTCTACCGATTTCCAATATTTTCCAGATCGAGGTATTTATTACGACGAAGAGAACGATCCACTAAGTGCGCATTTAGTTGCTTTAAGCGGAGATAAATGGAAGGAACTTCGGCAAAAACTGTCACCAACTTTTTCTTCTGGAAAATTGAAAAGCATGTTTGAAACAGTACTGAAATGTGCTCAACAGTTAGCGGTTGAATTAAAACGAGAAAATAAAGACGAACCATTTGATATAAAGGACTTTGCTGCACGGTACACCACCGACGTAATTGGATCTTGTGCTTTTGGTATTGAATGCAACAGTCTGAAAAATTCTAATGCTGAATTTCGACAAATTGGCAAAAAGGTTTTTCAATCTAATTTTCGCGATATACTTAAACGCATCATTATTAGAAATTCACCTTGGCTAGCAAAAAAACTTAGAATGAAGGTACATACATATATCAAACTTTTAATAAATAAACATTTTAATATTTATTTAAACATGAGAATCTAATAAAAATATTTCATTTGAAAGGTAATAAATTGTGAAGTATCAAAATTCTTCATTGGCGTTGTAAAAGAGACAGTTGCGTACAGAAGAAAAGAAAACATAAGCCGCGGGGACTTTCTACAGCTGCTTATGGAACTAATGGACAAAAGGAGCGAGGATAATGAAATCGAGAAAGGAAGCGTAAAATTCCAGGCAGTCAGTAAAAAAGATACCGTTTGCAGTCCGTCGTGTCTTACTATGAACCAAGCCGCTGCCCATGCCTTTGTATTCTTTCTAGCGGGATATGAAACGTCCGCCAGCACAATTACATTCGCTTTGTTCGAATTAGCCTGTCAAACTCATATACAGGACAAAGTACGTAAGGAGGTATTTGAAGTTGTCAAGAAACATAATAATATGATCACGTACGACTCTATTATGGAACTGCATTATATGGAGCGTATCTTCTTGGGTACGTTACAATGTATCATATTCTTCCTTTATTCATTTACATAAAACAAAACTATTCTCATAAATTTTACTTTATTTTTAATTCCATTTATTTAACAAATTAACAAATACAAATTAACGATTTAATTGCATGGATATGCGACTATTATTTTTTTCAATTAAATTCCAGTTATACTCTTAATTGCAGTATTTTCTTTTTGCAAATCAACAGGTTTTATTCGATACAAAGAAATTAAATATACGTACACTATAGTAATATAATTGAAAAAATTCTAGTTTATTTAAAAAAAAAAGTTTAATTAAACTTAAAATATGTTCCAATTTAAGTTCAGATAAACCGTAAAAGTACTTTTATTATCTTTTCTATTAGAACCCTCACAATAGCGCAACAAATTTAAAAAAAACATATATTATTGCGTGCTTCAATTGTTTGTGGTTTAAAAGCAGGTTTTATTCAAATTTTACAATAACTTCAGTAATATTAATTTCAAAATAAATAAATTTTGAAAGTATGCGTAAAAATTGCGATTTGCGTAAATAAATAATTATTAATATATAGACGGATCGATTTTTTCAGTACTGTTAATTATAGTAACATATAATAATGTCTAAAGTATCACATTTTTTTTTTCATAAATATAAAACGAGTTTAAGCGTATGACCTATAAACTTTCATAAAAGATAATAAAGGTATACGACGGTAGTAACCTAGTTGCATTGTTCTAACTTATTGTGTTGTATATAAAATTTTAGAAACAATGCGCAAATATCCAACTTTTGTACTTCTTATGCGAAAATGCATCAAGGATTATAATCTACCGGATAGTAGTATAAAACTGGAAAAGGGAATTCCGGTTATTATTCCTGTACATGCTCTTCATCACGATCCGGTATATTACCCTGATCCCGAACAATTTAACCCGGATCGTTTCAAACCAGAATCCACAAAATCTAGGATTGATTATACGTATTTGCCTTTTGGATATGGGCCTAGAATTTGCATTGGTGAATATTCATTTATTTCGTGTGTTTCTAATTCATTTAAACTATATACGTGATAAACATATTTTTCAGGGTTGCGGTTTGCGATGATTCAAATGAAAGTTGCCTTAACATTGATATTACTTAATTTTAAGTTTACTTTAAATGAAAAAACCAAACTTCCTATTAAGTTTAATCCAACTAGTTTTGTTTTACAACCTTTAGGCGGAACTTGGTTGAATTTTATTGAATTAACAAAAACAGATAAAGAAATATATTAAGTTTACTTAAAACATATTTAATTTTATAGTTATTTAAGTTATTTTACATGTATGTATTGAAGCAATGTATAAATAAACGAAAGATAAAGCAAAATATAAACAAATTACTGGCTAAACAGGTATACCGTTAGGAGAAATGAACCTTAATAATCCCATGGTTGTTGGTGCATCACAACCATTACCTCAGTCAGTGTTTTACAACAAACGTGGAAGTATCTAATAAACTTTACAATGTATTTTACCCATACAACAATAGAGCTACTGATACTTTTACTCGCATTGTTACCAGTTGTAATAATTATTTATTTCAAACGAAAATATTCATATTGGGCAGAGAAAGGTGTCCCATATTTTCCACCAATTTTTCCGTTCGGGAATATCAGTGATTTTGTGCTAAGAAAAACAAGTATTTTACACTTATTTCGACAGATTTATTTCAAATCTAAAAGATGTGGGTATAAATATACTGGTGTATATTTATATGCTCGAAAAGGACTTTTTATCGCTGATCCAAGTCTCGTGAAAAGAATTCTCTCCACGGATTTTCAATATTTCCACGACAGAGATATTTATTACGATGAGAAAAATGATCCGCTTACGGCAAATCTAGTTGCGCTTACTGGACAAAAATGGAAATCCCTTCGTGCAAAATTAACACCCACATTTACATCAGGAAAATTAAAAATGATGTTTAAAACTGTTATGAATTGTGGCGAGGAATTACAAAATTATCTTCATCAACATAATGATTCATCTGTTGAAATTAAAGATATTTTATCTCGATTTACTACTGATGTAATCGGTTGTTGTGCATTTGGAATAGATTGTAATAGTTTAAAAAATCCCGATACTGAATTTAGTAAGTACAGCCAACGAGCTATGACGCAAAGTATAAAAGATGTTTTAAAATTAGCGGTGTATAAAAATTTTCCACGTTTAGCCCGACTATTTAAAATGAAAGTTATTAATCCAGATGTGTCAAATTTTTTTATAAACATAATTAAACAAACAATTGAACTTAGGGAACATAATAATATTGAGCGTAATGATTTCATACAACTTCTAATCCAGTTGAAAAATAATGGACAACTAGATGAAGATGAACGCAATGACACAACAAAAGTTGGTGAAAATTTTAAACTAACTTTTAATGAGATAGCTGCACAGTCTTTTATATTTTTCCTCGCGGGATATGAAACCTCGTCAACGGTCACTAGTTTTGCACTATATGAAATTGCGCAAAATGATACAATCCAAGAAAAATTAAGGCATGAAATTTTACAAGTCATTAAACGACACGATGGACAAATCACTTACGATGCAATCATGGAAATGGAGTATATGGAAAAAGTTATTTTTGGTACGTACTTCCAATCAATAAAGATTATAATTATTTATTGAAATGAAATTTTAGAATCGATGAGAAAATATCCAGCAGTTCCAGTTTTATTGCGTAAATGCACAAAAAAATATCAAATACCAAACACGGACGTTATAATAGAAGAAGAAACGCCGGTATTCATATCAATATGGGGAATGCACAGTGATCCGGAGTATTATCCCGATCCAGAAAAATTTAATCCAGAGAGATTTGATAAGGTCGAAACCCAATACAGACCAGAATATACATATTTACCGTTTGGAGACGGACCACGAATATGTTTAGGTAAAATTATATTTGAAAAACATTTTTTTTTTTTGTATTAATTTATAAAAATATTTAATTTCAATAGGGTTACGATTCGGCATGATGCAGATAAAAATAGCTTTATCGATTTTACTGAGCAATTTTAAATTCACATTAAATTCAAAAACATCAGTTCCTTTAATTTTCGACAAGGACCGTCAGGCTGTTTTACATCCAATTGGTGGAATATGGTTAAATGTATGTAAACTAAATAGAAATCAATAAATAATTCATACCTTTGCTGATAATTCCAATATAGCGATTTTCCTCTCCTGTGCCTCGAGTTTCTCTTGCAGCATTGCAGCACCTAATCCACCAGAATGATGCTGCTGCATTTCAAGTTTTGTAGTAAGCAATTCTATTTCATTTTTCAGTTGCATATTTTCATGCACCATTGATTCTACGCGACTAGAATTTAAAGTATCCACCGACGATTTAGCAGATTTCAATCTAGATTCTAAAATATGTTTTTCCCGTTCTAATCGGGATATTATTGATTTCGCTGAATTATAACTCTGTTGAACTTTTTCTAGTTCTTCGATTTTAATGGCAAGTTTTTCTTTCGTTTTTTCAGCCGTTTGTTGCCAACGTTTCTGTTTCTCCCATAATGTAAAATCTTCGGTGATTTTTGCTCTTCTCACTTCATTTAATGCTGCGTCTTTTTCTAGTTTTTCATTAGCTTCGCTTAATTCTTTTTCTAACGTTGCAATTTTCTTTTGAAGTTGTTCTTTTATAGACTTGTCACTTTTGTCGCTTCTTACAGACAGAATCGGACTAAATAACAAAAAGGAAATTTTATTTAAACAATATTATAATAAAAATAAATTAAATTATATATAATATAAAAATTAAAATGGCAGTTTTAATTTGAAATGNAAAATAAATTAAATTATATATAATATAAAAATTAAAATAGCAGTTTTAATTTGAAATGACGTAATATGTTTGACGCGTGCAGAATTATTTTTAATACCGTTTAATGAGTTGTTTTCGTAAATTCCTAATTTCTTCCTTCGCTGCTTTTTCACGTGTAATTAACTGTTCATATCGTTTTTTAAGTGTTTCATTTTCCGTTTCCAATATTTGTTTTGCTAATTCTAATTCTGAATATTCTTGATTATTTTCAAGTTTTTCAGTTTCTTCGTGCATTTTTAATTCATTTTTTAATTGCATTATAGTCATTGTAAATTCATGAATTTTTGTGTCTTTGTCTTGAATATCTTGTGTAATTTTTAAATTCTTTTGGTTTAATTCCAAGCGTACTTTAGATAATTCTTGTTTTAACGAAATTGTTTCTTCTTTATACTTTTCAGTTTCATTTTTATACGTTGATATTTCTTCTTCGTATTGTTCGTCAAATCTTAAAAATATAATTGAAATTTTTAATTTGAAAAATATATAAAATATGAACTTACTCTTTTCGTAATGTTTCAATCGTGTTAATTCGATCATTTGCAAGGCTTCGCCATCGAACGGATTCTTGTCTACTGGCGTGTAATTGCGATTTTAAACTAGAAACAGACGTTTGCAACTCAGCCAAGTGTCCTTCCAAAATATGTACTTGACTTACATATTGTTCTATAGCATTTTTATTTGGCAGCACTTCTGAAATATTTTCTTCTGACTTTGAATCCTTTAATCTGAAAATTATTAATGAGTCAGTTTCACTCTTGAAAAGAATTATTTAATTATCTGGGTATATCTTGAACGGCTTTCTTACTCTTGATATGCTTGTTGTTGGGTATGTAGATTAATTTGTAGTTGTTTAATTTCTTCTTGAAAACGTGAAGCAGCTAAACTGTGCTCATCTTTACCTTCTTTTAAAAGTTTTTCATATTTTGAAATGATTTCTTCTTTTTGAGTTATCATCAATTGTAGTTTAGTAACCATTTGCTATTAAAATATAATAAAATTACATTACATTATTTAAATTAAATTAAATATTTATTTAAAAATGTTTTTGCACCTTTAATGCATTGTGTTCTTGCATATCGACTTCGTCAATAACATTAATATTACTCCTAGATTCTCTTCTAGTATTTTCAGCTACGGTAGATTGTTCTACTTTTGCATGTGTTTTTTCTTCTAACTGTTTAATACTTTTTTCTAAATCAGAAATAAGCATTTCTTGCATTTTTAAATTACTATCTTTTAATGAAATTAATTCTTTATTTTTATGGATTTCATTCTGAAGAGTAGAAATCATATCTTCATATTTTAATGTTTCTACAGTTGGAACAGTTTGAATTTCAATAGATTTTCTATGCAAAAGTGTTTCAAAAATAATTGGATCTGTTCCTATTTCAGAAAATTGCTTTGATTCATGAATTTGCTGGTTTTCTTGTAAATCATTTGTAGTTTGAGTTACATTTGTGTTTAATGTTTTATTGTTGTGCGAAGAAATAAATAAATTTTGTAAAATATTATTATTTGCTTTTAATAATTCTTCTTCTAGTTGAAGGAATTCTTTATCTTGGTTTGTAATTCGTTCCAATATTTGCTTCAATTCATTTTCTTTTATTTCTAAAGTTCGTCGATATTTAAACTCCTATTGAAATAAATAAAAATTATTTGGAATAAATTTTCAATTAGAAATAATTTTTCTTACACTTAATTGCAGCGTGTGTTTTTCTTTATACCATTCTAATATTTTCTCATGTTTAAAGTTTGAATGATCTTTTAAAAAGGTTGCTTTTAGTTCTGTTGTATTTTTTAATTCCAAATTTAATTGTTCTTGTAATAACATAATGTCTTTTTTTTGCTTTTGTATTGTTAGTAATTCATTAAAAACGGTTTGTTTGTCATTATATATTTGACGTAAAATATTGACATTCCTCTCTTGTGAATAAAGAGGATTGCATCCCATATATTGAGAACGCAAACTATGCAATATTTGTTCCAAAATTCTAATCAAATTGAATAAGTAAATGCAATGTAATTATAAATAATAATTGAATACATACCTGAACTTAATTTGATGTTGATTTTGAATATTATTGAATTTCTCTTTAATTTCGTTGTAAGAAATTTCTTTTTGTTTAAAATTTTCTTTTGTTTGTGTCAACTCATCATTTAAAATATCTAAACGATTCTTAACATCAGCTTCGCAAATACGTGCAAGTACAACTTCTGTACTAAGTCTTGCGATAAGTGCCTTTTCGTCGCTCGTCGATTGTAAATCTAACAACAAATGTTTTAAATTCATTAATTCCATATTTTGACATGATTTTAACATTTCTCTCGTTTTTATTTCATTTTCAATTATATTATTTTTACACGTTAATTTATCATATTTATTTTTTAATTTATTCAATTCTTCTTCGGTTGTAATAAGTTTTTCTGAAATCTTTTTATGTTCTTCAATTGTAACTGAGTTAATAAATTTATCTTCTTGTTCTTGTAAATTTACTTGTAGTTTTAAGTTTTTATTTATTAATAATTTATTTTGACTTTCATATTCTGCGCATCTTTCTTCACATTTCTTAAGCTGTTCTTTTACTAACTCGTATAAACTGTTTATATGATCGGCCCTTTGGCATTCACTTAAAACATTCAATTCTAAATTTGCCATTTTCTTTGTTACAGTAACTATTTCATCGTTAGCATATTGCGCAGCATATTTTTGTGATTTTATCTGAAGTAATTCAAAGAATAAATTATCTTTTTCTGAATTTAATAATTCAATTTCTTTTTTATAAACTTCGATGTTACTGGATTCTTTAAAATTATTTACATTTTGAAGTAATTCTCTATGTTTTATAGTTAATTCATAAAATGCTTCATTAGCTTTATCGAGTTTAAGTTTTGGCACTGAATCCCGTAAAATATTTTCTAAAATATTTAATTTGTGCGTTAAATTGTTGTTGTCAATTTCTAATTGTTTTATATTTTTGCAGAATGATGCTCGCATTTGGCACATATCTAGTTTTAATTTGCTATTATCGTTTGATAACTTCTTTTCATTGTCTTCTAAATAAAGACATTTTCTATTTAAAATAATAAAATCGCTTATTAATTTCTGATCTGCAGTACTTTCAGTATCAGATTTATCGGAAGCCAAACAATCATTTAATTTAACTTGTAAATTTTGTAAAGTTCCTGATAAATTCTCTTTTTCTGTTAAAATTTCTTCGTATTTAGTTTGTAATGTATTTTTTTCTGTTATGAATTGTTTATACAATAAACCAATTTGTTGTTTGACCACATTCATTTCTTGTTTATAATTTTCTAGTTTTTCTTTTAACGTATCAACATTTTCAGCTTCCATTTTGTATTCCTGTTTTAATAAATATGAATTATTAATAATATGTTCATTTCAAATGAATGAATAGTACATACATTTAATACAACGAGAAGATGTGAATTTAATTTCGAAATTATTTCTGCACTAGTTGTTGAAATATTTGGCGGAACAATGAAATTAGCAACTTGGTTTGTACTTATTGTTGCTAATTGATCTGAGGAATCTTTTAATTTAATTTTTAACTCATGATATTTTATTTCAGTTTGTTGTAATTGCTCATTTGCGTTGCTTAATTCATTTCTAAAAATAATAATTTTTAAATTGAAGGTATATGAACCCAAATCTATAAATAAATAATGAAATAATGAACTTATACCTTGCAAATTTTAATTGATTTCGGAGTTCTTCATTAGTACCTTGCAAAGTATTAATTTCAGCTTGTAATTTCATAGCAGGATGATACCAACCAGAAACATGGCGAGAGTCTAAAATATGTATAAGTTGTTCTAAACTTTCTGACTTTATTTCTTTATGACTTGTTCCTAAAATATTCATGGATAAATAATAAATTATGAGAAATGAATGTTAAATTACAACCTTTCTTTGTACGTATACTGTCTAATATTTCATGCATTCCTTTCCGTAAACACTCATTTTCTTCAGAAACTTCAATATATTTTTTCTTGTAATCAATACCATCAGAAGTACTAACAGTTTCTGTTTTCATGTGTTCATCTTGCACAACTGTAGATTCATCAGTTTTTGTTGTTGTTGTTTCTTTTGAAATTAATCGTTTATACTTTTGTAAATCTACTTTTAATTGCATTTTTTCTTCTTCTAATATTTCAATTTGATTTTGTAAATTATTTATTATTTTTTTCTGTTTGCGTTGTTTTGAAATGAAAACATTTTTCGATAATTGCACATCTAATGGAAGTCCGCATTTTTCGCTGTAAGTATTTATTTATAATAAGATTACTTAAATTATTTAAAAGTTAATTACCGTAAAGTTAAATTTTCATATTCTACTTCGTCATAACTTGCTTGATATTTATTACAAGTTTGAATTAATTCTGTTATTTGTTTATCTCGAATATTTATTTGAACGCGGAGATCTTGCATTTCGCGAAGCGCATCTGATAAACCGTATTGCCCTTCTTCATATTTACGAATTTGATTCATTAATTCTACCAGCTAAACATTGTTTTTAATATTTTTGATTATAATATATAATGAAATTTGAACACGCACCTGTTTACCCTGATTTTGTGCGTCTAATTCCGTGGATTGTAAAAGAGTTTGCAATTCTTGGCATCGTTCATGCGCTGCTAATAATTGAGATTTCAAATCGTCAGTTATTGCGTCTTGTTCTATATCAGTTACTTTTTGTTTCCGAGATGATTTTATTTCGTTTAATAAAATTGTATTTTTTTCAATTTCTTTCGTTGCTTCAATTAATTTCAATTGTAATTCTTCAATTTGTTCTTCTTTTTCTGCTAAAATCGATGATGGAATTTTATTTGTGTATTCAATAATTTTGTTTTCTAATTTTGAATTATTTTGTTTTAATTCCTTTATTTCTATTAGTTTTGTTTTTAATAATGCCTAAAACACAAACAAGTTGTTTAAATTTATTTATTTTTAAAAAATATTAAATTTTACATTTAATTCATCGATTTTTTTGTCTAATTTTATACTGAAATTATTAATTTCTTTTTCTCTTTCATTTTTCTGATTGACTAAATCTTTAATTTGATTTCTTAGCGCAATATTTTCATCTGATGCTGTTGATAATTTTTCTATAAAATACATAAAAAAATATTTTCTTAAAGTCAAAATTATTAATTAAAATAGTTATAAATACCGTTAATTTCTTTTAATCCATTTTTATGACCTAAAATTTCGGCTGCCGTACTTGATATATGTTCTGTAGCTTCGTTTAATTCGTTTTTTAAAATAACAACTTCTTCTTTTAATGTTATATTTTCTTTTTCNAACTGCGAAATTTGTTTATTTTTTTGTTTAATATTTTCTGTTAAATACTGATGTTTTTCTGATACATCTGATTGTTCAGAATGACTATCATCCTGATGTGCAGAATGAAGTAATTCTGATTGTATCATATTTTTTTCTTCTTCTAAATTCATAATATTAAGTTTAAGCTGCAAAATATTTTTCATTAAAATTTGTTATTAATATAATTTAAGTATTACTTTATCAATTTCTTGTGACTGAGTTTTTAAAGTACTCTTCAAAGTTTTAATTTTAACTTTCATTTGCTCATTTTCTTTCAGTAAATCCATATCCGGTGTCTGTAGATGAGATTCAGAGGATGATTTCAAAGATTTTATTTCATTTTCAAAGGACTGTATCATCTTTGCTTCTTCAATACCTTGTTTCCGAGCAATTTCATCAAACTCAGATATTAATGATTCGACCTTATTATAAATATTTCTAATTATTATCGAAATATGCATTTATGTTATTATGTATTAATATTACCTGTTCATCTTTGTATTTTAAAATTTCTTGCGTTAATTTAAACAATTTTTTTAATTTGTTTAAGTTTATATCGTCAATATCATCAAGCCACATTATAGTTTTAGATAGTTCATCTTTTTGATGATCCTCCAAATTTCGGGGTGACATTTGAATTAACTCTTTCCAATCCATTGTATAGTTTTATATAGATTATAATGTTTATTAAATAAATTGTTCACAAACGTAAAGAAACTTATAATATTAAATTCTTTGTATTTTCAGTTATTGTTGCAATCAAAATCGGCATTCTAAATATTTGTATACTTGTTGTTATGACAACATCAATACTTTCATTTGAAGCGGGTTCTTTTAAACCATTTTCTGAAATCTATTATGTATTGTACCATATTATATGGCGGTATTTTATTAAAAAAAATATGTATATTAAATAATAATTTTGAATTATAACTTTTAGAACCACCACCTGAAGCAATACATTCTGCAAGCAGTGCTATGAATCCGCAATTAAAACAGGACAAAAAAGATTCAATTTTATATATAAATCCAGATTGTGCTTTACAAATTTTATTAGATTACATCCGAGAATCTCTTAATATAGAACAATATCGTAATATTTCATTTACCTTTAACAATTTCATTTATAATTAAACTATGTTTATTTGCAGAAGAATTTGATTTATGTGATTTCAATGGTGAATTAAAAAATGTTAACGACCATGAACCAAGTTGTAATGCGACAACAGTATTAGAACCTTTAGGCCATTATGTCTGCGTATTGAAATTTAGTAAGTTTAAAGTAATACTATTACAAATATACTTAAATTATTTGTTTTTAGGAAATGCTGACGGGGTAATAGGAAAAATTATACCACTTGTATCAAGTGTGTACGGTGAAATATCTTTAAAACTTCGCAAACACGTCAGAGTTTCAAAACGTTTTTCATTTGAAATGCTACAAGTATTTTAAACTAGTTTGTATAAGTTTTTTATAAATTATATGAAAATTAATTATTTTTATAGAAACGAATACGAGAAGCGTCTGTTGAATCAACATCCTTAAGGCGAAGTATTAACAGATCTTCGATGGTACGAAAAAAATCATCTTACAAATATTAATCAACTTATTATTACATTAAAAAATATTTATTAACAAACTTTAATACATTTTTACAATTTATGTTTGAAACCAGTTTTTTCATTCGCTTCCCAATCAGGTACATTTTTTTCTGTTAAATTATAAAATTTTCCGTGTTTGCCGATACCAGATACAAATTTTTGGGCACCGGGTATAGATTCTTCGAGAATTACTTGGGATCCATTTATTCTTTCAAATTCTAAGCTTTCTTCTAATGATTTTGAACCAAAAGCGCAATTATATGCTGAAAGTCGATCGGCATACATACATTTTTGAGGGAATTTTGTTAGTG
Organism: Pogonus chalceus; assembly: GCA_002278615.1. Lineage (NCBI taxonomy): Eukaryota > Metazoa > Arthropoda > Insecta > Coleoptera > Carabidae > Pogonus > Pogonus chalceus. Next base: position 18,098,245 of record CM008233.1, on the reverse strand, counting down.
AAGTTGCTAAATTAATTGCTTGACCTAAAGCTGAAAATTAAAAAAAAATATATTTAAGATTTATTAAAATATTTATGTATTAATTTTTAAATACCAGTTCCACATGCAACTAGACGATTTGCTAATCCCCATTCGAAAGCTTCTTTAGCATTAATTGCTCGTCCTGTAAGAATCATATCTAAAGCCCTGGATAGGCCAATTAAAGCTTGTAATCGGACTGTACCACCGTCGATTAAAGGGACACCTGAATTTATAAAATATCATATGTACATTTCACATAAAAATTCGTATTTCAGGTTTGAAACATATGAAACTTGATTCATATTGGAATCCCAATAAGAATAAATAGTCATTTTTATTTTGCTTTATACCATTTTTTTCAGATGATGGTCTAAAAAACCGTGTTTTTTATTTGTTTAATAAATTTTATAAACATTTTTCAACAAGTTCCAACAATTTATTTATTTATTTTTAGTAAAAAAAAACAATTATAAATGAAAATGATTTTTCATTTATTTAAAAATAATAATGAATAAATATTATTTATAATTTTTAACTATAAAGACATGATAAACATTTTCAAGCAAAGTTTTACCAAAACGTCTGCAAAAGACACCCATAACAGCAGTTTCTTCTACGACCCTTAAATCGCACATAAGGGCTAATTCTAAGCCACCGGCAACAGCATATCCGCTTACAGCCGCAATCATTGGTTTTTTAATAAAACGTTGCGATGGACCCTTAAAAATTATTATATTTATTATTTTCTACATTATTATCGACAATTTCCTTACAATTGTGCCGGTCTCTGGAAGTAAAGATGATGCATCGTTGATGTCGCATTTAGATAGTTCGCTTAAATCATAGCCAGCGCAGAAATTTCCACCTATTCCGTATATAACTGCTGCAGGTGAAGTGTCATCATTTTCAAAATCTTCGATTGCTTTTTTCAATTGTTCTGACGTATTATAATCAATGCAATTTCGTTTGTGCGGCCTGTTTATACCTATTGTTGTTATTGTACCTGATTTTTCAATTAAAATAGCTGTAATAAAGAAATAAAAGACGATATATAACCTCAAATTTATATATGAAATTTTATTTACATTTTTCTGATTGAGTGCTGCACATTTTATATATGTTTTTTAAAGGTGTTAATGCGCGAAACAATTTTGATGTTTGCATTACTATTTTTTTAATTATAATATCACAATTATGAACTTTAAACTGAGGATAAAGGTTAGTTACATTATTTTATGAATTTATAGATATTATATATTTTTTTTAAATAAATAAATACGAAAACTCTTAATTTTAAAATTTATTTACGATAAGTTTAATTATAATGAATACAATGCATACAAAAGTATATATATATATTTTTATTTTTTGTCTCTAATAAATAATTTCACTGTATAAATTGTACATAAATTATAAATCATCTAAATCTACAGCATCTACTTTAGGTGTGAGATCTTCTACATTTTCTTTGATTTCATCTTTCCTTTGTTCTAATTTTGGCAGTACTTTTGGTATATGTAATTTAGCCCAGCTTCCAGGTTCAGCTTTCCGCATTTTAATTTCTACTTTTGTGCCGTACATGCTTACTTGGCTTTGATTAACATCAATAACCTGAAAAGAATTAATATAATTAATAAAAACAATAATAAATTTTTATATTAGTTAAACATACTCGACTTAATTCAAGATCTAGTTTAAATGAATTTCCATCTTCGGGAAAAACTAGTTCAGCTGTAATTCTAATTGGATTTAATTGGATTGTGCTTTTATATGGGCAGTATTTTTTGGCGTATATGGCAAGGACAACGAAATTACCAGTTTGATGCCAATCCCATCGACATTCTACTATTTCTTTATCCTCCTAAAACATAAAAATTTAATTTTAAAAATAAATTAAATTTAATATATAATTATAATTACATCTTTAAACCATTTATGTGAACCTCTACCGCAGCCTGCTTGATTTAAAAAAGAATTAAAATCTGATGTACGTTTAGTGCAACATGACCAAAATTTCATTCCTTCATGGAAAACTGGATATCCTGGATGATGAATACAAGTTTCTAAATCTGAATCAGGACCTTCATACCCTTTACTACATCCACCGTTCTTGCATATTGTTCCAATTGGAATACTGTTGGATTCTTCAGGTTTCGTTTGTTTTACCGCAGAAGCGATTTCTTTTTGTTGCTTTAAACTTGGAGCTAATTCAGGTTTCATAGTTACCTAAAATAATTATATTTTTCTAATTTAATATAAATATTTAAAATCTAATTTTAAATAGATACCATTGGAGTGTCAAATGGCGGACGTTCTAGGGTAGGTGCTACAATAGGTTTTACAACAATAACTTCTTCAGGGTTAGATTCTTTAACAGGTTTAGGTTCTTCAGGTGGTTTTATATTAGAATGTTGTGCTACAGTACATCCAGGAATATTTAAAAATTCAGTGAAATCAGTACATTTTTTGTTACAACAACTCCATCCTTTATATGCATCATGGAAAACAGGCATACCTGAATGAAATTTACATGCATCTAAAACAAAATTTGTGTTAATATAAATACTAAAATTAACCTAAAATAAATTTACCATTAGGATTATCTAACGGGTTAAATTGTTTCCCACATCCCTTATTATAACACAACAATAAATTATTTTCATTTGCCATTTTATATAATGAATGTAACGTTTACGTATAGAAAATTCTAGAAAATATTAAGAAATAGTAAATGACAAATCAGCACACCGTACACATAGTAGTAGTATATTATCTTTGGTACACATGGGTAAGTTTCATTTATTGACGTTTTATATGATGGCGCTATGATCAAAATGAAAAATACAATACACCAATTTTATTTATAAAATATTTATTTTAATTAGTATCCATACAAATATCAATATCTTTATTTATTTTAGAAGTATCTTCAGAAGGTTCCGCTTCCGCTTCTTGTTTTTGATTTGTTATTTTATTTATTTGTTGCTGAAGAAATTTTTTACTTATTCGACGCAATTTAATGTTTTGTAAAAATCGCAGTTCTCCATTCCATTTTAACAAAACTTGCAAATTTTTTATATTAAATAAATCTGGCATTTCTGAAATGTATATTTTTTTATAATCAATATGATAATTATTTTATAATATTACCGATTCCGCAAGTATTAAATTCTTCTTGTTCTCGTTTTTTAGTCATTTTAATGATATCTTCTCGACTCGCATGTTGACGATTTTTTCGATTACCTATAGAATGTTTAATTTCAATTTGTTCTAATTCATCGTCAAATCTAGACAAATATCTATTAAAAGGATATTTAAAAAAATAGTACATAATTATAATCATTATTTCAACCTACTTTTGAATTAATTCTTCACAGTGTTCTGCTGAACAAACATTTATATTTGGCTGTAAATTATCTTTAAACCATAAAACTTTTTCTGCAATTAAATTTTGCTTTACAAATTGTCCAGTTTTCTGTTTTTTCCTTGTATCCAATCTATAAATTATAACTTAAATTAAAATGATTAAACATTAAAATAAAATATTAAATACTTTTTTATTTGTTTTGTTAGAGCTAAAGTTTTACGGCTGTTCGGATGTTTACATTTTTCTATTTCTTTTTTTATATTCGGCTAAAAACATATATAAAACGAGAAATTAATATGAAATATAAATTAATATGATAGTATTACCATAGTAAAATTATCTCTAATCAACGTATAAATTCGAAAAATATTTTGATTAAACGTGTAAGATACTATTTAGATGAATAACCTAAAATACGTTCATACTTTCACGTGTTTTTACAAAATTGAATACAAAATTTGATCCAATATTTGATGGAAATTCATTGGCGTACTATAAAAAAAATTAAAGGGGCATACGAACATGTTTTACAAAATCTGTTATCACATTTGAATGAAATGATATGTGTGAGAAGTAAAAATTGTGTATTTTTTATGTTGAAGTATAATATAGTTACAACTTTAATTTGATATAAAGCTATTTAGTAAATTAATAAAATAATAAAAAATATTGGTCCAATTTTATAGATGTCACCAGCAGTGACAGCTTGTTTGACAGTGAATATGATTTCATTTCATCATCTGTAAATTTGCATTGTTGTAATTCAGTAAAATAGTATTTCTTAAATTTCAACATAAATATGGCATTGCGTTGTACAAATTATTTGGTGAATACCGTAATTAAAAGAAAAAGATGGTAATTTTTTTTATTTTCGTTTTATGCAATATAACCTAACAGTTCCAAAAAATTTTAGTGTGTGGAATGTACAGAGAAATTTTTCCAAGGTTAATGATGGTTCAACTCCAATTTCACCGAATCCTGCTATGCCACCAATGAATGAACCAGTGCCTGGACTTCCAACACCAATTTATGCTACCTTGAAAGATGAACATCAATCTACGCAAGTAACCACTTTACCTAATGGTATTACAGTTGCATCTGAAAATAGATTTGGAGAATTTTGTACAGTAGGAGGTACATAATACATATGAGTTGTATTAATGATTTTAATTATTTCCCTTCTTTTTTTTTAGTTGTAATTGATTCGGGTTCAAGGTACGAAGTAGCATATCCTAGTGGTGTATCACATTTTTTGGAGAAACTAGCATTCAACGTATGTTTATATCATAGAGATAAAAATAAATTAAAAAAATTTTGATTTACATTATTTTTTCAGTCAACAGTTAACTTCCCGGACAAAGATGATATGCTAGCAAATTTAGAAAATCATGGTGGAATATGCGATAGCCAAGCATCAAGAGACACATTTATATATGCTGCATCAGCTTACACTAAAGGATTAGATGATATTATGAAATTATTAGGAGAAGTTGTATTAAGGCCGCGTATAACTCCAGAAGAGGTTGACATTGCGCGGCAAACAATTGGATTCGAATTAGAATCTTTAGGTATGCGGCCAGAACAAGAAACACTTTTAACGGACATGATACATGCTGTAAGTAATTTTTTAAATATTTTTGTCAAAGTTTGCCAAAAATATGTAATTATAAATGTTGCGCACTTATTTGACTCAATTATTAATAGACCATTTTTAGGCTGCGTACCGAGATAATACTTTAGGTCTTCCAAAATTATGCCCTGAAGGAAATATAAATAAAATAGATCGAAATATTTTATTCACTTATCTAAGTCAACATTATACCCCAAAGCGTATGGTAGTAGCTGGCGTAGGCGTAGATCATAATAAACTTTGTGAGGCTACTCAAAAATATTTTGTTGATCTGAAACCTGCTTGGGAACTTGATTCTGATCTTATCACTAAAAATAAAAGAATTACAATCGATAATAGTGTTGCACAATACACAGGAGGATTTGTTCAGGTACGTACATTTTGTTTTACAAATATAATTTACCCCGAATCATAAGATTTATTTTTCTTAAATTAGGAAGAATGCGATATTCCACAATTTGCGTCGGCTGGTTTACCTGTATTGTCACATGTGATGATTGGTTTAGAGGGTTGTTCACATCAAGATAAAGATTTTATATCAATGTGCGTCTTAAATATGATGATGGGAGGAGGTGGGTCATTTAGTGCCGGCGGTCCTGGTAAAGGCATGTATACAAGACTGTATACAAATGTATTAAACAGATATCACTGGATGTACAGTGCAACAGCGTATAATCACGCATACGCTGACAGTGGCTTATTCTGTATACATGCAAGCGCCCCTCCAACACATGTTAGAGAAATGGTTGAAGTCATTGTTAGGGAGTTAGTCTCTATGGCTGGATCAGTTTCCGCACAAGAATTAAGGGTATATTATTAATTATAAAGCACTTATATTTATCATAAATTGAACAATGTATTTTATTTTAGAGGGCTAAAACACAGTTACAATCAATGTTGTTAATGAATTTAGAATCTAGACCAGTTGTTTTTGAAGATATTGCCCGACAAGTTTTAGCCACTGGACATAGAAAACGACCGCAGTATTTTATTGATGAAATAGGTAAATAATAAAATAAAAATTTAATCCTTTAAATTAAATTTATATTGATTTTTAATTTTCAGAAAAAATAACCAAAGATGACATTGTTGAGATTGCTCGAAAATTACTTAGTTCACAACCTGCTGTAGCTGCTAGGGGTGATTTACAAAAGTTACCTAATTTACAACAAATACAGGCTGGATTATTAGATTCTGATGGAAAAACACGAGGCAGAAAATTATCATTATTTAGATAAAAATTGACTCTTCACTATGTCAAAATACACAGATTATATTACATTGTGTTCAATGTCTTTTATTTATATTTGATCTTCAACTATGTATCACCATGTCATTAAATGTTAAAAATACAATTGAATCGCTGTCAACAGATATAATTATGCATGTTGATTTTTTTATTACTCTAAAATATGAATATTATGTATTTGTGACTTAATAATTCTATTTTTTTTGTTGAAATGTTTATATCTAGCGTTATTAAAAAAAAACCTGGATGAAAATGAAATATTTTTAGTTAAATATACCGATTTTTTTATAAACCATTTCCTACTATTTTTTTTTTTTAATTGTTTTATTCATATGAAAAGTATACAAAAATATAGATCCACGAAAAATATTTACAACAAAAATTTATTTATTATTTTTGCCATCCATACTCAAAAGAGTGTTGGTGACATTTTTTCTAAAATCAAGGAGATCCATAGATTCATGTGTAACTTCTTGGTGTAAAATATGAGCATTAATTAATGTCGTTTGAATTAAAAATTCTATAGCCAATCTTCGATACCATTTCATACGTCGTGAAAGACGTACGTGATACTCTTCCATTTGTTCTAACATTTTATCAAATGATTCGCAAAAAAGTTTTGATGTACATGCTGCAGTTTCAGCAATAGCCCTTGGTAGTTCAGTTATTTTACCTTTTTTATCAAATTTTATTACCATTTCGTTATTATACTTTGTATTTAAAACTAATACATCACTATTCCATGGATTTTTCCATTTTTGTATAATGATTCCCGTATTACTTTCTAATGAATATGATTCTCCTTTTTTAAGTTTATATTTTACAATATTTTTTGGATTTAAATCTCGTTTAGCATTTAACGGCCCAACTAAATGTGTTTTATTTTTTAATAATTCATGTGCAAGTACTACAGATGTATAATGTTCTTTGGTAAATACAATTCGTCCTTCACCAAGTAAACCTTTCATTAAAGTCAAAACGACGTTTGCAGGAAGTACATTTTTCAGTTCTAAGTCTCTCCCAAAATAAATAGACATTTTATATGTAAAACCATTAGATAAACATAAATTAACGCATCTTAAACCAAACTGATAACGGTATTTAGTTTTAAATCCACGTCTGAAAGGTATAATTGATTCATCAATATATAATTTTTCCCCCGGAATAATAGCGTTTTGGTAATTTTTTTCTAATAAACTAAGAAGCGGACTTAATTTTCTCATACGATCCTCTGATGGAATATCATTGTTATTAAAATGCCACATTTTCATAAGTAATCGAAATCTTTCGCGTTTCATTTTTGCTATGACTTTACTACGATATAAATGTTCTTGCATTCCCTCCCAATAAGATTTTAAAGATGGTAATAAAGTTAAAATCATAAACATTAAAATTCCAAGAAATATTTCCATTTCTCTATTATCAGTTTCAAACCATTCATTTATGCGCTCATCTTTTATAGAATTTCTTTCCTTACATTGTTGAGCGTAACGATTTGTTTCAGTTACCATAAGTGTTACAATTTCATCATTTACAAGTAATTTAAAAAAATCATACGGTGTTTTTAGACGGTAATTGTGATAAACAGAAGTAGATATCTCAATATGTTTACTGAATTTAAAAAGTTTCAAATGATTACCTGTTACCGGTTCCCAAGATATATTCATTGACGTAGCAAGTGAAGATTTTGTAGATTCGGTATCGCTATCATCAGAAGAGCAAGATTCAAAATAATAAAGTCGATTGAAAGATTTTGTACTATTATTTTCAATATCAGAATTTGTTTCTAAATCAAATGATTCTTTGGAATTACAGGAATTAAAAACTATTGCATTATTTGATTTTTTCTGAGATGCTAATCGACTACGTTTTCTTGGTGGATTTGTAGAAGAACTATCCGTACTATATTCTGAACCAGAATATTTATCACCAAATATAACTTCTTCATCGTTATTTTCATCAGAGGATATTTCTTGTTTACTTTTGTTATTCATTTTTATCTAATACTTTTTAAATATGAAACATATATATTTTTAATTTAATACATATATGTAAAAATAATAATGACAATCCTGATTTCATATGTAAATAGGTTATTGTATTACAATTTAATTTAGATTTAAAACAATTGAATGACATAATTTTTTAAAAAATGTTTAATATATACAGTTTTCAATGTATTAAAATATTAATACCTCAATTTCATAGCAAATTTATATTTGTTCATTTCTAATATTTATATTTAAAATATAAATGGAGCAATTATAATAAAAAAAATTTTAACAATAATATTAATTATAAATAAAAAATATCATTGCTTCATTTTAAAAGTTAAAAATAACATGAAATATGAACAGTTAAAATTCATCGTTTCAGAAAATATAAATTCATAATAACTTTTCTTTTAATTTAAAAAATGGGTCATTTTTGCTCAAAACGACTGGACTATAGTCCAGCTATTTTTATCAATTATAAACATACTAGTAATAACATAAAATAATTGTACTATTAATCTCAAATTTTGAAATTACACGATTTACGCCCGCAAAATATAGGCACAAAAATAATCTATTTTTGGTAAAAATCACAGCAATTTTAAGCAATTTTCAACATTGCGTTATTAAGGTGAAACGTTGGAAATACAGGTTTTATAAAATTAGTAATCGATTTCCACCCGAAAAATTTTTCATCGAAAATTGGTCATTTTTAGAAAAAATCACTGGACTATGCAGCGATTTTTAGCGATTTTCACCATTTTAGTTGCAAAAATTTAATGAAATAAATGCGCTATTATGCTGAAACTTTTTATATTGTTTCTTATCGATTTATGCTATTGAAATTTTACCTCGAAAAAAAAAA
>CM008233.1:18066975-18078997 GCA_002278615.1 Pogonus chalceus | reverse complement strand
CTTTAGAAACAATGATAAGTGCAAGAATATTAAGGAATATTGAGAAATTGCGTCAGTCTGCTATTCGACGTATTGTTTACTATATGTAAAGAGAAAGTATTTAAAGCCTTTATAATTTTAATTTCATTTGATTAATTAAATTTTGTCAAAATATTATTATATATTAATCATTTTAAACATAAACCATGTCAAAAAGAAATGTTATTTTTGAAGGATAAAAAAAATTCGACAGGACGTTATCATGTAAATGTAAAATTATTGCGCAACTCCGACTTCTTTTGAATTATACTAGTAAGTTAATCAAAACTTTTTTTAAAGATTTTAAAAAACGATTAAAAATCAATTTAATATCGAATTTAAAAAAATATATTATGAAAAATTATTTAAATTTATTACTAAATATTTAAATATTTACATTCGAAATCATAAATAATAAAATAAATAAATGTAAATACAAAAATATTATTCCAAACATATTATTTGAAATTAAATCAAAAAACTTTAAAATATAAATGTAAATATTACAATTGCAAATAAAAACAGAATGAAAGCGTAGCTATTATTTATCATAAATAGAAATATTGTTTTATTCAATTCAACATAAATAAAAATATTTCAAAAATAAATTGTATAATGTGAAAATGACAAATAATGTTTTGTTTTGTTACAATATTTTATAAATACAAGAGCTTCATGTATAATGAATTTTTTTTATTTTTTTCATTTATTTTATTTGTTTAGTTGTTTCAATTAAATTTGTTCTGTTATTCATTCAACAAATAGCTTCTGTAATATTCTATGCATAGTTTTAATTGAGCAAGCTCTTTATTGTATTCATAGAAAATATGTATTTTAATAATTGTTTACTTGTATCTTTCATTTTAAAAACATAATTTAAAGAAATAACAAGACAATTAAATTAATCATCACAATAGTTTGTTGTTGTTTCTGTCAATTCTTTTTAAAATATGTACAAGAATAATAAGGACAAAATGTTTAAATCATATATTATTATTTTTAGATTTCATTTAATTAAAACATTGTTTTATTGATCAGAGTTAAGTCGTAGATAAACAGATTTTAAAACGAATTAAAAAAAGAAAAAGAAATTATATTTTATAATATTTACAGAAAATAGTCTTTACTAACAACATCTAAAAGTAATAACTCAAATCATTACCACACGTGTTAATAAAAATTTTTCCTTATCCTCAAGAGTTATAAAAAAAATCTGATCTTGAGAACCTAGGAAACTAAACCTTATTTTGGAGTTGAAATGTGATCTACCTTAATTTCTAAAGATTACAATTTAAATAAAAGAACTTACCGATAAGGAGAAATATATGAAAACGTAGATATAGCCGTCGCCACGAAACAAAGTAATTGCATAATCATTGATACCGTCCCACGATCTGAAACGTTTTGTGTTCCGAAAAAGCCGTTGTTGCTTTATGCATGATCGCAAAACCTGCTTACACTATGTAAAAATTTTTTCGAATAAAGTTACGACGTACTTCATATTATTTAAAAGTATATCCACCCTATCTAGCAGAAATGTTGTCCTTCAACATACTTTGTTTTAGTTTTGTTTATGAACTTACAAATTATAATTTAAATATATCATAATCTATAATACCATCTAGATGAAACAATATCAACTAAATTGAAATCTTATCTAGCGTAACATCTAGATATACAAGCGAGATAAACTGACTAGAAAACTTACCTGTTGGTGCATGTAAATCCTCATCTACAATATCATTTAAAATAAAATTTGTTACCTAAACCTCGTAAACTTACCGATCATAACATCTATAAGTAATTTTTCGGTTCAAGATACCTCAAACAGATATCTATTGAAGCATATAATCTTAGCAACCAATATTTAAAGGAGAAAGTTCGTGTCCTAAGATACGGCAAAGAGTAAATATTGTAAAAGTCAAGATAAAATTGAGGAATTGAGTAAACTTTTTTGTATCCTACTATGCATATAAATAAGCAAATTAAAAATTTAAATGTAAATATGTTTTCCATAATCGACATCCTCAATATATTCATAATATTAAAAGACAAGTATATTGTTGATCATTTGAAATTTATCTCAATAATAACTAACTTTTGCTTGTTATAAAACTAATAAAAATATAAAATAATTTGTTTTGGTTTCGATAAACTTTAAATTGAGATTCTACTTGATTGGTATTTTAAATTTTGGCACGTTCTGAGCTATTATCAAATCATTTAAATGTAAAAACAAATAAAATTTTAACTGATTTGATATTTCTTGCAATACAATTTGTATTTATTCTTATATTTAATAATAAGTATTTGAAAAGTGCACAAAATAAAGCTTTATAGTTTGTTATTTCGTTTAACAACTAATACTATGTACACAAAAGAAAAGAATTTAGTTCTAAAAAGAAAAAGAATACTTATCTAATGTAATTTGTAATAAATACAAGAAAGAAAATAAATCAGTTTCTTGTCAGCAAAGTACTAGTATATCTTGTTTACTGTAGAGGTCGTGTCCTTATCGAATTACATTACAGTAGAAATTCTGACCTTACACAAACAGGAAATCTCATTGCACATAATTTATGTCTGTCTCAAAGCCAACGATCAAAAGGTGCTTGCTTCTTGTATTTTAGAACAAACTTCTATCTTGCAAACTACATGCACAATAATATGCAAGACCTGGCACGTAGTAAATATATTGGTTGCCTACGATCGAAATATCTCGTCTCCCTCGGTTATTATCTAAATAAATATTTTATTTTGATCTACAAAATGTGTTACCGTTTTCATTTTGCACGAAATTCGATAATAAAATATAAAAGATGCACAATTTTGGCGGAGCAATATAACCTTATAGAAATATTTAACAATGTTTCATATTACTAAAATATGTTAGCAGCTGTGAAAATGTTTGGTACATTAATAGCCCGTTTTTAATAAAATAAATAATCACTCATTAGTATTGTTTGAATTCGATTTTAACTTGTATTTATTTGAATTTACTGAAAAAGAAGACAATTTAATGAATGAAAAGTTGGATCTTTGAAATGTTTCTTTGATCCACCCACTATGTCCTTGCCAAATTGTGAGATTATTGTCTTCATTAAATATAACGAATGGCCTTTCCTTTGAAACTAATTAAAGAAATAAATACTTATTTTAATTAACATTGGAAACCAATTATAGATCTTTAGTCTTATGATGTTAAATATACCTCAATATGCATTTAGAAATATAGCAATCTGTTGCAATAAGAACTTCGACTCATATCCCACGATTTTTTTAAATATAAAGCAAAGCAAGTCATAACTAAATTCATATGAATTAGAAATAGAAATTGACTTGTTTATTGTAGTGCTAGCACGTAAATATATTTTGACCTGTCTATTTTAGTGCCAAATGGTAAAAGACTTTGGCTTATTTATTTAAGCGCCAGCAGGTAACAGAATTTAACATGTTTGTTATAGCGCCAGCAGGTAACAGACTTTGATCAGTTTATTTTGGAAAAGCAGATAAAAGGATTTGACTTAATTCTAAACGGGGCAGCAGGTAGAAGAATTTGACACATATATTAAAGCGTCACTATGTAGAATAATTTGACCTATTTATTTATAAGTCAACAAATAGTGACCTTTGTTTATTTATTTTTATGTCACCAGCTAAAAGAATTTGATCTTTTAATGTAAGGGCCAACAGTTAGTGACCTTTGTTTATTTATTTTTATGTCACCAGCTAAAAGAATTTGATCTTTTAATGTAAGGGCCAACAGTTAGTGACCTTTGTTTATTTATTTTTATGTCAGCAGGTAAAATAATTTGACCTTTTTATTTAAGCACCAGCAGGTAGTGACCTTTTGTTTACTTATTTTTATGTCAGCTGGTAAAAAATTTAACCTTTTCATTTAAGCGCCAGCAGGAAGAAGAATTTGACCTATTTATTCAAGTGCCAGCAGTTAATGACCTTCGCATATTAATTTTTATGTCAGCAGATAGAAAAATTTGACTTATTTATTTAAGCGCCAGCAGGTAGCAACCCTTATTTGTTTATTTTTATATCTGCAGGTAAAAGAATTGGATATTTCCATTTACGCACCAGAAGGTAGAAGAATTTGACCTATTTATTTATTAATTAAGCGGCAGCCGGAAGTAAAATACGACCTATTTATTTAATTTCTAACAGATAGTAATAATTGGCCTTTCTATTTAGCTAATAGTAAAATTCGTTCTACTTCTTCTAACGTTGATAGTAAAATTGCACCTAATTGTTTTAAAATTAAATCGAAATTTTCTATTTTCAGACATGAAAAAGGTCAAAATCTATTTTAAACATATTTAAATGGACATTTTTTAGCATTGTGTTATATTGAACCATTTTAAATAACAAAAAATATTAATGAATTATTAATATATTGTAACATAATTTTCATAGGAAATTAATAATGGAAATTATTTAAAATAAAACAATACCTTCATTAAATTTTCAAATATTTGTATCATACATGGAACAAATGCAAGTTACAATAATGAAAAGGGTTGTTTTAATTTAAATAATTTTCAATTAATTTTACAATATTAAATTTATATTTTACTCTTGCATTTTAAGCATAATAATTAAAATTTTGTTTTGAACTAAACAAATTGACTTATACTTACCTGAACAAAATGTGTTCTAAGTTAAACATATTTTGTATCAATATTTTATTAAAATATTTGCACATACGGTTTAATATATTTTTGATTTAATACCTGTCGATATTTTTTCTAAAATAAATGGTATTATCGCTAGTAAAACCGTACATCAAAACAGGTTTTAATAAAGATGTAATATAATATAAAAATGGAATGTAATATGGTACCTAAAAGGATATTTTACGACATCTTCCACATCTACAGCTACAGATAGATAGATATAAGAAAAGGGAGTCAAGCAATTCATGTAAGATTGCTTTTGCTGTAAGCTTTTCATTTGGAGCACATTCATAAAAACGGAATTAAGTCAATCCATACACGTCGAAAATGGCCTTTTATCACTGTGCTATCTATTTTTTTTTTTTTTTGCGTTTGCTGTTCCGTGCTTTCTATGCCTATTCATTCAATTGTAGTGTTACTTTTGTTTGAAAGTATTTTGCAGAAAAAATGAATTGTGAAAGATATTATTCATATAAAGAAGACTTTGTGTTTATACAAAAAAATGGTTTTCTAGGTTATATTTTAATCAATTTTACTTTTCTCACGTCATACAATACTTTTTATTTTTATTTAAGACTTGAAAATGTATTTTATTATTCTTAAGTCAAAAGTTTAGATTTAAACAATTTTACGAGTAGCTATAAATGTAAAGTTATAAATTTGCATTACAAGTCAAGTATAAAATATTTATTATATTTGCAACGTTTCAACAGAGACTTCAGGCAAAAATAAATAACATTTAATGTTTATTGTGTATAGTTTAACTAATTGTTGGAATTATTCTGACAGAAAATTTATGTAAAATATTTTCTTATTATATATATATTATATATATATACTTATTTATAATATAATATTTTTGTTTTTAGTTTAAATATTATATATGATTTAGCATTGCGAGCCTAGTTGGCCCATGGCTTGGTTAATTATCTTCCATTGTTTTCTATCTCTTGCTTTTGCTTTCCAATCTGTTATCTTCAACAGATTTAGGATTTCTCTTTACCTCTTCTCTCCATCTAGCTTTAGTTTTAAAATTTACGAAAATTAAAGCCATTTAGAATTCATATTGGTGTTAAAATAGTTCGTATTTATATTTATAAGTAAATAGTAATAAATTGAATAATTACTAACACTCTTAATAAATAAAAATAAAAAATCAGAATTCCTTATATGCAATTGAATATCGTTGAAAACTAGTTTAAATCGATTAAAGACATATACATACTTAAAATAGTTTATAAAAAGTGATTTAAGGATCATTTAAGGTGGGATCCCACCCTGACAGCTCTTAAAAGCGGCGATATTTAGGAATTTTTTAAGAGTTAAATAACAATCGAATCATTTGGGGTTTTTTNTTTTAATAAAATAATTTTAAATTTTATGTAAAAACTAAACATTAAGAAATTCTTATTGCATTCCAAAAAAAATTATATTAAAAATTTTATTTATAAAAGTGCGCGAACATTTCTCCGAATATATAAAAATATATTTTCCAGTAATTGAATCAAATTATAAACGATTATATAATAAAAATATTTAAAATTTCTTTGAAGTCATTTAAAGTAATATTAAATTTTAATACTCGTTGAACGAATATTACTTTGTAGAATTAATATTAAAGCGTAATTGAAAAAAACGAAAAATATTTCTATGAACATGCAATATATTAATCATTATAGAAAAATTACTAAAATAATTAAAGTTCAAATTAATAATCTGTCTAGTAAGATATTTTATAACTATTAATAATTTTATTACACGCTAAATGCTAATTAAGGAATTTATTTTATATAAATTTTATGTACTTATATTTTATTCTTGTTAATATATTTTAAAAATGCATTTCATATCATTAAAATAGAATAATGAGGGATATTGTACAATGCAAAGGTTTTAAGTATAATGCAAAAACAGATATTAATTTAATTATAATGAGAAAATATCGAATTTCTATAAATAAATGTAAACTTTTATTGTTACTTTATTTTATATTCGTTGAAATAAATAATAAAAATATCAGAACAAATGTATGGCTTTAATTAATATGATTAAATTACTAATTAGTTTTGAACAACTTAATAAACTCAATGGCTTGATTTCTATCGATAATCACATTTAAATTTCTTTATATTCTCTATTAACAAATGCCTATACTTAACTATATTTATTTACCTGTTATTTCTTGCCAATGATTGTGTTAAAAGACTATTGAAAAATATAAATAAAACACGGTAAATGTCATTTCGTTTGTTGAAAGCAAAATAATTAATTTTGCATATGAAAATATAATTATATTTAAAATGAACAAAGGGTTTAAACATAAAGGATATCCACAAAAATTTATTAAATTGATTAATTTTACAGTAAAATCAACAAATTAAATTAAATCATTAACCATGACATTACACAACAAAAGCATTATTAATTATAAACCTTATTTATTTATTTATAACATTTAATTAACACTAGCAGAGATAAAACTGTTATAACCCAACTTAACATTTATTAAAATCATGTTGTTATTAAATCTAAATTATAATTACATACAAAAGTATCTATTCAACATTAAATGTTTGTTTTGCTAATTGCATTTTGAATGTTATTCTATTTAATAAATATTCTCTACGATGATATATTATTTATTGTTGTAGTTTGAGAAGTATTATGTACATATGTTTGTATGTATTCAGGAATAAGCAAGTCAAATTTGTAAATTAATTTATGAAACCATGAAAATAGTAGATTTTATTTTAATGTTTGTAATGTGTATTGTACAAAAAGAATTTGCATCAAGTTCTTAAGAAAAGAAAACATATTACAATACTTGTCTAGATGCAACGTAAAGAAAAATGATTGATATGCGAGGCAAGTAAAAGCATGTTTATTCAATAACAATTTAAATAAAATTGCATAAACCATAAATATAACGTAACGCAAATTTTATAAAAAAAAAAATAAAAAAAGTAGAATTTTAGTGCTCAAGGTAAAATATGATAAATTTTATTTTTTCTCCACACACGTAACATAAAAGTCTATTCGAATAAAAGTATTATATTATTCAAGCGACAAAGGGGCACAGTCTCTACGGACGCGAAGCACCAAAGCAAAAGACGAATAAACGAAGAGAGATGGAGAGAAAACTATTATGAGAAGAAACCAAGGTACTATGTAGTCGTACGTTGAAAATCTATATCCACCGCAAGCCTTCCATCATAACGAATTTACTAAAATAAAATCACAATAAAACCTAATTTGCAAATACAATAGACAAGCGCGCAAAACGAAATAAACCAATAAATGATGAAAAAGAGAAAATGCTTCGAGAGGAATACATATACAGCGCAGCGCGTTCCGCGCTTGAGATGTGACAAAACTTGCTAAATAATCCTCTCGTTATTTCGTTATTTCAAACAGATTCAATTCAATGATTCTATTTACTAAATGTTCAACAATAAATATCCATTCATTTCCATTTTAAAAATAACAAATCACAAACGAATTTAATACATTTTATTTTATAAACGTATCACAAAACATTTATTATTGAAATTATTACAAAGGATGTTTAATTTTAATATGATAATACATATTTTAAACAATAACTTACAAACGAAATTTGCAATTTCATAATAAAATATTTATAACATTTATTAAAACTACGACAATAGACGAATAATTCTTTTGTGTAAAATACAAATTCATTTTATTCGTATAAAACTGAAATTCTGCTGAAAACAAAAGAAGCTAAAAATGGAAGAAAACTACAATGTATTTATAATTAAAAATAATTACGCTGTAAGTTTTATAAACTTTTATTAAAGAGTCTAATTGTTATATATTAATTGTACAATTAAGAATAATAAAGAGCATTTTGTGTATAGATGGTTGATTTATTATTTTGGAACCTGTCAAAATACAAATGTTGCCAATTTTGAAAACCAAAACATGTTGATTGAAATTTTAAGAATTATGTTAAATTATATTTAAGCGGGTGCGCTATCATTTGATTCGGTAGCGGTTAAAGGTAGCCTTTAAGGATCTATTGGATTTTAGGGTTTTAGATAACCATTTGATAAAAAAATTAATTATTTCTTCTACCTAAACACATTATTTTTGGATTGGAAAACTATTTGTTGACAACATTATACCTAATTCTAAAATAAAATCAAAATTGTGTGGCTAACTCAAGAATAAAGAAATACAGCATTTTTATTTTTTCCTTTTAGATATTATTCTATATAGATACATTAGTTTTCAATAAAAAAACACAAATTTTATTTATAAATATAATAAAATCAGAAAGTTAGGAACGATTTTAGGACTATAAATGTGTAAAAAAGAGTCAATTCGACTCCACGCGACCGCATAAATTAAGAGCATGTAAAATAAATATGTGCTATGGTTATTGTTATATTTTAAAATATTTGTTGGTAAAGTTTAAAATGACGAGAAATAAATAAAAAGGAAAAAAAAAAATGTAATGAAGCCATCCCAAAGTTACAAATAAGTTTGCGGAAGTTCGGTGTTCCAATTTGAATCCGCGTAAAACTTTAAAATAAACGTCGTATGTAACGAAACCAAAATGGATCGGGATGAGGTTGTGTTTCAGGGGTGACAGTTCCCTGTAAAACCATGTATTCCGATCAGGCCCGTAACAAAGTTACAAAGGGCTCAAGTGCAAAAGTTATAGCTTCGAGAACAGCGCATGAATTGGAGGCACTACGCCCGATCACATTACTTTAACACTTCATACTGCTTCGACATACAATGAATATATACTGCATGTTACTAAAATAATATCTGTTTTACCATTTTTATATATTTATATTCTACTCACATTTCTAAAGTCATCATTTTCTATGAAGTATCGTTTTGTTAATACGATATTGAACTTTTTTTTTTAAATGAACCTTTTCCAACCCTCTACATTTTTATAATTATTTTAAACTGTTACTTATTAATTTAAATGCAACTTATCTTGGAAATGAGTTACCCATATTGACGAAACTATTTTAGTTAAAAAAAAAAAACAATTAATGATTAATTTGTTTATTTAATTCCAGTTCTAATAATGTCATTTATCAATACACCCGGCTATTTGGAAAGCTATATTCGGGGCCACGAAACAATGTAATTGCATAATAATAAGCAGATATTTATATACGTTAATCTCTTTTTTAAACAAATCGTTTGTGTACAACAGCTTTTTCGAAACATAAAATGTTTTCAGATCTCAGGGCGGTACCATGTAAATGCACAATGATTACACAATTACATTGTTTCGTGGCGACGATTATATATTACTTTTTCCTAAGAAGCCTCTACATATTAAGGCTAATTATAAAATGCTTGATTAGAAAACAACAGTACATTGTATATTTTTTCAATATTTTTTTATACTGACAACATTGAATTGAAATAATTCTTAAATTGAAAAGTAATGTTTACAAGAATGGAAAATAATTAACTAGAATTAACGCTAAACAAAAGAGTTTTGGTAATTTCTTTTTTTACAAATAGTTCTATAATAGAAATTTGTTAGATATTAATATTTAACAGACGATAATTATTGTAACCTAAGTAACTTATAACTAATTTAAAAGTTTATTAAGGTAAGAATGGATAGAATAATTTCTATTTATTTGCATACTTTTTAATAAGTGCACTCACTACCTTTTTTTTATAAAACGTTTAAATTAAACTAGACTATTTGAATATTTTTTAATTATCCTAAAAATGTACAGAATTATTTCAATAATCCTAGAAAATGTCAGGCTTATTGGAAAAAGATAGATAATTTTTCAAATAACCGAGCGGATTGTAAAATGAAGGCTCTCTTTAATACAAATCTAGGAAAAAGATATTTCAATATTGCTACTGAAATAAATAAAATCCAACATGGCGATATGTTTTATTGAATAATGAAGCAAATTTTTAAAATTGATGCCAAAATGTAAGAATAGAAATATTTTTAAATTTTAAATATTTGAACGAGAAATTAATTAGCTTAACGAAAGATTTATAAATGAAATATTAATAGGTTTATTTTATAAAAAGTATAATTAAGTATAAAGAAATAAAAAAAAATATGTGTAAAAAGAACATAGATAAAGTGTATAAAATAGTTTTAAAAAGGTAGAATTAAAAAGCAATTTTCTTTGTCAATTTATTTGAAGATATCATCAATATTGTAAAGTTTTCGCTTCGATTTTCGATTGTAATCATTAAACTAGCCATTCATAAATCATTCTCAATACCAATGTGTCAATGGCCATTGTTTCATTCCACAAGAACTAAAGCGTTAAAAGAACAAGAAAACTTTTAAAACGTTTCACAATATACTAACAATCACAGCGTATACCAAGTGTTTCGCTTTCGATTCTTTCTATAACTTATTATTAAATGTAATCTTATGCTGTTTCTCATACGGGACTTGAATTTTTAGAACCAAAACAAATGAACTTTTGTTTTTTGCAAAACTTTCTATATATTCAATATGGCTACCGCAAATTTTTATTTTTTAATAACTACATTGAAATTTACAGAAAACCAAATATAACCTAAAAAACTTAAATGTTTATATGTAAATATTTTGCAGAATATTTACGTCTGAATTAAAATTGGACCAGTTTCGGTTATTTGTATCAGTGTTTTGAAAATTGGGGAGCTCGCACCCTAAAAGAGCCGTTAAATTATTCATGGGGGATGTAGAATTATTTATTATCGCATATAGGAGATAATTTGTTTGACTTGGTTATCACATGACTTAATTTACAACGTTTTTACGATTTAATTTAATTTTGAACATAAAATTTTATATAGTATCTCTCGGATAGTATTTTTAATACTTTACTTTATTCATTTTTCATTTAGAATATGAATAGACAATAAATTAAAATATAGTAATTTGATGTAAAAATCTGTCGACTTAAATTAACATTTGCAAAACTATAAATTTATTTGAAGCGCATGACAGAACGTTATTTTATTTTGAAATCTATCTTTCTAACATTGAATATTGATAGTTTCGTGATAAATCTATTGCATTTTGATGTATGGAATGTTAGAATCGCAAGTTGAATCTAAGCTATATATCCATTTATAACGTTGTATTAAAAGTCACCTACATATGTTGTATTGATCTAATATACCCGACTTATTCGCATCAATAAATTGAAAATACTTAATATATTTTTTTATGTTTTAGTAACATAAATAGTAAATGCTCTATTATTCACTGATTCCAAAATTAATACAGTCGACTCTGTTTAAAGGTGCTCTGTCGGGGCAGGACCGTTTATTAAAGGTGCTCTCCCCAC
>CM008233.1:18053374-18066662 GCA_002278615.1 Pogonus chalceus | reverse complement strand
TATGAGATTTCTAAATTTCTAGAATTTCAGTAATATAAAAATAGTAAGAGATATATAAATTAGTTACTCAGAAACAAAGATACCAGTGTAAAAATGAATCGAAAAAAGTTTTGTATTAAACGATTTATCTATTTTGAACAGGTCACAACATGTTCGAAGCGAAATAAAAAATTAAATACAAATGAATAATTTATTGGAAAAAAACGTTTCTGGTTGCGGTAAGAAATAGCAGTGGAAGTGAGTGGAGATTATATTAAAAATTAATTGTGACATAAAAAAGGAAAAGATAGGATAGAACACAGATTGAGTCGATATTTCTTTGGAAATTCAGCGCGAAAGAAAATATAAGAAATGGGAATAGAATGAAGGGATAAACATACGATTGGAAAGAACTCCCTAGTAAGGTATGGCGGAATAGAAAGAAGGAAAAAAAGTTGTAAAATAGTCTGAACATGTTCGGGAATTACGTTCGGCCAATTGCCGGAACGACTCCTTTGCCGGAGTGTCTCTGTGAGCCATGTTTCCGCTTTAGCTGTTACTATCTTGACTAAATGCTTAGATCCCCACAGATCGCTGTTAGAGAGATGTTATAGATGATAGCCTCAGCTTTGGAGCTTCTAGCTCTTGCTTTGTTTGTTAGCAGTGTCGTGCCGCAGGGAATTTCATATCACGAACACATTATTTCTGATATTATCGCATGCTATTTTCTTATTATACCTTTAGGAACTTTCAAGATCATTGTATGTTGTAATTTTAGATGTGTTTGTAATGTGCGTCTTTACAAATTACATTCTCTTGTATTTTTACGGACATAATACGTTCTGTAAACTTATAACAAACTTAATAACTGTTTCTGGCATTTATGGAACATTGTTTTAAAATATAAATTCATAAACAATATTTCCTAATTTTATTTAAAGTATATTAAAATGCAGGTTCTGCATGAAACTGAGACGCTTGTGATATTAATTAAGATTAGAATATTATATTCTGTTATAAGTTTGGAATGAGACATATTTCGGATCTACGAGAGCAGAATAACAATTCCAAACATGTTGCAAACCATACTTTCTCTAACACTATAAATTTAATTTAATTTAATAATGAAAAGTAACTAAAAAAAAACTCTGAATCAAGTTTGA
Source organism: Pogonus chalceus (assembly GCA_002278615.1). NCBI lineage: Eukaryota > Metazoa > Arthropoda > Insecta > Coleoptera > Carabidae > Pogonus > Pogonus chalceus. The sequence goes on along the minus strand of CM008233.1, from coordinate 18,065,520 downwards.
TAGATATGCTATCAAATATAGTCACTTTGGGGTTATGCATTATTACCTTATTAAACACTAGTAGATAATAATAATGCACAGTTGCGCACAATTTAACCATTCTATGACTTTTTTAAATATACAAGAATGGAATTAATTCTGTAATAGTATTAGAGAAATCACATCTCGAAATAGATGATAATATTTTAAAAAATTAAATAAATTATCACTAATTCTGTTTATATAATTTAAAAAAAAGTAATAGAATTAAAGGCAATAATTGTTTTACTTACTAAAAAGGTTTTCCTTTTTATATTTAAAAAAATATAGGATATTAATGTATAATGATAAAGAATAATATTTATAAATTTTAAAAAATTATACTGTAAAGAGAATTATCAAAAGAAATAAAAATAATATTTGTATTTCATCATAGAATAAATTTTTTTCTAATTTTTGCTTTAAACATAATTTTGAAAAAGATATTTTACTATAAATAAATAAAATATATTCGAGAAATCAATAAGTCATATTTTTTTGACATTATATAATAAAAAGATTCTAAATTAATACGAATTAAAACTTTAATATGCTTAAAAAATTAAAATTTAGAGACAAAATCTAGAATTTCCAATTTGTCATTTAAAAAATACTTGTTTTATTTACTTAATTAATGGCGAGGATATAAAACACAATGAAAGCAATTATATATTTGTTTATAAACGTTGAATTTGCATTCCTAAACTTTGTTTATTGCTGATTTAATTTGTTTTCTATTGTTTCACATTTCAGTAAATTTTTGCAAATGTTTGCATAATACAGTATACAGTAAACATATGTACATTTTGTAAAATGAAAATCCGTGCTGAAAAAACATTGTACACTCAGCAAAATTGAATGAAGCTTTTTGCTTATAAATAAAATTATACAGCAACGTTTGTAAACAAAAATCAATCAAGAACTTATCTTTACACTTGGGACGCTCTAATTTCTATTATAATTAAAATCAAACAAACTTAAATATTGAATTTCATAAAAATATTTTATCTTAAAGCAGATATTTAGTCAATTTGCAATTGTAATTATTTTGGGAATTTTGTTATAAAATTACTTTAAAATATTCTATGCTTTAAAACGAACGTCTAACTTTACTGCGAACTTTCAAATAGAATTATTTTAACATTTTTCGTTGAAAATATTTCGATATAGAATAATTTCATAATAGAAGTTTATATTTTATAAAGTGAAAATTCATTTTATATTCAAGATTTCATTTTTCAATTTCTCTATATAATTATTATTGATGATTGGTATTGTATTAAAAACCTTCAAGCCATTAATTTTACAAACATAAATTTATTGCAGGGTTCAATTTTCTGTTTTTAGTAATTTTAAAATAACGACGATCAAATTACCCCCGAAAGGAAGTAAAAATTCATTGTTTATTTTGTCAACTTCAAATATTTGAAAATTAATTTGTTGATAAAATACAATCAAACATAACCACAAATTTAAAAAACAAATGAAATATCATATTCTTTCAACTAAATTGTAAATCTTAATATAAAATATAATTGTAAATAAATTTAAATTGTCATTTAGACATTTGTTTTGCTTAGATAAGCTCAAATTTTGATTATATAATAAAAAATTTAAGCTATATAATAAGTTTTCTTATTTTCTTAGCTATAAAACAAAATGGAATATTACCTTTGTGAAGTCAATGAGCTGAGTGACAAGAGTACCATCGGATCGTTGAAATTCTAACGTCACTGTATCCTCGGAGATATTCGCAAAAATGGTTTCTTGCACGACATCTCCACCCTGAAATAATAAATATATGAAGTTGAAAATCTCTGTTTTTATATATTATTTAATTATCTTACAAACAAATATTATATTTTAATGAAAATAATTTCAAAAAGATTTAATTAAGTGCTGAATAATGGAATTAAAAAAAGGCAAATGAGCAAATATAAAGAGCAATAGTTAACCGCGTTTTGAATAAGAATTTAAAGTATATCTAAAGTAATATTTAAAGTGAGATCCAACACAAATGTGTTTTGATTCAATTCGAACAAGTTTGAAAGACGATAAAAGAACGGAGAGAAACATCACGAACGAAGAATACTAGAGCATCGAGCAATTTATTCCGGTGTGATAATGAAATTTCATTGCAAAATGAAACAGCGATGTAACGTAGGTACAAGTACCAGCAAAGTTTCTGCTTTAATTACAGTTTTATTCTGCAATTGAATAACACGACTTGAAACAGCTCTTGCTGAATACTTTTAAGATTTACTTAAAGATTTATAAATAGTTTAGATTGTTTGTAAGACTTTATATACGAAGCGAAAAACAGAGAATACGCGACCGTAAGATATGTTTCTTCATCACAACTTTTATTATTGTGGTGGCTTTAGACATTGTTGTTTTTCACCGGATTCCTTTTGTATCAACACAAGAAGATTTTATTATTAAAATACTTTTAAACATATCTTCTTTCTTTGTTTAATATTAAAAATTATATATTTCTAAAATGCATTCACTTTTTATTAAATAAAAACTAATATAAATTCTACATAATTATAGTAGCTCACACTGAATATTTTTTTGCTAATTTAAATAATAAATTAGCTTCAGAAGCAGGAAATTTGTATTTTATTGAAAACACAAATTTCAAAAATATTAAAAATTTTGGTGTGTTTTATTTTTTACTAAAATAACGTTTCAAAATATACATCTATAGTTACAAAAGAAAAGCTTCTCTAGAATTGCCGAAAAGTGCTAAAAGCACTTGAACAATCACCAAGTTTAAATGTTATCAAGTTTTTGAGAAATTTATTTGGAAGAAAAATGTCAATTAGACTGAGTTCTAATAACAAAAATATATGAAAAATATTTTACAGGAAGAATAAAGGAAAATTAAGCTGTCTTATTGCAAAAATAACACTTGTGATATCAATGCCAAGGAGATTTGAAGCCGTGCGAAAGCAAACTGGACTATCCATAAAATATTTATTTAGAAAATTCTTATATTTATTTTAATAATTATCAATTTGTCTGACTTTGAGTGTGCAACGGACTTTTGATATTTCGGAATTCATATTTAATTTTAATTTTGTTAATACGATTTTGAAAATATATGTTTAAAACTACAATTAACCAATATAAGCAGAAAATAATAAAAATATATTACTAATTCGAAGTATTTAATATAATATAACTTTTGAAAAAAGTCTGCCCGAATTTCGGTGTGAGCATAAAACAGATATCGGTCAATTTTAAATGACGGACATATACATATTACAATAAGGAATTTAATATACCGTTAAAAAATGTGGAGATACCAAAATATCTTTTTCATTTCCAGGAATTTTATATTGTTAATTATCCATTAAATGATAAAGAATTTTTTATTTTGTAAGCAACTCTTATGTATAGATACAAAACCTAATATCACAAAATATACATGAAATATTTAAAGAAAGTCATGTTTAGTAAATTAAGAAAATTAATATATATTTAAATTTTTAATATATTTACAGAAAACAAAGATAAAAAAATTAGTAAAAGTATGCATTTAAATATATGACAAAAAGACATATAATAATATAATATTTAAGGGGAGACTCCACCCTTACAGCTCTAAAAAAACAGCGATATTCAGGAACTTTTTTAAGTGTTAAATAAGAATCGAAAAATTAGAGGTTTTTACTATATTGTTGCGCATAATTTAATTATTATTTTAAAAAAATTAAGTAATAATATTAATATTTGGAGCCGTGATAGCCCTCGGTGTCAGACACCTCCAAATAAAGGCACCTCAATGGATGCCAGTCGCAATAAGTCCTTAAAGAAAATAGAACAAAAATGGCAGGAGTTTAAAAAAAAAATGCTATAAATTTGTTTAATTAAATATTTAAAAAAACATTAAAAAAGTAAAACAATTTTTCATCATAATAAGTTGAAGAATTTAATATTATAAAAATATAATTTCCCATGTACTATAGATATTTTATATACGAAATTAATTAATATTTATGAATGTGACAAGTTACTCTTATAAAATGAAAAATGGATATGCTGCTTCGTCTTAGAAGCATTGCACGTCAGCGATAAAAGCTATAGAAGTAAAAGAGACTCGCCGAATCTTCTTAAGGTTTTAAAAACTTTGTCAAATACGAAATACATCAGTCTTCAGCATCGAACAAACTTAAAACTTTCTTATATATTTTAACTTCATTTATTATTTTTATATTCATCGCGTTTAATTCTTTTCTAATAATAAAAATCTAACCTTGAATTTGATTTGATATTAATTGAAAATTTATTTAGCCATTATAGAAGCAATAGAAATAATGTGTTTGCAAATTGAATAGATATATGTGAAATTATCTTCTTAGCAAACATGGTAAGATGTCGTGACTAACTTTACTATGTTATCAATTTTCTAATTACATTTAGCTTCCATTTTAACATCTCCTTAATTTGAAAGGTAAAGTTACAACATTCGTTTAAAGCTGAAAATTAAGCTAATGTTTAATTTAAGAAAACGAAAATTAACTACTTTCAATTTCAGTTATTTCATTTTAAACACATTTTAAATATTTTATTATATTTAAATGAATCAGAGTAAAAAATTATTGTAATATTTATTATATTTGTTGATTATTTTATTTTTTTAAATGCAATTACAGTAGAAACTTCTTATAACGACGAAGCACGGAACAGTAAAAGCGAGCGTTGATATATCAAAAAGAAATGAGAAAAATATTTAAAATAATTATATTATTTTATTTATGTGATTAAAATTATTATTATAAATTTTAATAAAAAAGATATAAAATAAATATACACGTAAAATCAGAATAATGTATGCTGTGTCCAGAAATCCTTCGTTATGATTTTGACTTACTCTAACAGCCTGCCTATTGTAAAAGATTTAAACTTAATTTATGACGATAAAAGAACAGGTACGTATTTACCCCCCTGCTATACATGACAAACCTAGTAAGTAAAAGCTATAGTCGTCGCCACGAAGCAATGTGATTGTGCAATCACTGCACGTTTCACGAACGCTTGGTAAAGAAGTAACCAATGTAAACAAGAGCTGCATACAATGCATAAATATTTTTTCAAATAAAGTTCGACATACTTCACATTATTGAGCAATATATCAACTAAGCGATAAGAAAATGAAAAAAATAATAACGTACATATGTCGAAGTAAAATATCTGCTTACAATTAGTATTATGTAGTTACATTGCTTCGTGGCGACGACCATACAACGATAGATTTCTGGACACAGCATACATACAATCTAAGAAATTATAATTTCATTATTTAATTTCTTTTAGAAAAGTGTAATTAAGGCAATAATATTGCAAAACATTTTTCGTTAAAAAGTTCCAATTTCTATAACCTACACGATACCAATAAGAACTAAAGCATAATTAATCGTAAAAGACAGGGACTTTATTTAAGTAATGTAAAATTATAACTATAGTCGTCGACATGAAACAATGTAATTGCGTAATAATTATACGTTTACATGATACCACCCCCCGAATTGAAAATGTGTTCTGAAAAAGCCGAACGCTTTGTAAAGAAGGAGATCAAACAAATAAAGTAAATATAAATTAGATCGTTACAACAGGTACATCGATATAAACGATTCCTACTAAAGTAGCTAATTATAAAAAAATTATACGCTGACATATGTACTTGCTCTATAATGCAATATCAGTATAATTAAATTATCATATTCTTTATTTTTAAACAACGAATAATTTATTTGTAATAATAAATCATTCAAACATTTCGTATAAATTAACTTCGGTAATTTAAGATTCCGGGTAAGTAAATTCAAGGTGTAAATATAACATATATGTACTATACATTTCAATTTATAAATTGTTCATTTATCTTCGAAACTTGGTGTGACATGGAAATATAAATGTATATTTCATGAAAATTATAAAATTTGCATTTATTGGTTATTATTCATAGTCACAAAGTAACATAAATACTTATACCAACGGGTAAATATTTCTCAAAGGATATTATTTATGTAATAAATTTCAGCTATCCAATTTATAATACATCAAATGTGATTTTCTAATCTTTTTATGATTAATTTTTACACGTAGAAAATTATAAATGTAGCAAATTTAAAGAAATTTAAATATTTGTATAAATAATGAAAAATAAATAAACAAAATAAACATACATTATTCAACCTAATCTTCATTTCGCGTAATTTTGTTATCAAGTACCAAAAAAAATAGACAATCAAGGTCGCGTTTAATCAGATATTTTTGAATAAATTCTACAAATGTGTTTCTTAAAATTAAACAAACTATGTGAACATCAGTTGAGATGATACAGCAAGAAGTGATATAGTTATTCATAAATATTAGTTTCAAAATTGATAATTTACAGTATTTACAATAAAAAATAAAATGATTAAAGAAGAAAATGGTAAAATAAGAAATGTATTCTTGAAATATGATTTGTTTAATTATTAATAAATTATAATTCTCAATAGAAAATGGACCAGCAGAGTTTGAAGATGCTGTATCAAAAACAGGTAAATTTTATTTCATTAAATCTTAATTGTTATAATTTAAATTATAAATAGCAATTTTGTGAATAATATAGCAATAATTTTAGCTAAAGAAATTATCTTTATTTATGTATTTGAAAATTATTATTAAAAACTAATTATATTTCTCAACGCATTAATTAATTAAAAACAAATAAAAATTTATTATATACGTCATTTAAGTTTAAATGTTATTTATAAACTAGAAATAATCTATTTTATTTTAATAGATTATTAATTAAATATTAAGATATATTCAATTTACTTTTTATCAAAGAAAATATTAGAAGAAATTTAATGAAAATTCAAAACAAAAGGGACAAAACTTAAAAAACAAACACAATGGAAATTAAATATCTTACTTTATAAAATTAAAAAAAAAAAATTAAGAATATAAAATTTTTATTTTTTTAAATGTATATATAAAGTTTTTTTATTATGATCGCTTTTACTGTTCCCGTGTTTCGTCGTTATAAGCGGTTTCTATTGCATTTAAAGAAAAAGTTTCCAAAATCTGAAGTATTATGAAGCACAATTTTTTTTTGATAATTTAGAAACTTTATTATTGTAAAAAAGTATAAATATTTTTAATTTTGCTATTTCTCTTCAATTCTAATATTATATAATTACATTGATACGTGGCGACGACTTTATGACCATTTTAAATGTTCCCGAGGTTCATCGTTATAAGCGATTTCCAAAATATGAAAAACTAAATGGACTTTTTTGAAAATTTAAAAAATTTATGATTGTAAAAAAGTATAAATAAAAAATTTGGTTAAATATTACTAACTGATGCTTTTGTGAAAATTATACTAATATTGTGTAATTACATTGATTCGTGGCGATGACTATATGATCGCTTTTACTGTTTTCGTTTTACAAAATATGAAGTTTAATGGAAGACCAAATGGACAGCACCACTTTTTTTTGATAATTTAAAAACTTTACGAGTATAATAAAGTATAAATATTTTAAATATTGCTATTCCTATTCAAAACTAAGTTAAACATTTATAACTGATGATTTCCTGAAAATAATTTTCATATTAAATTAGAATACTTTATGGAACAACTAAAACTGAAGACATGAAATGACGAAAGTAAATTTAATTTAGAACTTTGTTTTGGAGGAACATGACAGACACATTTTAAAATGTCTATTGTTATTTGTAACATGTATGATTTATATTAGTCAAGAAAAGTACCTTGAAACTTGTCAAATACAGAAGTAAAGTAACATGTAATGAATGGGTGTTTGATGCGTGCACATGTGTGTGTAGTAAATAATTCCCGAGTTAAGGAGAAATAGAACTACCTAATATAATTAACGTATATGTATTCCAGGTTTTGGCGGTTACAACATAATACTATTAGTAGTATGTGGCATCAGTCTTATGTCGGTAATAATGGAAACTCTTAGTATGAGTTTCATTGTACCAGCGGCGCAATGCGATTTAAAGTTAACTCTTGCCGACAAGGGATTGTTGTCTTCTGTCGGTTTTCTTGGTACGTATTAATGCACTTTACTTTCCAACTATTATTTATAATTTATCATCTTTCCTTTTCCATTTATGTTATTAACATTTCACAGTAAGATAAATCACATTATATATTCCTAACGTATAACTTATAAAATATTATAGTCGTTGCCACGAAACAATGTCATTGCGTAATCATTGTACGTTTTATGTATTCCGAAAAAGCAGTTGTTAAAAATTGCAATATACTTCATATGATTGAGAAGTATGTCAATTAAGCGTTAAGAATATGATAATGGTAATAACGAATGTTGTAGTTAAATATTATGTAATTACATTGCTTCGTGGCGATGACAATAAATGTATTATTTTATTATTTTAAAGTTTTTAACGAAAACATTGTATTGCTGCATATTATTATCTTTCTATTATTATTATTTTTAAACTATTTATTTATTCAAAACTATTATCGTTAGACAATTAAATTAAATAAATAAAAAACACTTTACAAGTAGCTTAATAATAAAAACAAAACGATTTCAAAAGTTTTCTATTTTGATAAATTCAATTCTATGAATATTTTCATAACACTACAGAAGATTTCTCTTGATAATTCAAGAATACTTTTGTTCTTTCCAATATATGTATATTCTTACAACTTACAACTTTTGTATACCATTAAAAATATTGTCACATATTTTTCGTATTGACAAAAAATTTCCATGTTATATTGAATAAAATATTTAAATCAACAATTACTATTATATTTACTTTAATCTTACATTTTGGTAAATGCGTAAACTCTTGACTTAAAATATTCTTCAACACATGAAAGGAATGACAAATGTTTCTTGTAAGTACATGTAAATAAAGTTTTAAGAGCAAGTACCAGACGTTTGAGTCAAGTTATGATATGAACTAACTGGTAGGTAGCAGCTTTTGAACTTTAAATTACAAGCATTTTAAAAACTATAAGATTTTTGCAAGAAAGCTACGTTTTCAAATAAATAAAGACATTATTCAATATTTTTATTTAAATTAAACTATAACTGTACTTGTTACTACAGGTAAAATATATAATATACAAACAAATCAAAACAAGTATTTTAGTCAATCTTATTAAACAGGATTTTGTATTTTTCAACAGCCTCACGTATCATTTGAGAATCAAAAATTTAATAAAAAGAAAAATCATCCCTTAAATAATATCTCAAGATAATAAAACTAAGTATTTAAAACATTTTGTAATAATTAATTATAACATTAAAGAAAATTAATAATAATTGATATATAAATTTATTTTTTACCTTACAAGAAACTTTAAACTTTGAATTAAAATCGTCATAATTATTAGAAACGCAAAATATTTATTTATATTAATAAACACATTAATTTTTGTGAAAAGTCCCAAAGGCTTTTAGCCAATTCAGTGGTTCAAAAAATAAACTTGATTTTTATAAATAAACGATTAGGCTTTTATGTTGCATTTTAAATATTTTGCTTTGCCAATATATGGCACTTTAAAGCAATTTTGATTAATGATTTAATCATTTTAAAATCTGTTGACTTTGCAATTGGGAATTACAAAATACNTTATTCAATTCTGTCAAAATAATAATATTAAAATTATAATTTTACACATTATTAAATGTGTTTTTTATGTAAACAAAATATAATTATTTTTATGAAAAACACACTTGTGCTCAACATAGCGTTATATAATTTTACATCGTTTGTATATTATACATTTAAGGGAGCTAATTACGTAATAATTTATATTACAATTTGAAAAAAATATGTTTCCACTGAAATTAAAAATTTTATAATTATAATGAACTTTAAATTTTGTTAATTTATATGTTAATTAATTTTTACTGTGTAATAACTTGCGAATATTAGAAAAACGTTTCTAATTATAGAGCAACCATGATCGGACAGAAAAATATCTAGGGCCCAGTTACTAGAAGGGCCCAATCATACCGTTAACTTTAAAAAAATGTATTTTTATTTGTTGTTTTCTACATTTTTGAATGGTCATTTTTTGTGTGGTCTATTTCTTATTGGGGGCCCGACGAGGAAAAATATCTAGAGCCCCAAACTATTATAAAAACGTTTGTAATTATAGACCAACAACGGCCGGATAGAAAAATGTCTAGGGCCCAGTTACTAGAAGGGCCCAATTAAACCGTTAAATTTAAAAAATGTATTTTTATTTGTTGTTTTCTACATTTTTGAATGGTTATTTTTTGTGTGGTCTATTTCTTATTGGTGGCCCGACAAGGAAAATATGTAGAGCCCCAAAATAGGTTAATTCACCCCTGTATGCAACGTTAATTAAATGTAAAAACTAATATGTTTATATTTAAGAAGGGTAGCTAATTTACACATTGTTGTAAAACATAATTACGCCAAGATATTATCTTAAAAATTAACGGAGCTACAGTGTAATAAAATTTTAAACATAAATTTTTACAATAAGTGACTTGTTGCCCAAACATTTTTATGGACAAACATGAAATATTAATCTCACTGCTTCTTGTTTAGTACATTCTGGTAAAAAATTCAAAAAATTTAGCACGTATATGATAAAATAAAACCCTAGAATCATTTGTTTGAAGTTAATTTTTAAATCGACTTGTATTAGTTCGAATAATAAAAAAAACGGAAGATATTTATTAAATAATTATTTTTGCGGTTTAACTGATCAAGTACTTGCGTTCTTTTAAGTTCAAATTATCTTTAATCCTTACACAACCTGTCTTACCCTTTTTAGGTTATACGAACTTCAGATTTACCTTCAATTAAAACCAAAGCTTTGTAAACCCTTTTACTAATTAATTGCATTGTTTAAACAAAAATAATTGAATTTTTAAAACAAATATAGAAATTGATAGAAATAATAATAGTATATATAATGACCTCATGGAATAGTATATCGATTAATTGTTGTTCAATTTGTAAATGGAATTTAACAAGTTTCGAAGCATGTCCATAGTTTAGGTCAGTTGAAGGCAGCAATATTCAACTGGGTAGTATATATGAACTGTACAACAAAATGATATCCTGTGAGAATATCGCTGCTGTGAACAAACGTGTAGGAAACAATATAGGAAGAGCTACTTAACGGATCCGTTAATTTTTAATGTGCCTTTGTTCGTTCCAGGTGTTGTGCTAAGCTCATTACTTTGGGGCTTTATTGGTGATACGACCGGACGAAGAAATGTTGTTCTCATTACGAGTTATATTAGTTTTGTAGCGGGAATTGCATCTAGCCTGGCACCTTACGTCTGGTTGCTGATTTTATTGAGATTTCTTAATTGCTTCTTGTAAGTTTACGCATTATTTATTTTATACTTTTACGTTATTACTGAATTATGAATGAGATTAACAATGAAATGAAATTACGTTACTTGATTACATGTTTACACGAAATGCTTCGACTACATTTTCTTTAATAAGTATCTCATTATCTTTTATAAATTCATTGTATGAATGGTTTTATTATGAAACAATTCATACTTAAAATAAGCTTTTATTCAATAATTAACATACTTATCTGATTTATTATTATCATAAAATAAAAATAGGTTTTTTATATTAAAATAAATATATTTTCTATAGTATCAATTTAAAGAATACGATTGAAAATCTGTAATAATGAACACTGTTACTTATAATATATGTTGCAGTTAAAGTATAAATTTCAGTTAATGTATACATCCACTAGTTAACGTATACTTTTCAATCTATTTCGCCCTTCATTACCAAAAGATTCATGAGTCTGCATAAAATTTGTCTAATACAATATATAATCGTCGCCACGAAACAAAGTTATTACATAATAATATGCAGATATTTTTCTTCGACTTATGTTACTATATTGTTTATCTTTTTAACGCTTATGTAACATACTTTTTCTACAATCGCTATACAAAGTAGGCGTTTTCCGCCCTCTTTTGTGTGCGCAAAATGGTACTTTGCCGCTCTAGAGCGACAAAGTAGAAAAAACGCTTGCTGTCCAAATTTTTATAAAATTTTACTTGTTTACAATTTTAATGGAAATGTTTAGTCAAAAATTA
>CM008233.1:18004238-18027499 GCA_002278615.1 Pogonus chalceus | reverse complement strand
GTTTTGGACGTTTCTTAACGGCGATCGCAGCGCAGTCTTTCGGATCCATTTTAAAACATTACAAAATCCACAAAAATTTAGAATTAATTAAATTAACAATTTAAATTAGACCGAATTGTAAATCTAAACTATTCTCGAATCCACCCGAACACACACAAAAAATTTCATCAAAATCGGTCCAGACGTATAGAAGGAGTTCAGTGACATACAAACGCACAAAAGAAATATATATATTAAGATATATTAAAATAATTGTTAAATTTTCTTGTATTCATTTCAAATTCAAATATTAATATATTTATTATAAGGCCTTTAAAATAAATAAAATCAATTGAATTCTAAATTTAGAAAAATAACACTGGATAAATAATTCATTTTTATTTTTGCAATATAACAAAATACGCTCGCTTTGATACAAATAAATCATGCATAAACTTCTAATATTTACACATACGAACACATGTAATAATATTCCAATTTACAGGGCATAGTAATTTAATGCTTTTCATTAGACCTTACTATCTTATGAGCAATTAACTCTGTTCATATATTCGTTTGTATATTATTGAGCATACTACGAAATAGTGGATGGTACTGACAGAAAATACATGTTAAATTATTCATTAATTATATTGTACATAAAGATTTAATACAATGTTTAACAGAGCAAACTTAGTAATACGGGAATTTGTATTTATTAAAATATTTAATGAAAAATTTCATTATATTCTGATGGAAAATAGAATTTGGAATTATCTTTAAAATATTTAAACACTGTCACATGTTTTATTAAAAATTTCTAAATATGTTTTTGAGATACTTTGTATAATTATTTATCTAAAAATTACATACTTTGGACAGTTTGTCTTCTTATAAAATTAAGACGATTGTCATAGAAGATGTACGATAGTCAAAATGTATCTCAAAATTCTTCAATTTTATTTTATTCTGAATTCTTCCTAATTTAGTTTTACTCTTAAAACAACTGAATGAACCCTGAAGCTTTAAATCGATTGTTCTAATGTGTCATTATTATGTTTTTTATTTTTTATATATTTGTTATATTAATTAATCAATTTAATTTTCAATTAATTGATAAAAAACTTTTCTTTATTTATTTTTATTAGCTTTGGATTCTATAAAACTTTAAATCTATATATGTATTCCGATTAAGTAAAATAAGTTTATATTATGAAACTTGATATGTACCGTTTAATAAAATCGTGGCCTTAGAAAATTAAGCCTTAATTATTATTAATTAATAAGATGAAGAGACGAATTATTCTAGATTTGTTTAATTATTTCTCTAAGAACTACATATTTTGGCTAATATGTCTTCTTATAGAATTAAGTAGTTTTTATAGAGGATGTTAGATAAAAAAATGTATTTGAAAATTCTTCAATTTTATTTAAAAGTTAATTGTTAATTCATATTTTTACTTTTGAATCAATTGAATGATCCGTAAAACTATTAAAATTAAAATTATCTTCTTTGTTTTTTTATATTTAATCCTTTACAAAATAATACATTTATTTATTTTATTTGCCTATAAAAAAAAAAGGTTTATATGAGTATCCTAACTTGAACTTGATGTGTACCGTTTAATAAAATCGTGGCCTTACAAAATCAAATCATCTACAAAATTAAGCCTTAATTATTATTAATTAATAAAACAAAGAGACGTTTTCTTCTAGATTTGTGTAAAAGTAATTATAGAACAGTATTTAATAACCACAAAAACTAATTAATTCTATACAGTTTATAACAATTTTTAAATTTATTTTCGTATAACTTTTTTTATTATTGTTATAATTAAACAGTAAAATAACTTAAAATCTAACTATTATATGTTTTTATTTGAGTATTTGGAAATAAGAATAAATAAAAAAAAGTATCTGATACAAATTTAACAAACGTATTCACTAAGAACATTAGTTTGAAATACATGCGATAAAAAGCAATGATCTAATTTACAATTTGTACAATTAAGCTCGCAAAATAGATGTCATTATAGGATAGACTATTACAAATTCCCAGTTGGATAGAGAACATCTCTAGCTAATCTATTGTGCATGTAGTTGGCCGCATACAAGTTAGAGGCTGAACTATACACACACGGTAGATGTAGATCGATTGTTTGTACGTATGTACAATCTCCGTCCACTGATGCCAGTTATACCGTAGCCATAATTACCCTCAAAATACCCTTTGACTGCGTTATCTTGTATGCGGATGGCATCCGACTAATGTTAGGGCATTTTTAATTGACGCTTACCACTTACTTTTTCTCCATATACACATGCATATTAAAACATAGATAATACCTCCTATCTTTATATTCCCTTGTTTTAATTCATACATTTTTTATTTGCTCATATACGACGAACTTTTTTTGTTTTTTGGTTATATTCCAGCGCAACCTACATCATATACATATAGCAAATATAGGTTAATCTGTCATTTATAATAACAAAAATTCAAATATATAAATCAAGTTATAAAATATACTTTTTTTATAACATTATTATAAACAAGTTTTTAATGTCGCTTGTTAAAGTATTAAATGCTATTTCAAAGTAAAATTTATTTATTTCACCTCTGGACGTAAACTTAGAAATGTGACTCAAAAGTTACTTGAAGTAGCAGTAATCATATGTTAATTACACAGAAAATTCTCAGATATAGAAGTGACACTTTACGCTCCTTATAAACTTCGTATATGTATGTATAAATCCTTTAACAACTTCGTAATGCGTGAGAAAAAATTAAAATGTAAAATGGAATAAGTTCAATTTTTTAATATATCTTGGAGTTTTTAACAGAATTATTCTGTGATATTATTTTACAAACTTTAATTTTTGTACCGTCGTCATGACTATTATAAATTATTAAATGTTTCACAAAGTGACAGTTCATATAATTTTAATTTGTTTTTATACAAAAGAATTCTGAAACTAGTTTTTTCTTAGATATTTAATAAATTAAAATAAGATGAAATGAATTTCTACGTAGAAATAATAATTAATATTTAATTTCTAAATGGAATGTACTTAAAATGATGAATTGTTTTTAAACAAAAAATTCATGGCACACATTTTATAGATTAAATTTAAATAAACTTATATAAAATATTTATAGACCAGAAAAGAAGAAAGGAATAAATTCATTCAAAATTTCTACAATGTATTTGATAACATTTAACATAATAACAAAAGAGCGTCTATAAAAATACATAGCAATCTGTTTAGTATACAATTTATAAAGTTTAAATAAAAAGCTACATGAAATTTATAAAGAATTACATTTAATATTACAATAATTTAGTTTTTAAATGAAAGAACAATCATAAAAATGCATGACAATCTATTCTTACCTATAAATTTTCTAGACTAAATGAAAATAAACTGTTTATACAGTAGAAATAAAGGAAATGGGTGGAATTTGATTTAAAACGTCTACATCGGAATCTCAATTGAATACAAAGCAATTTTTCTGTGACAGATGTCACTTTTAAACGAGACAGAAAATGTTACTTGACAATATAACATTTGTTATACAAAAAAAAATTTCGTTTCTAAAACAGATATATTTTGAAGATATATATGATTAACATTTTTATCAATATTTAAATTTATAAAATTGTTTCTGTTAAATTAAAATTAAAAATAACAACAAAGTTTCTAAATAAATAATATATAATTTTTTTTGCATAATATAATTATTTTTTATTGATCAATTTCAATAAAATTTTGATACAACATGGCTAGTATATTATCAATCAACTTACATAGTTGAAAAAGACATACGACAATTAGTAAAGACAATAATTAGAAAAAACTATCTAATTATTCAGTTTATAGACATGGCTGCACCTTAAATCTAGGCAACCACAAGGTCCGAAGAAATAAAGAACGCAATGACAACGACCTTCAATGTTTTAGTTTTAATGTATATAAAAAGAAATAATAAATTTTATTCAAAATAAATTTAAAAACTATCAAAATTATTTATTATTTTTATCCCTTATTTCTTGTTAGACAATTATAAATTAATATTATAAGAATTCTTGAATTTTCTTGTATTCATTGATGCATTAAAGACAAAAAATATTAATTTTCAAAGTAAATTTATAATAAAAAGTTTTGAAACTGAAATTAAAATAATAAAGAATTTATAAAAAGTGTCATTTTGACTTAGTACATCCGTGAATAAATACTGTAATTAAAAAATGGCAGAAACAAATTTATTTGAAGTATTAATTTGAACATTTGTAATTAGAAAATACAAAACAACAAACGTAAAATATCCTTTAAAACACATCTGTATTCCGACGAGCTGAGAAATTTAAAAGAGAAAAGATCGTCATGAAACAACGAAACAAATGATGCACCATTAAATTTGACACTTAAGTTTATTAAAGGCCGGAGTAACAACTCGAGTTGTAGCAAAATTAAGAGAACAACGCAGTGTAGTGTATTGCTTGAGAGGCAGCTTGGATTATCCTGGACTAGTGTTATATATCATTTTTCTTCTTTCTTTAGCTTATACTGTCATATATAAATACGACAGTGTGTTATTAAAAATCTAATTATATTTATCTAATTTCTAATACAAATTAGATAAATATACCCATTAAACAGTTACATATTTAGTATATTCTCATTTGGAATAGTCCGGGTAGATAATTAAATACATTTTTTAATTTTTTACAAATACAAGAGAATATAATTCTATAATTCTAGCTGATTTTAATATCATGGTACATAGACTAATAAAAATTCTTATTAATTATTTTGTTTTAATAAAGAACTAAAAAGATTTAAAATAAATACTTTAAAATTATTTACAACCTCTATTTCAAAATTAGATTTCAGTGCTCAATTTATCAAAAAACAAAGTTAAATATTTATTAAATATTAGTAAATAAAATTTAAAAACTTTTAATTAATAATAGAGATGAACTTACAAGAACTAATATTTAAATGAAAGTGTTAAAAATATTAAAACCTGAATAGAATAATATTTAAAATCAGTTGAAAATAACTCATATAATTAACTCCAGACTCCAGAAAACTAAAACCCTAGGCGAAAATATAGATGCCAAACAGATAGATTTAGATAACTCTTCTGTCTTTTCAGCGGTCATATTTTTTGGTATTTATTCTAATTTAGATTTTAAATTTCTAACTTATATAGTTATATTTCAACAAAAATTAAGCACGTATTCATTTTATTTTTTAACCTTCAACTGGTCACGTGGTGGATATTTAACACATTTTTTATCCTAAAATTGTTAATTCTAACCACATCATATATTTTTTATTACTAGTAGACTGCCATAAGTTTTTTATGCACACAAGTAACCATATTTCATCATTACCTGTTCGATTTGAGGTGCAAAAATAGCATTTGTTGCAGGCGGGACATTACCGTCAAATAGACTACATTCGCCTTTTCTCCAAAAACTTATTCCTTGATCTCACGAAACTTCTAGATTTTATTTTATGCATATTTATTCCTAAATAAATACAAATCGATTATAAACCTGCTGTATTTCTTATTACTTGATCTTGCCAAACTTCGACTTTATTTTCTAATTTTTGTCTACAAATAGTTTCCTTTTCCAAAAGAAAATGTATCTAGATATAAGAAATAAATATTTTTTTATTCATTTATTTTCTAAATCTCTAAAATATCCAATAAGTCTTTAAAGCAACGCGAGACCGCTGCCGTTTGAAATCATTGCGCGCCCGCTTGAAAATTAATAGTCGTATTACTTTAACAAAATTATAAACGTTATAATATTAAAGTTTTAATTATTATTTCATCTCTGTGACAAATTTAATAATTATTTTTAGATGTTATATAAGATGATTGAAAACTAAGAATTTATATAAAATATAAATTACTTCCTGTATAATAACGGATTACCTACTATGGCAGATATTAATAAATTTTACTAGCTGTACGTATCATAGATCTCACAGCAAGCTTTAATATTTGTTTTAATAAAATAATATCATAAATATTGTCTGTTATACATTGTTTTATTCCTGTGCTTTATTTTACTTACTAGTAACTACAAGTTCAGCAATAATTATGAATTCTACATGTAGGTTTCATTTAAATTAATTAAAAATTTATTTATACTAAAAACGAGATTTATTAGACGAAGTTCTGCTAAATTACAAGCAATTATCTATTTTCTTCCTGTGCAGAAAAAATTAAATCATTTTTTGTTAATTCGCTTTCAACGAATAAATTTATAAATACTTTACCAATCAAATTTATTTAAAAAACTATTTTTTACGTTTGACTGATTTTTTTTTTAAATTTACTTTACTCAGAAAGAATTTGAATTCATTATATTTTGCACATTTTGTTCAACAATTCTTTGTCAAACCTTTGTACAGATTTATTCTTTGTGAAAAAATTAAATAAAATGCTTGTTAGACTACAGCAAATATGTGTTACAGTTATGCGACTAAAATCTCACATGTTTCAAACAATTATAGTAGATTAAAAGGATTATTTCAAAGCTTAGTAAATTTTAATATATATGAAGAGAAATTTTCTTTATACATACATACTATATTTAATTACAAACGAGTTTTCTCCTGAAAAATATTGGAATTGACAATTCTAATAAAAGTAAGGTTAGTATTTTTACTTTAAAGATATTTGAAATTCAATCGATTGTGAGTTTGGAAATAATAAATAAATTTAAAAATTAGGTTATAATAAATATGTGTAAATGTTAAAAAAAGATGTATGTCTTTGTTGGATGGACATATAATCTGTTCTCGTCCGTCGCCATCCCGTTTCATTTTGTAACATTGAGTCTCCATTTCCCATCACCGTTGTCCGTCCTACGGCGTTCTGTTTCGTTCAAATTCGAATACCGAACAAAAGCAAGGAATGAACGAATGGGGAATAAGCAGAAAGCGATAAGCCGATTGTTTCGTCAGCAAAATAATTCTAGTTCTCTTTCTCGAAAACTCCCTTTGGACAACAAAACATTGAGTTTTAAACAGCGTGAGAACCGAACATGCTGCTGAAAACAGAACAATATAAATCTATTATAGCGTCCAGTTCGTTGCTGGTGCTTCTGTTGGCCTGCTTCTATATAGAATGGTATGCGTTGGTGGCGTCACTAACGTATTTCAAATTGGCTTCACAATGTTTCCCTTCAAGTATTTAATCCCCGATAAAACATACAGTATTGTTTTCAAGTCAAATTTCACACAATTATTATGTTTAAGCCGATTATTCACTAACTTATTATATCTAGAGTATTATAGCATTATCAAAAACAAATACTGCAACTCAAACTATATATTTTGTTTAATAAATAAAATAAACAACAATACTAATGCGATTAAAATTTAATTGAATTATTTCAAAATTTTCCTAACAGCGTTTACATACTTTAAATTAATTTAAAATGAAACTTTTAATATAATACATTTAAGTGTAAAATTCAGATTTTCTTTATTCATATTAATAAGTTTAATCAGATGAATTGTGAATTATTATATAATTTTTTTTCTTTAGTAATATATCGGAATTAATTCTTTCTACACAACTGTGCAGTATTATTATGCACTAGTGTTTAATAAGATAATATGAACTTTATATATTCTTAGAACTCATAACCCCAAAGTGACGATATCTAGTAGCTTTTCTTTAATTATTTAAAATATATGTATATGACTAAGTTTTTTTTTTAAAATGTAACTATAGCCGTCGCCACGAATCAATATAATTATTTAATAATCAGATATTTTACTTCAACATACTATATCTTTCTCTTCTTCTTAACGTTTAGTTGACATATTTTTTAATAATGTGAAGTACGTCGCAACTTTATTTAAGTTAAGTTTTTTTCGCATTGGTTACTTCTGGGGCGGTACCATGATTACGCAATTACATTATTTCGTGGCCTCAACTATAAGTTGTCTTATGGTAGCCATTTTTACATAAAAAATAGAGACTACGCATGCATGATACATACATAAGTATTGATTTTAATAAATAATATTAATTATAATTTCATTAAATCTAATTTATGCAAAATATTTTAATTTTAATATCATATCGATGTCAACACAAATTAAAACTTAACAGACATATTAAATATAATACGAAATTGTCGGTCTTAATTATATCAGAAACTAAGGCACTGAACAAAAATTAAATTTTCATAAATTCAAAGCCGAAATTCAATCTAATATATTTTCAACAAAATAACAAATTAATTTTCGAATGAAATAAAAAAAAATATATGAAAAAATAATTTTATTCCATAGATTACACACATATAAAAATTTAATTTAAATTTTGAGAAAAAGTTTGTTTTCTAAGTTTAATTAAAAGATGACAGATGTAAGTATTACACATAAATTGAAAAAATACGTTTGTAGTAAGTTTTAAAATTTTTTGAGTATTAATGCACGGATATTACAGATTATATTAAAAATATATATTTTTGTGACGTTTAACTCTAAATAGTACCATTTTATAAATAGGTTAGAATTCTTTATATAAAAATTTGTGGCATTCTTCGATATGTATAACTAACAATAGATAATTAATATTATTTGAAAATAATTGTGCAACAAATAAAATAAATTCTTTGTAAATGTACGATCACTTTAATTAAAGAATGATTGTTAAATCTTATTGAATTAAAGTTAAATTTTAATCAATTTGCAATCCAGCGTTGTTTTTAATAAAAAGCAGAAATCTAATTTATTTTTAATTTGTTAGAATTGTCTGAAAACGTAATTAAAATCTCCACTTACAAATTAATACTTACTAAACTTAGATGTTTTTATACAAAAGGAAATGGCTTACCTGAAATTAAAAAAACATTTATTAATACTTTTTCGTTATTTTATATAAATACATAATAATATAAATCAAATAATTCTTTATTGATTATCTTTTAAATTAATATAACTTTGACTATTCCTTCCGAGCTAAAAGCAATATGTAAATTAGTGAAGAAATTTCAAGTTTTTTCTATAATTAAGTTAAGTAACTTTTTTAAAACATCTCAAATGAAATTAAAAATGAGTATATGTCGCTAAAGTACAAAAAACTAGTTTTGACATGAAATATTGATATAAGTTTATAAATTTTATACTTAAAAACGTTATACAGAACATAAATTAACCTCAAAACAAGAATAATCTAGTTTAAAGTTGAATGAAAGGGTGTGGCATGAATTTTAATAGCAAATATTCGTTTAGAGAATTGGCACTGTTGTTTATGTAATATATTTAAGTTTGATTTGTTAAGATAAGAAAATTAATTAAAATTAAATGGAATGCTTTAATATGTTTAATAATAATAATAATAATAATAATAATAATAATAATAATGATTTGGCTAAGTGGGGCGTAGACATACTGGTTAGGACGCCAATAAAGCAACAATAGCATCGAAAATCAGCGGTAAAGAGTTTGACAGGGAGACGCAGGGCGCATTGTATCAGCAACCACAGTTGTGCCCTCTGTGTGGTCGCCTAGGGATTAATTAATTTCAGTTTGTTATGAAGAGCGCTAAAGTACTTTGATGTTTTGTTTTAAGCTTAATGATAAGGTTAATTGATGCAGACGTAACTTTAATGTTTAGTCTATAGAAACTGTAGTCTCCTTCCTTCAACATTTTCTCCATTCGTCTTTCGTCTTGAACATCATCTTCTCTTCTTAATATTGTTATTATGGAAAGTTTAATTAACAGGTTGAATGCGAACATTTCTCAACGTATCTTTAGTACCTTATTTAAACTAATATTGAGTTTATAAACAAAATTCTTCTACATTTGCTTCTGAATTCTATTCAATATGGGTGTCTTTTGCCAAAATAAATACTCAATTATATAATTACGCAAATCGTTCACTTTATTTCTAATATTTAAAATCGTTTTTTGATATTTCAACAACTAAGCCATCTTTAAATATTTAAAGTACTTAGATCTACAGTATCCAAAACATTCTTAAAAATTAATTTAATATCCTAACCTAAGATTATGTTAGTTTGCAATATTTCTTTTTAAAAATGTTAAAATAGATTGTGATCGTGATTACAAATATTTTTAGGTTTTTCATAACATTTCTTTTTATATTTTCATTATAAAAGCAATAGTTTTGTAAAATATTTTTTACTTTTAATGTATCCGCAAGGAAATTGTATCCGTAAAATTCGTTCAATTATGTTATGGTCTTTTTCACACAATACTAATAAGAAATATGATAAGAATAATCGTAAAAGACTGAGATTTTATTTTAAAAATGTAAGATTATAACTACTTAGAATTTCTCTTCGCATTAGTGCGCAATAAGCAGCAATGAAAACTTGAATTCAGCTGCAATAATAAAAAAATCATTACTTTTAATGATATCTGTACGAAATTAAAAAAAAAAAAAAAACGATTTGTTGTTTCAGTGCAATTTTTTTTTTTTTTATGGAAAAGGAAATTCAGTTGTAACCACCAATTCGTCGTTTAAAGCTATGTTATTATAGATGATTTATACTATATTTATTAAAATCTACTAAACATTTAAGTTGTTGTATTATTAAAAACTAATACATTCAAAGCATTTAAGAGATTTTTGTAAAAGTTAAAAAAAGCTTTTGCCGAACATAAACTCTAATAAATGATCAGCTAAAAATCAGAAAACTCGTCTGTTCTATAAAATATAGTCTTTGCCACGAAACAATGTAATTGTGTAATACATTTAATATTTTTTTAAAGTTACGACGTATTTCACATTATTGAGGAGTATGTCTACTAAGGATTAAGAAGATGAAAAATATAATAACGTATGTCGAAGTAAAATATCTGGTTATTATTACGTAAGTATATTGATTCGTGGCGACGATTATATTAACATAGATTTCTATAATAGATGCACGAACTTTTTCTAATTTGTATTTCTAAAAGATGACACAAAATCTGAAATGCATACCTATATAATAATTTCATATATATTTGAAACAAACCAAGTGATTTATTTAATTATTAATACTCGAAATTTAACATAATTGTAATATTATTCACGGTAAAATACAAATTATGAATATATTTTAAAGTATTTTCTAATCGTATTTACTGTATCTAATAAGTAAAATAATTAAAACTCACTGATATAAACAAGAAAATATTGAATCTCATAACAATCGCAGCAGGGTATTAACAACACTTGAAAATTAATCTTCTTTCAATCAAAAATAAAAAGAAATGTATACATTATTATGGTTAGATTTAATTCTTTTATATTTAGAATTTCAATTATCGGTTTTTTTTTTTTTTAATTTCGGAAATAAATTATACCCACATTTTAAATTGGTTTTATGTAAATTTTTGTGCATTTAAATAATTTAAAATCTAATTTTAATTTTAATGATTAAATTTTAATTGAGTAAAGGTATATTTTTTAATTTAAATTATGAAGCTTATTTTATAATCATGTAACCAAGTAACTAAGATTTATTTATATCTGTTCCTCAAGCTCAATTGAAATTATTCTTTTGTTTGTATTTTTCAATAGATCCTTGAAAGCTCTGCAATTGTTGGTCTTATGATATGCTAAAATCTTTGTTTTATCAAACTTAATGCTATATAAATTTCCAACGCACACTGTGCAACAGTAAATATATTCAAGTGTTTATTATTTGTTGTTTGTTTATTCGTGTGTCAAGTTGTTCTACCGATTTGACCGAAACTCTTTTTTATCCTTCTTTCACTCGCTAAAACTCTATTCACAACATCACTTTTTAAAATAATGTTTTGAAGAACCTTGAATTAGCAGAGGTAATATAAAGTGTAGTTGAATAAATAACTTGGACTCACAATTATATATTTATAGTCGTCGCCACGAAACAATGTAATTTTGTAATCAATGTACGTTTATATGATACCATTCCATGATCTGTAACTTTTTATGTTGTTGTTATCCTAAAGTCATCACCACAAAACAATGTAATTGCGTATACATTGTACGTTTATATGATACTGTCCTGCGATTTGAAGCTTGTGTGTTCACGAACGCTTTGTAAAAAAGTAACCAATGAAAACAAACTGAATAAATAATTTTTTAATTAAAGTTGCGGCGTACTTCACATTATTGAGAAGTATGTCAACTAAGCGTTAAGAAGATGAAAAAAGATAATAACGTACGTCAAAGTAAATTATCTGCTTATTATTATGTAAGTACATTGCTTCGTGGCGACAACTATAAAATGAGTGATCAACTACATTTTATCACCTCCGCTGCTCTTCAAAATATTTTTTAAGTATCATATCCCTGATTAGAGACCTTATAATATGATTAGTAAAACATGATTAATATCTAAGATATCCTTTGATTTACATTATTCAACTATTAATTACTTGCATACAAAATCAAATCAGTAATCATATTATTTGTTATCTCTATTTTCAATGATAAAGATGGCTGCTGTAAGACAGATAATTGACAGTCAAAACCATCATAATATCTGCTATATTTAAATTAAAAATCATACCCAGGGTTAAGTTTTTTTTATAAATAATACAGTTATTTTTCAAATTACATTTGAATAAAATATAATTTCATGTATAATGCATTTACAATGCATACACTAATATTTCACAATATTTCAAATCAGTCTGCATCAGCAATAGACAGACAATGTTATGATTAATGTACAATGATTAATTAAAATTTATATATTTGGAATTTAGTCGAACAATGAGATTTGATTGATCGATGTGACAATCCTAATATAACTAACATACAATAGCATGTGTGATACGCATGCAATAAACACTGAACACTGCAAAATATTGCACCTTTTTTGTATTCATGTTGGGTATAGCAAACCATTGTACCCTGGAGCTAATAATTTCAAAAGACATTATCAATATTTTATTGGAAATTTCCGGATTGCTAAATGTTTTATCTTTAATACAAACCTTTGTTGTTATTGCAAACAATATGAGTTGCAAGATAAATTATTTATTTGACTCTTAACCTTTAATTCGAAGAATGTAATAATTATAACAATTCAAATTCAGGAAATCAATATGAAATATAAAATTGGAATTTAATAATTTTGTAGCGCTGTATGTATTCTATATTTGTGATGTCCTTTTTTGGTGGTATAGAAAAAACTTTTTATAAAACTATAACAAAAAATAAAATGCTTTGTGTTCAGATATTCTTTTAAACAAAAAAGGGAAAAGAAGTCGATGGTAGCAAGCAACAAGAACGAATCTAATTTACGATATCAATGTCTGTTTGTGAATGTCTCGTCTTCTAGTCGCCAAGCATCCCAACGACAGGCGCCAGAAACAGCGCCGCATTGGATGAGCGTCTAATGTCGACGCCAGACACAAAGTCCGTCGGGTTGCATAAGGCTGGTTGCGCTCAAAGCTCATTTCGTTAATGTATTCTTTCTGTCTTTCGACTTCACGACAATGATATAAACTTTTGCGGTTTGTCAATTGTTAGATGTGAAATTGAATTTATGTTTAATTACAAATTATTTTATTTTCTTTCAAGATTTATTATATCTTGACTTAAACGTTTATTCTTAAAGAAATAACTCTTCTTTTAAATAACATGAAATAGCTTTTAATAAAACGATTTATGTTTCTGCTTCAGATACAGAACTTTTATAAAAACATTTATACTTTATATTTTATTACGCTTATAAGACTTTTATTTCATTATATAAATTAGCGAATTTATTTCTAATAATACTTTATACAAAACGAACAAAGAAAATATATTTTATTATTATTTAATCAAAGAACTTTATTAATAAAATAATAAATGAATATTTTTATAAAAGAAAACTTACAAAAATCAAAATTATGGTTTCATTATATCAATGTATTCCTTGTATAGTCGTCGCCACGAATCAATGTGATTACGCAATAACAGTCTTTCATGGTAGAAATTTCTAAACTCAACGCAACATATTATTATTAAATTCAAACTGTAAACGTGCTGCAGTTCTAGAATATAGAAAATATCTGATAATCTTACCTTGTTTATCTTATTCCATCTAATATTTATTTACAAGTACAATAGATATGTTATTTTCTATAATTTTTCTGATACTTTTGCAAATTAACCTAATTTAAGTTATGAGAAATATAAAATTGTATTTATTAAAAGCGTTTAAAATTCAATTTTATTTGCAGATACAGTAAGTAATTGTCAAAATTTAGTTAAAAAAACAAACTATCGCAATATCTATATTATTATTTTTATCCAACTGCAAATTCCCTTCTTTCAAAACTATTTGCAACAGCTAAAATTATTAACCATCCTCAATTTAAAGTTCATAATAAATTTTCTTAATTAAAAAAATATTCCTGAGCTATGACTACTATTAAAATAATCTAATTGTAAGTAAAACTCTGAATCCGAGAAAACGCGTTGTACCAGTATCATAATTAAAATTTTAACATCAAGCTGGCAACTAACTGTGTTAGTAGATTACTTGCCAAATAAAGCATCAAAAGTTCTTTTTTGAATAACAGCAGCATTACTTTAAAAATGTTAGGAAAATAAATTCTGCTCTCAGAGAAATATTTGTTAGGATAAAACATTTGAAGTAGTTTAACACAATAAAGTTTGTTTATTCATTCGGTTTTTTTATTTAAATAACTAAGACGGTGATAAATAAGACAAGTAAAAACATGAAAAGTAACATAAACATGCATGTGTTATTGCGCATCAAATTTTTAAATAATCTTGGAAGTATTTTCATTTGAACGATTAGTTGCACTTTATTTTTCCCACGATCATCAGTTACTTTATATAGTTAATAAATTTGAAATTTGATTTCATATAATATTCGAACATAAATCAATATACCTACATAAGTTATTGTTATGTTACTATGGAAACAACTTGTTTATATTATGAAAAATAGACTTTGTTTATATGCAAATATTCAAATCTATATCAAACGACACTGTTTATAATTAAATTTTAGGATAACGGAGGTTTTCTCGGGATTATGGTTAAGTTTTATTTTCAATATTATACAAAATAAATTTATAAGCAATTAAATCTATTTCTTGCCACATTAAATTACAAGAATGATATGGATTCTTCCGTGGTAAAAGTACTTTAAATATTTCTCGCTTCTTAATTTATGAAAATGCCACATACAGGCTTGTCAAAGTACATTTTGTGCTCATTGTGAAGTTTACTATTAATATCAATATGAAATTTGCCGATATCTTTATTGAGTTGCTCAAGAATTGCTCTTTTTTCTCAACCCTTTATTTAAATTTTATAATAGAGATAATTCTCCGTTATTTAGCTATAATGTCACTGTTACGCTGTATATAAAAACCGTGAAAAAGGTCTTAAACCTAGAGGACTATTGTTAATATAACCTAAAAGATAAAAAATGTATTTAGAAATATAAAAGTATTTTTAAGGAAACTAAAATATCGAATAAGAAACTTGATATAAACTGAATAACTAAGTAATAGTCAAGAAACTTTAATAATATTATTATAATATCATAAATGTGTATGATATACATACGAGTTATGATATTATAATGATGTAAGTTTACACAAATTTTGTTGTATAATCTCTATTAAATTCTCTGAAGTACTTATACTTGAATATATGTTGTATGTATATATACAAATATAAATTATATTCAACACACCATAATTCTGAATTTCAGAAATGGAATAACTTCCCTGTTATCTTCTTAGTTTAAGCTCGTTATTATCATCAACAAAATATAATACTAACATTGTTTACTAATATAACTTCCGCAAAATAACATTCAATTTCAAATATTTCTCTATATTATATAATTCCTATTAATATACGTTGTATGTTGTTTACGATCATATACAAACTTAAATTCATTTATTTGATTATTTGAATTATTAACTTTTAATGGAATATTGAAATGTTCAAATTTATATTTGTATAAATTTAAATATTTTTGGATAAAAATCATTTTCCGATAGACTTGATGGTAAATCCATACTTTATTCAGAAAGAAATATTCCTTTGTTCTTTCATATTTGAGATTCAAACATATATTATATACGAGGGATGATTTGAAAAGTTCGTGGTCTGAGACTTTTAGGTTATGTAGAAAAATAAAAATCATTTTGAACCAATTAAAATAACGCTATGTAGTTTTCAAACCATTCTCAATTATTTCATACAATTTTTTCAAAGCCAACAACCAAAATTCTCCGTGGTTTGTCACAATTGAAACAATTAAAATATTTATATACTTTAACAGCTTCTTGTAGATACTTTTGTTTCTTCAAAATTAATATCATGGTTATTTTCGATGACATTTTCTGTAACAGCAGATTTATTAAGATAATTAAATCTTCCCTTTGGCGAATACAATTTCTGTCACATTAACAAGAAATTAAAATAATCCTAAGTTTTGATAAAGACTTTTGTCTTCAACATTTTCCAAGTAATTTAAAAGATTTTTTTGAGATAAAAATCCGTTTTTTCTAAATTAGTTTTATTATAATTAGATAAAAAAGAGAGTATCTAACATAACAAATTATCCTAGTAATATTTTGAACCCAATCGTACTACCAGCTGTTTAAAGGTCATTCAAAACAATTTGAATTTAGTACCCTAGATTATACTAAAAAAAAAAAATAAGTATTCAAAGAATCTCAAGAACATCAGAAAAATATTTCTTGGATCTATTCTTCTTTCATTTACGACAACTCTACCCACAAAGTATTAAATTCTAAATTGAAACGTTCTACCAGTTGTTTAGAGGTCATAAAAACAATTTTCGAGTTTCGAGCCTTTAGTATTACCATTTCTTGCTTAGTTTTAATTGTTTGTTATTATATTTTAGAAAATTTTGTACTTCTAAAAAACCCTTATTAATTATTCCTTTTTGTTTGCTAACAGTACAAATAGATAACGAAGTATAATTACAGAATATTTACTTTTTTAAATAATTTATTTAGTTAATGACAAATTTTAACTTTATTTCATTTAACTAGCAGAAGTTTTTTATTGGTTAATAATAAACAAATAATCAATAAATTAGTTTGAAATAGAAAACTATTTGTTGTAAAATAGTTAACATAGATACGTTCCACAAAAATTCGATAACAATTTCTGACTAATTCCATGTACATTTTTTAACGTTTTATATTTATAATATACACAAAAAATTGTTTGAATTTCTGCTTTTGACTAATAGAGATACTGTTCACTCGATAACAGTCATAAACATAAACGAATAAAAACCATTTTTAAAGTGCGAATATCTTGAAAGCTAGTCTTAAATAGAATGTCATCAGTTTTGTCATTTAGAATTTACACACATGTTCCGTTGACTGGCATAAACCATTTTCGTTAATTTATCATTCGAAGTTAGTTTATGAATATAACACACGCCACGCCTTATTCTACTATATCATGGTTAACTTGATTATTGTCATTTATATATTTTCCATATTTCAAACAAAAATTAATTATTTTCGTATATGATTTTTATTCCGTTTGTATAAATTATTGCTGATAGATAATGCATTTATATTAATTATGCTTGTTAATTTACTTTTTGAAGTACCGTGAAATAGCGTTATATTCATTACGATGTATGTAAATATATTTTTAATATGTATGTAACATGGCTGGTATAAATTAATTATTTTTGTAAAAACAAAAACGAAAATTTAATTTGTATATTTATCGAAAACTATATTTAACAGTCCAAACCTTATCTTTCTTTTATTATTTACTAATATAGGCTGTACCAAAAAGGTCAAGAATAAAACGTTTGAAAATCGTCTTTACAAAGAATTAAAAAGAAGGATTTACATCTTAAACCTTACAAAATTTAGCTTGTTAAAGAATGAAAACCAACAGACCATCTTCAACGATCAAATTTTGTGATTGAAATGTTCGGGAGGCTTCCAAACTTCGGAAATACCCCGACCCTTTTGAACACCTTGTATGCATATATTATAGGTTAATAATAATTATTAAATATCAACAAGTTAAGGGGGGGACTCCACACCGACAACTCTAAAAAAAACGTTTTTCAGGATTTTTTAAGTATTAAATAACAATTGGATCATTTGGACGTTTTCATTATATATTTTTGCACGTATTATTATTATTATTACAACATTTTTTTAAGTAAAAACATTAATATTTGGAGCCGTAGTGGTCTTCGGCGTTAGACACCTCCAAAACAAAACACTTAAATGGGTACTAGTCGCCATCAGTCCTTAAAGAAGGTTAAACAATATTAATATAGCAATTTTTGAAAATTCTAAAAATTGCAAAAATGGCTGCAGTTTGAAATTTAGTTTTCAAAAGGATTTTCATAGTTCCAAAAATATATATTAAATTTTACCTCTATAGGTAAACAATTTTTTTATTTGTTTAAAGAAAATAAAATCATATTTATTAAACAGTTTTTACATTAGTTACATTTCATGTTGTTATCAGAAAAATAAAAATATATTTTAAACAATAAATAAACATAACATATCCATGACAACAACTAAGAACGATCTTTTAAAACAAGTAACAAGATTTATTTATATCCCTTGCTCTAGCTCTATTGAAATTATTCTTTTGTTTATATTTTTCAATAGATCCTCGAATATCTCTGGCATTGTAGGTCTTATGATATGCTAAAATCTTTGTTTTATCATATTTAATGTAAATTTTCCAACGCACACTGTGCAATAATAAGTATATTCAAGTGTATATTATTTTTGTTTTGTTTATTCGTATGTCAATTGTTTTACTTATTTGACTCAAAAAAATTCGAAAAAACTCTATTCAGAACAACATTTTTGCAAATTATATTTTAATAGACCTTGAAATAGCAGAGGTAGTACCTACTTTGAAGCATGCTTTCTAATTCACATTCAAATATTTAAAATGAGTGATCAACTAGAATTGTACCACCTCTGCTAGTCAAAGTCCAGCCAAACAAGGATCGTAGTTAAAATAAAGAATAGTACTGATATTTTGTCAATTAATCCCAAACATTATTTACGGATTTTGCATTTGATTAAATCCAAATTATAACAATTACTTGTATAATCCTGTTGATTGGCTTAGACTAATTAAAACAATCAATTTTACATTTGGAAAATTAAATTTAAAATAAATGAATTAGTTTACTAGGAAAAGTTGTATTCGATTTACTTTTCCAATTGATTAGCAATAAATTAGCACAAATTCTGTACATGTAACTGACTAAAATATATACGTTTCCTATTAACGGATTAGTAGTTGAACGTAGGTACTTTGCTAAAAAGTTTCAAGAAAGTGATAGAAGAGAAAGCCGAAGTACGTGAGTGGTTAAAAGTTTATTCTCCAATCATAGTTTAATCTGACGCGTAAAGGTTTCGTTTACCTTCTGGAACTTTACCAGCACTTAATTGCTAACATATTACCAAGATTATCCTACTACTTTTCGTTCTTTAATCAATCGATTTTCCTCCCTTATGTTTACACTCTTGTAATATTGCCTACTTCTAACTTTTGCACGATTTCGTTTAAACTTGTTCAAAACTGAATTAAACTCATTCAACTCACTTTCAAATTCGGAATTTTTATCTAACTGATGAGTGATGACACAGTTTATGTTAAAACAAAAGAAAATATATTTTTTTTTTTTCATTTACTTTTAAATTTAATTTAAACTGTTAATTACACCTGAACATTTTGAAAATACAATTTAAACAGTAACTGTAGTTTTACAAAAATAAAACAATATAATTTACTGTAATTTTACCTTCAACAGTTTTTTAACACTACACCTGATGTTTTTTTTTTATTAAATTTAATTATTTTCTACAAAAATAAAATATAGAAGATCTAAAAATTATAAAGAAACATTTTAATTTGAAAAACATTAATACTCTGAACAAAGAAATGCCGGGAATCAACAAATACAATTGAAAGAAATGTAGCAACTTGCAAAAAAAAAAAACGCCAAGAAACATTGTGATGTTTTATAAGAATAGTAGCGGAGATATTCGTTTTATAAGAATATTTCAATATTAAAACGGCAGCTCTGCAATGTTCATATAATAATTCGAAATCAATTTTATTTTTAAATAAAAATAATTCAATTTATACACTGCACTTATTGTTAGTCCTACGTACTATATTGCAAACAATGCATAAATACTTTTAATTATTTATTATTAACTATTTAAATATATTTGAATTGTAAGAAACGTAAAAAGACAATTTATTATTTTATTGTATTGTTTAAATAATGAGATTTAACCAGGAAATTATAAACTAAAAAAGATGCGAATGTACTTATTAGAAAAAATAATTGTCTGAATGAAAAATTCACATACGTTATACGTGTCATATACGCAACGAAGTCTTCGGGAAAATGTTTAACAGCTACATTAACATGTTTCTGAACTTAATTCATACATAAAATGCTTTTCTTACGTGAATCCGACTATAATGTACTATTAGCACAAAGAGTCCAAAATATAATGCTTTATTTATTTGATTGAATTTGCAGGACATCGCGAATACTGTAAATTATAATTTCTTACTTCCAGTAGCTTACACTGAAGCTTGCATGTGCTTTCCTAAAAAGTTGAAGTTTAAATACTTCAAATTAGTGAAATATTTCTATTATTTTAACGGCTTAAATATTTCATTGCAATTTAATAAGCAACAAAAATCGATCTCACACTCATATAATCGGAAAAATTGATGGTTCTCATCTTAAACAAAATAAATATCCTTCAAATAGGCCATTTTACTCAAATCTCCTTGGCACTGATTCCTTAAGTTGCTTACGAAAGGACAGCTCAACTTTTCCTCATTCTCTCTGTGTCATTTTTAGAGTTTCTATATAAGAACTCTGTCTAATTGCCTTTTTTTTTTCAATACATTCCATAAATGCTGGTTAATATTTAAATGTGTTTTAGCACTTTTCGGCAATTACAGATAAGCTATTCTTTTGTTACCATGGTTATAAATTTTGTAAAATTTGTAATTACTTTATTTTATCCACTGTATTCTCAATAAAATGCATATTTCCTACCCCTGAAGCTAATAAATTATTTTAATGAACAATTTAAGTAATTAAAAAATTAACCAAGTTTACAATTTGCATTGCTATATTTTTGTAATTCTTGTAATTCCTCGTTTTTTGTAAAATTTATAAATCATTGTTTGAAGACCACTGGTATGTATAAAAAACATATTTTATACCATTTTCATGCAGTGATAATAATTCCTCCATCAGTAAACCTAAAAAATTACCTCCAAATAAAAGACCATTAAAAAAATTAAAAAACATAAAATGCTAAAAAAACTTTTCAAACAGTAATTACGAAAACAAAATTTATTTAAAATAATATTTAAATAAATAATATATATTTAAATGAGTAAATATGTAGAAACTGCGAAATCCAAATGTATATTTAGAACGTTGAACCGTTAAAAATATCAATAACTCATTTCTGTGCGTTGATGGCGGACGTCGTCGTTTCTCTCTGCATGTATCTGTGTTAATTGGAAAACTTAAAAACGTTTGGAACGAATTTTTGCCTCAATTTTTTATTTAAATTTTTTCATAAAAATGCACAATCTGTGCCAAATCGAAATGTAATCAGCCACGACTAGCTTCATTTTTTTTCTAATAATATAATTATTGATTGAAATTAAATTATTTTAACTATTAAAATCTCTTATAGTCTGTCATAAGTTCATTATACATGTAAGTAACTATATTCCACCTTTACCATACATCCTAAAGGGCATAGATAGCTTTACACGCGTCTATCGTCGAGAAAAACAAATTTCTTGATCCTACTAAACTTTTTTGTGTTTATTTTATATATAAGAAAGATTTTTGTCATAAAATTGCATTTTATCCAAAAAATAATGTATCTTTAAATAATTTAACCTAAAATGAAAAGATATAAACACAGTCAGATGATAAAACTACTGTATTTCTAATTACTTGATCTTACCAAACTTTGAATTTATAATTTTGTTTTTATTTTAGAAATAAGTTCAGATTTTATCAATAAATAATTTCCTAATTCAAAATTTAAGTATCTAAGTACAAGACATAAATCTCTAAATAAGGTCCTTAAAGACTACGCGCAACTGCTGTCATTTCAAATAACTGCGCGTCCCCTTTTATAAATTATAAAAAAAAATATGTCCATAGTTAATTCAAAACAAAATTAAGTAAAACGGAAAAATAAAAACATTAAATTAAAGATAAATACATGTAGTAACTATTTTATATTTAAAATAGATGATGAATATGATAAATATTTCGTTTTTATTACTTTTCGTAAAATGTGAGTTTGTCAGACTTCTAGATTCTAATCAGTTTCACAACTGTTCAATAAATAATTTTTTTTTAAATAAAATGCATTTAACTATTTTAATTGTTAATAATATTATATGAATTCTATTATTTTAATCTTAAAAGTAGATCAATGAATCAAATAAATAAATATATGATTGTGAGAGTTTAAACATTTGATACAAGTTATCACAAGTTCAAGTATAAATGAAAACTCAATGCATCATTTAATATGTAAGGTCAATTCTCCATAATTAATGTGAAACAATTAAACAAGTCTTACTAAATAAAACAGGAAATTAATTTGTATCGAAAACTTAACAATATACTCCAATTTAGGGTTCATCACTTCTATACACATAGAAGCATCATTAAATTATTTACAAATGACACACCAGCCTATTTTCACAACAAAGCAAATTATGTTATTGGGGTAACAGGATATAAATGAACCAATCATTAAACAGACTTCAAATCAGATTAATAAACAAAAAACCTTTAATTATGTACATATTTACAAAATCATTTAAAATCTGGACAAAAAGGGTTGTTTTAATACACACATATTTACGATTCATGTAAATTACATATTTGATATTAATGTTCTGATTTTAAATTTTTACTATTATTAAAAAATACAAAAAATGCTTTCAAATAAAATCAGGCATTATTCGAAACTAACAGAAATTTTTTGAACATTCAAAAGATAAATATTTGTATAGTATAGTTCAGGAAAAGCCACTGTTGCGCAATAATTGTACGTTTACATGATACCGTCCTGCCGAACTTTTTTTTTATCCTTCAAAAATGACATTTCTTTTTGACATGGTTTATGTCTAAAATGATTAATATATATTATTTTGAGAAAATTTAATTAATTAAATGAAATTAAAATTATAAAG
>CM008233.1:17990161-18003096 GCA_002278615.1 Pogonus chalceus | reverse complement strand
TGATTTGCAACTTAAACCTTACAAAATTCAGCTTATGCAAGAATTAAAACCAACAGACCATCTTCAACGATTAAATTTTGCGATTAAAATGTTCGAGAGATTTCCAAGCTTCGGAAATACCCCAACCCTTTTGGGACACCTTGTATAATAGCTAAGCAATGGATAATTATTTACAATTGCTGCAAGATATCATTTCAAACAGTAATCTTTCTAAATAAAGTTTTCAAAAATGAAGGGTTGAAAGAAAAAGCAATACTAGTGCAACTCAATAAGGATGTTTAATAAATTAACAATGATATCATTAGTAAACTTTACGGGGAGTATAAAGTATATTTTGATAACCCTTTATGTGTCGTTTTCTAAAATTAAGAACCCAGAAACATTTCAAGTATTCTTACCACAGAAAAATCTATATCATTCTCGTAATTTAGTGTGGAAAGAAATTTTATTTAACATTTTTTTATTATTTTTAGGTTAACCGTTAAAACAATTTTATTAAATTTTAATAAAATAACAAAAATACATTAATTAAATTCCTTATAACCAATACAACCACATTGATATTTATTTAAATTAAATAGGTATTTTCATTTAAAAAACTGACATTTAATATACAATTCCTGCACAAACCATAAACAAAATTCAATACACAAATAACCCAACCGTAATTAAAACCACAAACAGATCTAACTACAAAACCACTTGCAATATAAATCTATGTAAAGCATAATAATTTGTACAGTAACTGGTATATTATAATATATTTAAAAATTAATTAACTAATTATATTAATTAAATGTATGTAAAGTAAAATTAAATCGGTTTACGTATTTGTTTTAATTCCATGGCTAACACTATAAATTTGAATATTAATAACAGTAAGCGAGTTTTAAATCAATGCGATATATTGTTTAAAACAACTACTATTAAAATAATGTCCGTAGACATTAAACAATAAACATTAGTAAGTAAAGGAATGTTATTTCGTAATTCGTTGTAACAAAAACTATCATCATTAACAAAATGTAAAATAGCAAGAACCATGTGAAACCGCGGTATGGTGTTAGTATAACGTTTGGGGCCCTTCCGTCATAAATCAAAAGTTTCATATGTTTGTGTTGAAAAGCCCTCAACAAGAACGCTGCACGTCGCGTCGCCGCCACCGCCGACGAGTTATTCTACTCAACACATAATGTATATGAGTCTGTATGTATATGTTCCACTTCGTCGATATATTTGCGGATACAATTACGGTTGGAATGTTTTGTATTTGCCTTGGATTATAACTATTTATCCTACATAAATAACCCTAATTTATTATTTTAACTAATGCGCATGATTTAATTTTATTCTAATCGGTGTGAAACTAAAAGAAGATTAGAATCAACCGTTAAATAAAGTCATGCCATATAAAACAATAACCTACAACTAATTATATGTAAAATATTTATATTTTAAACAACACAATTTATATATCTATAATTTCGTCAGAAAATTTGCGTTTTTTATTTATTCCTAAAAACTACAAATGAAATAAACTGCTAGTTGAATAGGGCACTGTTTTATTGAACGGTAGACTTTTAAGTTAGATTCACGCCGGTTGTTTCTAGAAACTGAAAAAGACAATTAGCGGTAGATGTATATAAAAGAAAACAATTGATATTTAAAGATAAAGACTTCGAATGAGAAATGAGCATCGAAGAACGTATAGATCAAAAGGATTTTTTTATCTGAACTACCTTAGATGATACAATACCAGGAATTTTTATTGATGATTTCATTAAACTAATATATTCTATTTCAAAGGATTATTCCATACATAATATAGTTAATAAAGCGGTATATATAAATATAAAAATATTGATATATAGTGGATGTATATATAGGTATGTAAATTTAATAAACCCTGTGCGAAACCCATGGTATAATAATACCATTTATCTTGTATATCCGGCAGCAGAAACCCAGTACCCTTTCCAATTATCGTTTGTTAAACCTAACTATGTGTAAATATTAATACAGGCAATAAATAAACTCACGAAATTATTTGCAAACATGAATAGTATAATCCAACATGTTTATTATAAAATCCATTTCTCGCATATTTTAATTGCACGTATATTATGTGTTACCAGTTTACACAAATACTTATTTAAACAATCATTTATATGTATATTTTCCGTTTATAACTTATATTTGTATCTACACTGTAAAATATTGGTGGTTTATTTAAATTAAATAACCTTTAATTAATGGCAGAGTAGGCCAAAGTCTAGGGCGGTAAATTAGAAGAATGATAGGTACCGCAAAAAAAATATAAATTTATTTTCATATCACCTTGTTTTGCTTTTGCCTTTAATACAAATAAAAATAAATAAATAATAAACAAATAAACCGATGCGACAGTACTGATAGATTGAAAAGTAATAACTAACTTGTTCTCTTACCTCGAACGCTCGGACATTCAGAGAAATTTAATAGCATTAAAGTATTTAGAAGTTTTTTTACTTCAATATTTTCGATAGGACTTTGAGCAATAACAAATTTATCAGAATTTAAGTGTATACTTTTATGCTTACAGTACATTTCACAGAGCAATGGTATTGCGCAATAAAAAGCAGATGTTTCTGCAAGACATACGTAATTGACTTTAATGCATGTGTTATTTTAATATTTTTAAATTTTCTTTGTAGAATTTTGCGTGAATTTTTCGTTGAATTATAATTTATAAATTGTTAGTTAATTAAATGGCAAGCATCAATAAACAGAAATAAACAATTATCAAATATAAATAGATATTTTTATGTAAATTTTCAGATAAAATACTTATACATATATTTAACTTTAATTTTTATACAATATTTTTTTTACATATAAACAAAAAATAACAATATGTGACTATAATATTTTAAATAAACAAAAAAACAAAATCTACTCATTAAAGGTGCTGCCGTCAATCTAATAAAGGCAACAGTATGCCGTAACTTAATTCGAAAAATATTTTTTTCTAGTCCCTATACAAAGTAGGTATTTTGCGCTCTCTTTTGTCAATGCAAAATGTTACTTTAACGCTCTAGAGCTGCAAAGTAGTACCTACACAAGTCAATCTGACATATGATTGCTCAGTCGGTACATTACATAACCAAACAAAATGTCCTGCTTTGTAAAATTTATTATTTTTTTGTTATAGTTGCTGACTCCATTGTGGCGACTGTAGAAAAAATCTTGTGTGTGTTTCGAACGCAAATGGACATTATCGATTTCGAGAGAATGCCAGGCTCCTAAGTTCCGCGGCAACAACCTCTCAATCGACAATGTCCCACTTTGTGCTCTTAATACACAAATAACTATTTCAGTATACTCAAGTTTTGATTACATTGAATATATGTATATTAAGCACTCGTGTATATGGCAATAACACATTTTTCGTAACGCATAAAATATTTCTAATTGTTGAAGCGGACGGTGCTATGTAAACGTATTATGATATGCTGATAATTCTATCTGTCTGATAGTCAACATTAAACAAGGGTACATACATAATTTTAAAAATGAAATCCTAAGAGACATCCTTTTTTACATTTTTTAACCTAAAAATTTTACATATAATATAACGTATACTATAGCAATTATTCTCATATTTTAAATGTTTATATACTTTAAACAAAATGACGATTAAACATTTTATAAGTATTAATAACATAAAAGTATCTTGCTTTGCAAAAATATTTATTAGAGTGTACAATTATACAAATATGTATATGTATAATACAAACAGACATACATATAAAGATATAAAATACAAGAAACATTATTCATTTGTGAAATGGAATATATATGAAGTTTTCTGATGAAGCAGCTAGATAATATATCATTTGCAGTCATACATTACACGCTATTCTCTACATTTTATTATTATTCATATGAAAAGACTTGCCCTGACGTTTACATGTATCTACTATATTCATATATTTCCAAATTTATTTCATGACATATATTTATATTAATGGACGCCTTTAGGCACATCGAATATTAATACAAATTTTATTTATTTCAATTAAAATTCATCCTAGCTCTAATTATAGTCACAATCGTTATTTATTAATAATTTATAATATGAGGTATTAAATTCTAACATCAGGATGACCGAGCTTCGCTCGGGATTATGGTTAAGTTTTCTTTGCAACACATACTCTTAATTAGGAATATTAACCTAAAATCTTTTCCTAAGATTTCTTTCACAATAATATGGATTCTTCTTTAGTAAGACTACTTTAAATTTATTTTGAATCTTAATATTAGAAAATGACGCATACTGACTTGTCATTAATTTGGTTTCATTGCGTTAAATCTCTGTTATATCCTAATTACATAATAGCATTATTATTATTTTTTTAATTTCAATTAATTTTGTGACATATTTAGAATATTAACCAAGTGCATATCGTGGCAATGATAGAATATTTACTTATTATTAATTCTTTTGATAGCTTTATTAAGTTGCACAAGTATTGCTCTAGCTGTCAACCCATCATTCTATTTCTATATTTTTAATCCTTTATCAAAAAGATTATTCAATAAAATAATATCTTATGGTGATTCAATTTCTTTTATTGTGTTAGTATTTTTAAATAAAAAAAACTGTAAAAATGGCCTAAAAATGATTTTTTCTCAGAAATTAGACCCGAAAAAACCTCTAATCAGTTATTTGCATCAAAATCATTAGAGCTATTCAATAAGATATACAAAAATAGCTCCTTTAGTATTATAAGATAAAACTTTTTTCATAATTTTGCATTCTTAATACTTGAAAACCAAATAAACTGTAAAATACATAAAAATATGTTATATCAAAATAATAAATACTTTTAAAAAAATCTAGCGTAATTCTTATTTAAATTCCTTAACAACAGACGATAAAAATTGTTTTTTTTTTTTATATTTTGTGCAAATAATATTAAAGAATAAATCCATAAAACCGTGAAGTATTTTCATGTACTTCCCACTCAAAGGATTCTTGGTTAATATAATTATTTAAATTATTTACTACTACTGATTAAAGAAAATAACTCCAAAATACTTGGAAAAGATATTTTAAACAATTAATCTTAATTAAATAATATAAGCCATGGAATTAAAACAAATGCTAGCATAAATTTACCAATATTAACCATGGAAATAAAACAATTGCTTGTCAGTAAAATGAATATTGAAATCAAATTAAACAAAATATGTTGTCAGCAAGTAAATATTCCAATGAAAAATACTTTTCATATGTGTATAATTAAATTTTAAAATAGAATAAATTAAACTTTTTTGTTAGTGGTAGTATACAATATTAGTGAAGCATCCAATTCCAAATGAAACTTTTATATACTACACATAAAATTGAATATTATTGTACGAAATATTTAATTACACATAAATAATAACTATTAGGAATTTCACGTTTCGAGTGCAATTAAAATAGAAATATACAAAAACTATTTGTAAAAACAATGTTGATTAATTATGAATAATGAAAAGCAACAACTCTGTCAGTTTTTTTCGCTTACATGCAAATGTTGCAATTAAAAATACACAAAACCAAAAAAACACACTAGTTACATTGATAACCAATTCTAAACTCCAATACTCTTAGCAACTTTGTTATTTTTATTTACATTGGAACTGTAATTAAAAAATATACAGTTCATAAAAAAAAAAAATTATGCTCATACATGCAAACGTACAATGGTTGCACAATTACACTATTTCGTGGCGACGATTATAACTTTTAAGTTGACTTCATTTTTTTTTTTTTTTTTTTAAGTGTTTTCTTAAATCTTTTTATCCAGTACATGGTGTATATATTTATTTATTATATTTCTTACAATTTATATAAAAAACCATATCATTCATCTGTAATCAAAGGAATAAACTTAAGAGTAAAGAAATGTTTTTTTTTTTTTTTTTTTTTAATTAGACCCAAGAGTCCGAATTTCGTTGAAATGAGCCGTATGTTCTGAAACTGATGTGGTGAGACCACATGCATTCCGTTGTGCAGATCAACCAAGTATCTCCCAGAGCACAGCTGATCGTTTGATGTAAATTCTTGGAATTAGGCCTTAGTTCTCCGGTTCATTAAAATCGTTTTCCCAAACATTAGACCACTGAGTCCTACTTTACTTTATGTTTCAGTGAATAAACCCAAGAGTCCAGTTATATGGCTGGTTTATA
This sequence comes from Pogonus chalceus, assembly GCA_002278615.1. NCBI lineage: Eukaryota > Metazoa > Arthropoda > Insecta > Coleoptera > Carabidae > Pogonus > Pogonus chalceus. The sequence continues at coordinate 17,996,877 of CM008233.1, read as the reverse complement.
TTTCAGACGATTCAGCAATGCCAGCTTGTGTTTAGGGTTTTAGTATTTTTAATTAATAATGCATGTTTTTAATATTTTAAATATTTGCTAATGATCAATAAATTCTTTTTTCAAATAGAACTGGAACCATTTTCAAGAAATTCGCGTTAAAAGATTTTTAACTATTTTTAATAATGATTAAATATATTTTATTTGTATGTATTTAAGTTTTAATATATTTTAGTTTTAACTTACATATAAATATTTTCAAAGTGTACCAATGAAGTATGTTTTTTTATTGACGAATATCAACGAAATTTTTACAACATTAAGATGTACATATGAAACAAATATTTTCAAAATTTTTATATTCTAAGTGCAATAGGTCATTAGTTATTTGATAAAAACCAATTGACGCTCAAGAATAAAATATCATTTCTGGTAGCTTGATTTCAACCAAAAGTTAAGACAACATAGCCCTTGTATTATCGATTGAACGTACATAGTTTAAAAAATCTCTTAATAATTAGAAAATAAGATAATTAAGAAAAACTAACAAAATCGTCAGCTTATAGAGTATGAGCGCACCTTGAATCTAGGCAACCGCTTGTCTTTCTCTCTCCTACTTATAGCAGAATAGAAAATATTTGATATTTATTCCATATAAATCATAGCGTACAGAAATGGTTCGAGCAGGTAAAGATTTCAATGACAACGACCTTCAATGTTTTAATATTAATGTTTATAAATAGAAACGATGATATTTTATTAAAAAATAATATAGAAACCCTAAAAATTATTTATGAATTTCATCCCTTATTACTTATCAAAAAATTATAAGTTATATATTAGGAAAAACGTTAAATTTTTCAGCGTTTATTGATGTCATTAAAAAATATTATAAATTTTTAATGAAAATACAGCGAAAAGCAAATGTATTCGTACCCTTAATGCAGAGAAAGTAAAACAAAAATATAATTATGAATAGTATCATATTTTAATAAATAAAATTAGTGCTTCCATTTACAAAAAGACTTTTTTTTATTCAAAAGATATGTACTCCAAATATTCGGAAGCAAAAGTCTTCGTAACTCTGACTTCTGGAAGATTAATTTTCCAAGAACAATCTTTTAATGGAAGGAAAACATGTTTACCCATGTTTTATAGATTATACTACAAGATTTAATTTTAAATCAATTTTATTAATGCAGAATCAAAATGGGTTGTATTAAAGGCATAGAAACTACAGTACAAGCTAAAAATATTATAACTTATCTGCAAAAAAAAAAAAAAACCATATCGCAAATAGCATTAATCGAAGTAAATGATCTATACAATACATTATATAACGTCCAGAAAAAGGATGATTAAGTGTACAATATACAAAGAAGTAATCGTCCAAAACAACTAACAGCACGTGAAGAAAGGTTTATTATAAATATAGTTAAAAGGAGCATCCAAATATATTTTTAAATTGAAACAAAGGTTTAATAAAATTTTTAAGCATATTTACTATGAGAAGAGTATTAAAAACAGCCAGTTAATAGTTATTTGTGAATTAAGAGCGCAAAGTGGGACATTGTTGATTGAGAGATTGTTTTCTCGAAATCGACNAACACAATTGATTTTTTAATATTTTTTTTTATAAATTAAACGAACTTTATTTTAAAATAATAAAAAAAATCATTTGTCGTTATTTTCTATTCTTACTGAGCTATTCAATCTAATCTAAGCATTTTTAATTTCGTTTTTGTAAATGAATGCCCTATTTTATTTCTATACTCCTTAGCAGGGTATATTTTGTTTGGTTATGTAATATACTAACAGAGCAATTATATGTCAGATTGACTTGTGAAGGTAATAAATGTGTAGGTAACGATAGTGGTATTAATTTTTGTCTAAAAATTTCCATTAAGAATGAACCAAGTAACATTTTATAAAAATTTGGACAGCGAGCGTTTTTTCTACTTTGTCGCTCTAGAGCGGAATAGTACCATTTTGCGCTCACAAAAGAGGGCGCAAAACGCCTACTTTGTATAACGACTGTAGAAAAAAGTAATATGTATGTATCTCGAAAAATGCCTAAAAATAAGTGCAGGTTACGAAACCCCCTTGAAATTTGGAAGAAACTTTTCCATTACAGCCTAATATGTTATATTACCGTAAATAAATTTTTTTTTTTTTCAAAATTCAGAGTGATGATTTAACGAGCGTTTCGCAAACTGGGCCCGTTTATATTTATTTAAATATCAAAAAATCTAGTAAGCTTATAAATTTATCAAAACAAATGCATTTTTGTTTGAGTTAATAACAGTCGAAATGAACAATCGCATTTTTAATGAAAATTTTATTTATTCAAAGTAAATTGAATATTATAGGTGAAAAGTTTAATTAAACAAAAAGTAATAACAACTAAAAAAAAAAAAAAATGCTTGTATATAGAGATATAAAAATGCAAATAAAAACAGACTAATAAACAGCAATGTTTTGAAAATAAGCAAGCGCAATTTGTAAATAAATAAATGCATAAATTCACAATATTATTCTTTCCAAACAAGCAAATAGCCGAGATTCAGCTTATTAACTGTATTGTTGTTGCTTGCTATACAAATATACATACAATAGGGGCCATAACCGTTAGTTTTTTCCATGCTGAAACGTGGCGAGGCGACGCTGAAGCTGAAGCTATAGCCAACGTATGCATGCAGTCATTAATATTAACAGGATCCATATGATATAAAACAGAAAACAACACCTGTGTACAACACCTTGCTGTTAAATCATTGCCGGTACATTCTATGCCTGTTTTTTCCCGTATATATTTGCAAATTTCACGCTGAATTCATTATCACGAATCAAATCACTGATTCTTTTCCATTTAACACTATTTTAAATAAGTTTTATTTATAAATAGTTTTAACTTTTTATACTTTTCATTGTATTTCTAATGAAAAACATAACAACGTATTTTTAAGTAAAACATCTGCTTATTATTATGTAATTACATTGATTCGAGACAACGACCATAATTGAATTAAAAAAAGAAAAACTTAGACATATACATATATTTTAAGCAATTAAAGAATAGATACCAACTATCGCAACTTTGGGGATATGCGTTCCGAGATAATATAAACTTCATATTACCTTATTAAACACTAGTGCATAATAATACTGTACAGTTGTGTAGAAAGTAACCATTTTATGATTGAAAATTATTTAAAAAATGGTATAAATTTCGTTATATTATTAAAGAGAATAAATTAAATCGTAAATTTTATGCAGGATAGATGTTTTAAAACTGATCATCTAGATAGATGTTATATGATTATATATTTCAAAAGCTTCAAGTATCATTGAACNATTTATAATTAAAATATATATTTATTAGATTCAAAAAAAATGTATTGCTTCATCTGCATCCTGATATTATTTTAAATTCAAATTTATTAAAGCTGTTAAAAGCTCAAGGCATATTGTTCATTTTCCATATTTTGGAAACAAAAATAAAATCCTGTTTATGTCAAAACAAAAAACTTTATTCCAAAAATAAAACATTGATTTCAATGGAATCAAATAAAAACTAGCGTCATTTTAGTTATTTATAATTTCGACGTTTGAATTTGAATAAAAATTTTACGATGTAAATTTATGCGTTCATTATTAATTATCCATCAGAATTTTCTAAGAAGTTTTTAATATTAACTGGTAGTAGAACAATGAAGGATATATTTTATGAGAAAATATTTTATAACGTTCTAAATTTAACCTAGATAATCTAATCTTTAATTAATTTTACTATCTACCTAAATTTATTATCCTTTATAGAAGCTTTAATTTATAACTTTTAAAAAATTTATGTTTAATTACTTTGGCTATTATATTTGCTATAAATTGATTATCCATAGGAATTACAATATAAATTTATAATAATTGTAAAAGTGTAATAAATAAATTTTGTTTTAAAATTTTGGTAACATATTCTTAACATGTTAACCTAACATTTTATAAAAAATATATATTTATGTGCTAGAAACTAGCTATCTTTATTCTTATTTTTAGTTTCTTCGATAAAATTTCATTTTTTTATGTTAAAAGGTTCTAATTTAATATTTTTAAGCAAAAATTTCGCTATGGACTTAAGAAATATCGCAACATTTAAGCATTCTGATCGTTATATATAATCCTTAACTCATTTGCATATATATCAAGATGCTAAAGGATCATCTTTATTGCTCAAATTCTTGTTAACGTTAAGCTAACAATTAATTCAGTTAAGACATCGACTAATAATCTGAACGGACAAGACTGCCCTAGCCATTAAATTTCACTTTTAGGTTATAACTTTTGTATAAACTTTAATATTTATTTTTTATTAAAATCTACTTTCAAAAAGATGTAATTATATATTAAATACATTTTTTTTTAATAATTTTGTTTTCGAGTACTTCTGCAGATTGTTAATAACTATAAAAAACTAAAATATTATTATAATATTAATTTTTATTCATAGTTTTGTTAAATTACTATAATTTAATAGAAATAATATATTTTTACAAGTATAAACAAGCATTTAAATAAAATGGTTTAACTTATTCTGAAAGGCCTTAGTACTACGAAAGATGACAAATACTGCACTGGATTTCTACATTACAGATAACCTCACATACAGATTGCAATTTTTTTTAAATAAATTTAATAAATATTCATCAAATCAAATAATAACTAAACTAAAAATAGTGTAAATTTCAATAATTTTTGACAATGAACGAATTACATTATGATTCAAAACAAAAGCTCAAATAAATGACAGTAATACATTCATACATTATATATGTGCAAATATAATAATGTCTCTCTATAATTTATTCATGATTATTTAGTTTCCGTTACCATCTAAATGCTTTATTTAAATATTCCATGACAAAGTGACAAAACATTATTCATGATTTAAATAATATGTAGTACAAAGAATGATAAATATATCAATGCAACAATTTATTGCTAAAAATATAAATGTAGTTTTTAATATTTCATTTCAAAATGATATTAAATTATATTTTTATTTGGTTATAAAATAACAAAATCATTTTGATGCTTTTCGTTATTCATAATTTTATTTACAATTAAAACAAATTAGGAGCTAACCAGATTCAACCTGTTTATACAATCCTAAGCCTGTGATTTAAGAAATATCTCCTAAAAACAATAACAAAATTTGTACTCTATAAATTTTATTACAAATAATTTGCGCAACATAGACACCAAAAACATTTCAGATCGCGGGGCGGTACAATGTAAACGTACAATGATTACGCAATTACATTGTTTCGCGGCGACGACTTTAAATTAAATTCTTAATTAAAAAAAAGCTATTAATCGTAATTTATACCAAACATAAACTCAAAAAAAAGCAATATCATTCATATAAATTAAAAAAATACATAAAAATTAAAGATAAGGGTAAATAGTTGGGCCAGTAACCTCAAAATATAATGAATTCTAGATTGTTAAAATAAGGTTTCACTTAAGAAAATTGCTTCAACTTCAAAGCCATGTACTCTAAATTGATAAATATTTGAGTATGAAAACAAAGATGATTATAAATGAGAAAACTATAACTATATAAGTGTAATATTTATGATTTTATCTAAGGTAGTACCAAAAGCATAAATTCTTGTCTCGTATTTGACAAAATAAAAACAAAGAACAGATGTGTTGCGGTAGATATGAACAATATATAAAGCATTAAAATCAACAAAGCAAGTAAGTAAACGGCCATTGGGCAAGTGCGGTCCCGTGTTGAAGCTGTCATCCCAGTGGTCCTTCGTTTAATCCCGACCGATGCCAGTTTGTCTCCTGTCTCCGCGTATCGACATACCGACGCGTCGCGGAAATCGGACGCGTTCCGTATGCGTATTCCATCGTCTCGTTTGGTGCTCGACCCTCGATACCGAATTTTATATCGGATCGGTATTTCGTCAACTTACTACGTCTTGAGAATTTGGTTCTTGTCCGTTCTGAATTTTTGTTTGATTAGGAACAGATCGATTTATATGCTAGCGTTCTACCAACGAAATGTTTTTCTTTATTATTATTTGTTTGTGTTTGAGATTTTCTATGGATACAAAATTTCAACGAAATGAACATGTTTGTTTTTTCATAAAAAAAACACAGAAAACTTACTTATTTTATTTTCTTTTTATATTCTTCGCATAATATAAATATTCGTACGCGTTCATTCAATTGCTTATACATTACCATTATAGTAAATTTTCTTAAATAGTCGTCGACACGAATCAATGTAATTACATAATAATAAGCAGATATTTTACTTCGACATATGTACATTACTATATTTTCATCTTTTTAACGCTTAGTTGACATATTTTTTATATTGCCAACAATAGCTTTTTCGGAACACATAAATAGTTGGTTTAGATTACGAGGCAGTACCATGTAAACGTACAGTAATTACATAATTACATTGTTTCGTGGCGACAACTATATGTATATACACAAATGTTACATACCAATAGAAAAATCCAGCTTATTGCAATACGCCTGAGAATTTAAAAATAATTTAATTTTTTCCCATAATCCTGGACTTATGTAATAAGCAAATTTACCTTTAATTAATTAATTAGAAATTAATCAATTGTTTCTGGAAATAGCCTAGGTTTATGCAGGTAAACTAGTGAAAGCTGGACAATACTTTTTGTTAAAAGAACTATTAT
>CM008233.1:17963989-17977700 GCA_002278615.1 Pogonus chalceus | reverse complement strand
CTGTAAGATATTTTAAGTATTTCTATTGTAACTATCTATTATAAAAAAATTCTAAATATTTAAATTTAATTTGTAAACACTCCACGATTTAAATAATTAAAATAATAAAAAAAAAAATTTACAAAGTTAAAATATTCGGATCAAAACTTTTAAAATAGTCTGAACAAGCCAATAAATAAATATTTTAGTTAAATATAAATAAATAAAAATAATGTTTTATCATTTAATTTCAATCTTATTTCCATTTAGTTAGAATCCAATTGGATTTAAAATCCAACTAGAATTTACAACCTGTCCCACTTTTAGTGTAAGCCACTATATGTATGTACATATATTCTAGTTGGATTATGAATCCAGTTGGATTCTAACTAAATAAATTATAGGGTTCGTAAACTGAAAATAATCAATCTAGTAGTCGTTAAAACAAAATTAATAAAACAAAGTCTATAGATATGTTTTATGTTTGTCCTTGTATTATTATAAATAATTAATTATAGATATATTTACTGCTACACTCATAGTATTAATTCGAAACAACACTATAAATATATGATACAATAAAAAATCAATCGCTATTTATTTAATTTCAATAAATATCTGTGATTCGATAAACTTATGAACCATAAAAAACATGTAAATAATCAAAAACCTTGAAATGGATTTTATACTGTTTAAAAATATTTAATACTTACAATTGCACTGGCAAAATTGGGCCGTAGTTCATTATTTTCCCCAGCAGTTTCATTATTTTCATTACTAACAAAATTAGAAGCTACCGGATTACCAGAACCAGAGTTTGGTTGTGGTGTAACACTTTGATGACTAGGGACATTAATAGTTCCAGGAGCATTTATAGTACCAGGGCCATTTAAAATTTTACGAGAAGTTTCAAAATTATGCTCTGGTATACCGAGATCTTTTGTACATGGTTCATTTTTATTTCTCACTTGTAATTTTTGAATCAAATTAGATAAATTATGCTCCCCTTCGTGGATCAATCTATGATATTTGATATCTATGAACGGTTTTAAAGTTACCATTGACTGATAATGTTTCATACGTCCTAATAAAAAAAATAATTCTAGAACTGTATGATTCTGATGACCCCATAATGTTAAGAGTCCTTCTGTAGGCGAGTGACCTCGTAGAATTACTCTACGAATATCCTAAAATAATAATAATATGTATTAATAATTATTAAATTTATCAGGTAAAAATAAAACCACCTGTAATGTCATAACATCGAATCCCATGTATGTCCCACCTAATTCTTCCCATTTATCATTCTGATCCAAAATTCTACAAAGTTCTCTTCGTTCTTGATGCGGAAGGTTATAAATATACATATGACTATGTGCCGTACTCATTTTTAAACTTTACATTGAATTTTTGTAAAGTAGAAATATAGAATTTATTTTCAATATGAATAAAGAAAAAATATTATTTAATAAGGAAAACAGTTTTAAAAAGAAAAACAGTGAATCATATATATGTAGACATAAAAAAGAAAAGAGCAAGGCGCAGGTCCAAAATATATTTTTTATATTTTTAACAAGTTTTCTTTCAACACATAATACGCACTTTTTTAACTTAAATTTTCATATGTATATAATTTTTGATGATCCACTTGACAACTTGATACACAACGATTACCATTGCGCAAGTCTAAATGAGAATCACAATATAACAAAATAAGAAACTGATATGAATATATTTTTTATTATCAAAGTATTTTACCAGATAGTTGCTTTGAACGAAAAATAACTGATAATAATTTTAACCCGCGTGATTTAGTAAATATAGTTTAAAACAGTTTATGGTCTACATTGTATATCGTCTGTGATCAATTTTTATTGCCCAGTTCATGCATGTTTTTATTTTCATATTTCTTTAAAGTTTGTGTATATACTACAAAGTAATCGGCAATTTTTAAAATGTCTCTTGAATTTGACGATAATTCTGATAGTGAAGACCAAGTAGCAAAGGGAAATATTTCCTTAAAAAAAGGGTTTAATTTAAAGTAAGTGTAATTTATTAGATGTTCGAAAATTTTGTATAATTTTTGTTGTTAGTGCCCTTTTAGCTGGGAAAGGTGACACGTTTGAAATAAATTTTGACGGTAGCATAAAAGAGGAAGACAATCTTTATAATCCTAAAGATATTGATTTAAGTGACATAACTTCTGCAGCAATGTCTTTAGGATTAGATTCCGACGATGATGAAGATATAAATTCGACACCATTTGAAAAATTGGCTAAGAAAATGGTTAATGTAACCGAAGACGGTAAGATAAAAAAGTATATCAAAAGAGAAGGCGTAGGAGAAACACCGCCATGTAATTCTTCAGTTTCAATTCATTATTCGAGTTATTTAGAATTTAATGATGAACCAACGGATTATATATACATGAAAAAAGTTTATACATTTCGTTTAGGGAATGCTATAATATACGGGTTAAATTTAGCTGTTCAATCGATGAAAGTTAACGAAAAAGCTTTGTTTTTAATTCATCCTGACTATGCTTTCGGTAAAATGGGGCATCCGCCACGAATTCCACCAAATTCGACTTTTCTTTTTCAAATTGAACTATTGCGCTATGTAGATTCAGGTGCTGCATTGGAGTTTAATAATCTTACACCCGAAGAAAAACGCCAATTTCCTATTGCTCATAAAACTGCATTAGCATTAATTGAAAACGCCAAAGAATATTTTAAGCATAATTTAAAATTAGCTATTCGAGAATACAATAAAGCTGTTTCTTTACTTGAAGAGTGTACTTTAAGTGATATGAATGATCAAGAAAAACAACAAAAATTATTATTCCAACTGTACAGTAACTTAGCTGTATGTTACACGAAAGATCAAAACCCGAGAAAGGCTTGCATAATGTGTAATAATATTTATGCGCTAGCTAAGAACACATCAATTAAAATTCCAGCTAAAGTCTTCTTTCATAATGGACGTGCATTATACATGTTGGGCGATTATAAAAGAGCCCGTGAGAAATTATTGCGGGCACAAAAAATCGAACCACAAAATATTGATATTAACAATGAGTTAGCTAAAGTCTCACTTAAAATGAATGAAGATTTCGAAAGAGAACGCGCATTTGCTAAAGCATTATTAAATAATAATGAAAAATCTAATGTTCAAGAAGAAAAATTAACAAAAGCAGATTCTTTTACCTTAGAAATAAGAAGTCTTTGTGAAAATCTCATGAATAATTCTGATCAAACTCAATTTAAATTACCGGCTGGCTTAACAAAACTAGAAAAAGATACTGCAAAATCTGAAGCCGAAAAACTTGGACTTCATTATAAAGAAACTGTTAATGAAAACAAGGGAAAACCTGTTATTATTATTTCTAAATTTTAAAATGTTTATGTTTGAGATATAAATTTTGTATAATAAATTTTTCTATTTTTTGATGTAAATAAATTTGTATTATTTCATCCCGTAACCAAAAATAATTTTTGATAATATTACTTTTGATTTACTATCAGTTTTATTAACATTTTGTACATAAAAGTATCAACGTACATTTTAGAAATTAGCACATTAAAGTTAAACAGTAATTTTCTTTTTTAAACATATAATTTAATTCGTTGGAACATTTAATAATAAGTTCTGTCCTGATGGAAGATAAGAAACTTGGCGTGATCGTGATAATTGATAAGCAATATCTTCAGCAGCTTCAATACGACGTAACTCAACTAAACCATCACCAGAATCTCCAAATGATTTGGCAAGTAATAAAGCAGCTTGCGCATCACCTTCAGCCGATATAATTGTAGCTTTTTTCTGTTGTTCTGCTTTTTCTACTAAAAATCTAGCCTTTTCTGCTTCTTGTTGTGCAACTTGTTTCAATTCTACAGCTTGTGTAAATTCTTTACCAAATGTTAAATGCGTAATAGAGATATCATCTAAAATGACACCAAATTGAGCAGCCCTCTCTGTTAAATCTTCTGAAACTTTTTGAGATACTAAATCACGTTGTGTAATCAATTCGCCGGCATCAAATTGCGCAACTACAGCTTTTAAAACTTCTGTGGTAATGGAAGGTAAGACTCTTTCTTCATAGTCGACACCGAGAATCGTGTATATTTTGGGTAATTGGTCAGGAACTGGTCTAAATAATATACGTAGTGTAATATTTACGTTTTGTAAATCTTTACTTCCAGTAACAACTGGAACATTTCTAGGCCTAGATCGAATATCGTAAATAATTGGTCTCTGTACCCATGGAATAAAGAAATGTGTTCCTTCTCCTACAACTCCTTTTTTAACTCCGGCAAACCTATCGAATATGACCGCACGATGTCCACCGTCAACTAGAAAATTATAAATGTATGAAATACTAAATATTTTGTTATATATGCATATGAATACCGTTATAAAGCGCAGAATTAACAACTCCTCCAACAAGTGCAACACCTAAGCCTAGTTGCCCGATTCTGTTAAAAAAGTTTGCAGCCATTTTATCTGAAATTGAGATGAATTACATCAATTTTTTACTATTACATATCTATAGTAACTAAAAACATAAAAATATTATAACTATCCTATTCGCAAGTAAATACTTACATTTATTCTTATATTATTAAATGTAATGACACTTAAAATTAGTTTGATATTGCAGTCACTTTTGCCGAAAAATTTTCACCATTTGTGATGTTAGCACATGTTATTTTTTAGGGAGTTTCGTTTTATCACATCTAGTAACATCTATTCTATCATATTCTATATGATCTAAGGAATTTACTAACTTAGCAGAAAATATTATGCATGATTTTTTTACATAATAAATTAATGAAATATAAATTTCGTTTTAAATTATTCTCTTGATTATATATTTCAAAACATTATTTTATGACAAAACTATTTCATGTCTTTATTTATAAGTACAAGAGGTTAAACTTTTTGGCGCGTAAAAGTTCTATTAATGACAATAACTGCTGTCATTTGAATCTGTGTTAAATAAATGTATTTAGTTTAATTTAAATAATGGAATTTAATCGTCGACAAACTGTGATTAAAGAAGAAGTTCTTGAGGAAGAATATCCTCATGTGTTACTTTTATACAAAAAACCACCAATTGGTGAAATAAGTCTCCCAGAATTTGAAGAACTAGCTTATGATCGAGTGCAAACATTACGGATATTAGAACAAGCTTCGTTAATGGGACATAAAATATATTCAACTGAATGGAAAAATGTTGTTATTGGATATTTAAGAAAGCAAGGTTTGCGACGATATGTTCGTTTACTGGAAAGCACTGGCTTTAGTTCTGCCGATGCTGACCAACACATTAGAAGAGAAGATTATATATCACATTATATATTACGATTAGCATATTGTCGATCACTTGATTTAAGAAACTGGTTTATTGCACGTGAAATAGAAATGTTTAAAATGAGATTTTTAAATTTAAGTCCTGAAGGAATAAGGGATTTTATAAAAGTTAATAAACTCGATTATTTCCCTATTTCTTCAGAAGAAAAAGATGTAATTAAGCATGGCTTAGTACAATCTACCGCTGGATATTCTCAAGTACAAATTGAAAATTCTGATTTTTATAAAGTACCGTTTACTGAAGTATTAGATTTAGTTAGAAATACGTCTGTTTATATTCATAAAGGATATGCGTATATTCCAACATCAGAATTAGTATCTTGTATTATTTCTTGGTTCCGTGTTTATTTAAATGATTCATTAGTTGTAAGTATAATCGTTATTAGATAAAAATATATCGAAATAAAATTGATTTTATTTAGGCTGCAAGTAAGAAATTACCATCATTCGATGACGAACGAATAAACGGACTTTTATCGAGTTTACATGTTAGTTACACTGGTAAAGATTATTCTGTTGCAAATACGGATTCTGGAATAACCGCAGATAATCTTCATCTTTATGTCCGCAAATCATTTCCCTTATGCATGCAAAGTTTATATAATGTTATTAAAACAACACATCATATGAAGCATTTTGGTCGACTTCAATTTGGATTATTTTTAAAAGGAATTGGTTTAAGTTTAGATGAAGCAATTAAATATTGGAGAACTGAATTTTGTAAATCAATAGATGCTGATGCATTTAATAAAAAGTATCTTTATAATATTAAACATTCTTATGGTACTATTGGTAAAATGGCTAATTATTCACCATATGGTTGCAAGAAAGTTATTTCAGCAGAACCAGGTCCTGGAGAACATCATGGTTGTCCTTTTAAATTATGGGACAGTAATACTTTAAAACAAAAAATTCTGGAAAACGGCGTAAATATGGAAGGTTGTTCATATATATTTATTCCTCTAATATAATATTAATACATTTGTAATCTTTTAGGGGCAAAAGAAATTACCGAAATTGCCAGTAAAGGACATTTTCAAATTGCATGTTCGAAATATTTTATGTATATGCATAATGGTACAGAAAGTAAACAAGTTATTAATCATCCAAATCAATACTTTGATGAGAGTGTTGAAATTATACAACCAAAAGATGATGAAACGATTAAAAATCGTAACGAAAGAAAAAAAAATTATGCGACTCCGACACAAACTTCGCAGTCTAGTAATGAAACTCAAAGTCAAACTCAAACTAGTAATATAACTTATAATGAAGATATGTCTAATATGTTTGATGAACCAATGGATTTGAATTAATTTTGTCTATGTTATTGTTAATTGTAATTCTTTTAAATAATATTTAAAATATATTTTTACAACAGTAATTTGTTTCTTTTGTTTTTCTTTTCTTAGTTCTAAGCATTAAATTTATTTAAGGTAAGTAAATTAAATTATCATGATATAAAATATTTGAAGCTTCATTTAGTTGAAACTAATTACTTTTAAATTTATTTTTTAAATATACCATAAAATTATTTATAATATGTACTTACTATTAGATTAACAGCATCAAAATTTCATAAATAATCACAGTAACGATACTTTTATGACCTTTCATTCGCGAAAACTTAACACAATATCACTATAAAATTTTAATTTGGAAGGCCTTAAATCAGTCGAGTTCAGAATTAAATCGAGATATTCAAGTCACCTATTTTGATGAGTCAGTTTTTCTACCAGTCGTTTCGAAGTCATTCGAAACAATTGTGGAGTTCGTACCTGTAACTCAACTACAAATTAAAATATAAATAATATGATTATAAAGCAACAATTTGTAAACTTATATAACTAGGTAATACTTAGATAATACTTAATATAAAAACTGCTTCAAATTTTAAAATTAATTTTTCTATTTGTCATTTAAAAGTCGTTCAAAGCAATTATGGATATAAAACAAGTATCATATATTGTACAAGTTAACCATCAAATACTTTCACTGAAATAAATTGTCAGCTTATTAATATTCTTTAAATAATTATATTGCATATTATTTTACAAATTATTTTTACAAAAAACTTACAAACTATTTTTATATTTTGCTGCTAAACTTTTAAAAATACAATTTTAAGACACAATCGAATTTTAAACTAAAAAACCGTGAAACAGAGATCGGAAAATACTTAATAAATTATTTATTTATATTTTACAATTATCTACAGAATAATATAGATAGAATTAGAATTATAGATTTTCAGTTATCTTATTATCTATGTTAAGACTAATAGTGTTTTTGATTTTTGTTTTTCATTAATATGTGCAATATTTTGTGAATTTTTATTCTAATTGAATAATTTAAAAATTTCTATAAATAAATTGCTATGTACTTCTAATCAACACGTATTATTTTTGTGTGTATATAATTTCGAAATTTTAAACATAATATTAAAGTTATAAAAGTTTTTTTTTTTTAATTGCAGAATTATTCAACTTTACATGTCAGAGGTAAAAATGCAGAAAAATAAATATTTTAAAAATATAGCGTTTTTAGAAATACTTACAAAGTAATTTAGAAATTCTTGCAATGGCACACCAAGTGTTAAATTTGAAATATTTTGTAAAGCAATCTTCTAAAAATACGAAAATATTATGATAATTAAGTTTAAAGCACTAATAAAGCATTATTACTTTTATGTACATTTCGAAATTAATTAAAAACGATGTTGGTACAATACAAAATATTGTAGAAATAAATTTGCGTATGATTACTCTGAGAAATAGGATTTGTATTTTAATTACGGATTTTAATATCAAGTATTTATTGATAATGGCAAGTTTTCGGCTTGGATTTTTTTAAATATTATTAATTTTGATTGAAATAGTTAATAAATAATATAAAAAGATGAAAGAGATAAACCAGTAGATGCCAAACGTAGATTTTGCGTTTGTTCTAATCATAAATTAACAAAATTATTTTTATTTAAATTTATTTGTCAAATTTATGTATTTGAAGAATTTATTTAATATATTTGTTAATTTATACAATATAGTTTAATATGCTGAAATGTACAATTTGTAAAATTTAATATTCTTTTTATATTTGATACATAATGTAACAAATAAATTTCAAGTCTTATTTTCTACCAATTACCAAACAGGCATGAAGTTCAATTACAGTGATTTTTATTTGTAAAATATCTTATTTAAATACTGATAAAAGAAAAAAAGTACTAGATATTATTGCTTAACTTTTAATACATTATTAACTGTATATTCAAATATAACTAGATATTTAATGTACAGAATTTAAGATAACTATATTTTTTTTTTATAAATATAATTAATAACTTTTTGAAATGGACTTTCTAGCGTATTAGACTAGAGACAATTTGACGAAAAAATGAGTTGAATGAGTAAGACAGAGACTGAAAGAATGAGATAGAGTGCACAATGGCGGATACCTGCGCAAGCGTAAGCAGATAATACTTCGATGAACTGAAAAAATTGAGGAACTAAAGATGTTTCACTTGTTCTAAAACTGCATGTATCTCTAAAATAATAAATACTGTAAAGTTTCCATCTTCGTTTGAATATATATGTTATCAATGTATTAAATTTATTATTTATTTTATTTACAAAGTTAAAATACAAGAAATTAGCGTAATTTTTTTTTTTGTTTTTGAATTTCTCGCACAGTACATAGTATCTCTTATCGTAATAAATTAATATATTTTTCTTATAACAGAAAAATAATACGAGTATATTCTATATGATAATAACAAATACTAATAGAGATAGATGTCTTATTAAAAGTTATATTATTCTAAATACAGTACGTCATAAATAACAGTCTTCTAAAATATAACACTGATTTATGTAAATATCTATGAAGATGCCATTAGTTTAGCAGCAGCAGTAACATGATGTTGATGATGGTAAGCAACATCAGATCCGCTTGGAGGACTCGTAGTAAAACCGAACATTTGTTGATGATACGCACTATAACCTTGATGTGTTTGTAAACAATTATATTGTGATATTTCATAACCTGGTTCACTTTTTATTCCTGAAGAAGTTGATGTTGTTGGTAACAAAGATGTTTGACCTAAGTACGGTCTATCTAAATTTGATTTAGATGTTTCTGTACTTGTTGATGAGTGTTGAATATTTTGACTGGATTGAGAATGATGAACTGAGGATGATTTTATATCTGAAACTAAAATTTATTTACGTAAGTAAATAAATTCGTATCAAACTAATTTAATTATTATCATTTTTAGTTTGTTTCAGATACTTGTATTTAATTATAGTTGTCGCCACGAAACAATGCAATTGCGTAATCATTGTATGTTTACATTGTACCGCCGGTGTTGAAAAGCCGGTGCTGCTATATATACGAACACTTCGTAAAGAAATAATCACTGTATAGTCGTCACCAAGAAACAATGTAATTGCGTAATCATTGTATGTTTACTGATGTAAAGAAAACCTGTGTATAGTTCATGAATAATTCTTTAAATAAAGATGCGACATACTTTACATTATTGAGAAGTATGATAATTAAACGTTACGTTACGTTACGTATGTCGAAGTAAAATCTCTGCTTATTATATGTAATTACATTGATTTGTGGCGACGACCATAGACAAAACCTGCATGTACTACATAATTTTTGGAAGAAAGTTACGACGTACTTCACATTATTGCGAAGTATGTCAACTAAGCGGTAAGAACATGAAAAAGGTAATAACGTATGTCGAAGTTAAATATCTGCTTATTATTATGTATTACATTGATTTGTGGCGACGACTATATATACTGGTTAAAAATCGATAGAAACTCAGTTAAACATCATTTAATAACCAACAAAAGACTTTAAAAACAGAGCTCAAACTTTAAAATGATAATAATTTTACATAATTTATTTACAACGATTTGAATTTGGCTTAAACAATGGAAGGCCGGTAAAAAAATCGATTAAATAACTGGTAATTGAAAATTTAAATCTTGCAAAAGACCAGTTCAGAATAAGACCAATCTTATTTTACTGTACAAGTTAATATACATATACTGTTTGCCGCAGATTTATATCTTCCGATTAGTCTAAAAATCTCAAGCCTAGATATTTTATTTAAACCAGTTAATATATTTATACAGAATGCAATAAATGTAAAAAATCTATTTATTGAAAAATATTAGAGTAGTTTTGAGAATTTCAAATGTTAAAACATTTAACGGGTTATTAAATTCTTTATGTTCCATGTAAAATAAAATATCTTTTAAAAAGATTAAAGATAAAAATAACTATAACGTTTGAAATCAGTTTTATTTATATTTATAATGGACAAAGCATTGAAAAAAATATAATTTTGATAAAAATCTTTCAATTTGCTTAAATATGTAAGTAATGAATTCGGTTAAAAAGTAATTTACGTTAGCATCATTTATTTTTATTTAATATGGTAGAATATTTTAGTTATTAAGTTTAAAGCAACGAAAACATCCAATAAAATTAAAAATCAAAATAAAAATGATAAAACTGCGAGCAACATACCGTCGTTTGGGGCGGAGTTAACTTCTTCTCTGTCTCCATTGTTTGAATTATTCCCTGATGGCTTTTTTGGTTTTCGTTTTCTTGTTTGAATACCATCTTTCCGCATAGCTAAAGGTCGATTTACACCATGCAATTTAAAATAGAGACCACATGCATTACACACAGGCTCCCCATCATTATTCCTTCTCCAAAGCGTTGTTGTACGTGTACCACAATTTGTGCAGCATAAACCTAATCGTCTTGTTGCTGTCTGTAATTTAATACATTTATTTAAATAGCGTACAGCAGATCTAACTTGATTCTACAGGTTCATTCAAGTGAATTCTTATTTTTATTTTAATATCTCAAGTAGAAAATGGAGTATTTGTCAAGTCCAAAATATTTGAGTCTGTCAGTTAAGCGGATTGTATTTTTTATTGATTTAAATTATGCATATCAGATGAATATAATCAATCATAAGTTTCCAACGAAGCCAGACATAGACACTTTTAAATGCTGTCTAGATCGCAAACTGTATTAATTATACACGCTGTATCATGACTTTAAATCTAATAGGAACAGCGCTATGAGTTGAATTCGTTTCTCTTTTCACTAATGCATGAAAAGCTGTTATAGGTATTTATTTCAGCTTTTTCACGCTATATTTAAATTAGTAGCTATATTATGATTATTTATTAAATTTGGAAGTTCTTAAATATATTTGATATTCTTTTTTATACACACAAAGCTTAAATGCACCAATTTTTTCTAATGCAATGGTGCATAACTCTCTTTAAAACCTTTAAAAAAATCCGTGGGTCATTTTATGATTATTTTTACAAATTCTCAAATGCCATATAAATAATTCAATAAGCTAAACTAAACATTATTCAAAATAACTTCTTTACGGTTTTCCGTAGTTCAGAATTGCTGTCTTGAGAAAAAAAAGTAATTTTCTATCATTTAATGCATATTTTATAAATCTAAATATTTAAAATTTTTTCGCGAATGTCTCGATTAATAAGCTAGTTTTTCATAAATTGCTTTTTTTTTTTTTTCATAGAATTATTTAGGATTTCTTTTCATTTTATATAAAAATACAAAAATCAGCTTTATATAATTAAGCAATTTGAAGCAACTTTAAGGAAGATAGTTTTTCGTAAAATTTCTCGAGTAATAAACAGTAGTTGTTAATATATTTTGTATCATTTGATGAATAATTTGCAATATTAGAATAATGGTAAATTTCATAAAATAAATCAATTTTTAATTGTCAATTATTTTATAATTTGAAATATCGAAATATTAGTCGCTTTTAATGTAACGTTATAATATTAGAGACAAAACCTTACATTTTAGTATTTCTTTCGAATGTCTCTAAAAATAACTAAATATTTAGACGTGGTATTAATTATATTTATTTTAAATTAATTCTTATTCAATTTATAATTATTTATAATTGCACAAATTTGTTGTCGGTTTACTAATAGTAATTTGTATCAAATACTTTACGTAAAAATTAGATCTTATTGTAATTTTGCAGTAGAAATTAAAGTGATGTTAAATCTTTTGCGAATATCAATAAAAATTTAATAATTATTAAGATCTTAATCTTTTTAAATTCTCTAACCATTAAATATAATTTTTTTAAATTCTTAATTGTAAGAAGAATTGTACGCAAAAATTCTAAAAAATAATCGAAATATTACGATCTGATTTTTACAAGTTTTTTCAGAATTCATTTTTCTATCATTCATGCATGATTTGTAATATATAAATGCAAAATTTTTGAAATAATATCAATAAAATTTAATAATAACCAAACAATTATCAACATATCTCCGGCGGAGTAATAATATTTACATTGAGGCTCCAAACAACACAGTCTTAAAAGTTAATCATTAATAAACTAATTTCAAATGAAATATTTTTAATATATAATCAATGCAACATTAAATAAATATTCCAGTCTATAAGACTAAACAATAAATTAAACAAATAGTAAGAATAATAAAACAATGCATAGTAAATAAAATATTACATACCAGTCTTTTAGATGGTTTGATAAGTGGACGATTCATACCATTCATTTTATGGTAAAGACCACAAGCGTTGCATAAATAATGTCCAGTCCCATCACGGCGCCACAATGGTGTTGATATAGCACCACAGTTCACGCACTCTCGGCCTTCGCCAAATTGAAAATCCATTGCAGTATCTTTAAGAAGGCAATGTTTACATTGTTAGTCTAGTAAGCTTATAAAATTATAAAAAGATTTAGTCTTTTAAAAACCCTTCGTAATAATAATCGGTTGTATTTTAATTTATATTTGATTATATTTATTTTATTTTTAAAACAATTTGAATACAGCAGACTCGTACAGGAAATGTTGAATTGCGCTTATGATAAGAGATTATCCCTTTGGATTGAAATCTACACTGTTAAAAATTTCCATGGTAATTTTAAAAAATGTATTGGAAGTTGATAGGCAAAACATTTAATCAAAATTCAAATCGGGTCTTGTCATTATACAAAACTTTTTGTTTTGTATATGTTTGATAATAATACAACATAATTGTAGTAATATTACTAAACATTTTTTAAGAGTTAGTTTACCAATTTCGCATTTCATGTATAGTAATTTTACAATACGATACATAACCAATAAGTTCTGTAATATAAGAGCAAAGTATTGTAAATTTATAAAGCATTAGAGGTTCTATCAGTTTAATTACTTTCAAATATGGTTTTGTAATTAATTAAAACATGTTGAAATTTACAATTAATTCATTGTAATATAAATTACAATATTAATTCGTGATTTTCCAA
>CM008233.1:17904486-17915313 GCA_002278615.1 Pogonus chalceus | reverse complement strand
ATATATATATATATATATATATATATATATATATATATATATAATGAGTACTTACAATTGTGAAGCAACACATCTGTCGTCAGGTAGATTCAATTAACTAAGGTATATTCGTAAAGGATCTCTCGCCCGCGATGGCATTATAAATTATTAATACGCAAGCGCGGTTTCCTCACCTTATCGCGTAAAAGTCTTAAACAAATATGTTTCCTAGCTTCACATATAGTTTGTTTAAATAGAATATATTTTTGATGGTATTTTATACTGAAAACTAACGAATTTTATACGATTTATGTACTTGAAAATAATATTTTAAAATTGATTCAATTTCATTTTAATTTTAATATATAAAACATGCATTCTTTTAAATAAATTTATAAACTAAATAATTTTTTATAATAACATTTATATACAAATTTGTTTCTTTTGCATTTGAAACATAATATTGTATTTTAACATCCATAATTATAGAAATATCAACGTTGTATAATATTTTATATTAAACTTTTGTAAAAATAATTTATTTGTTTAATTTAGAGTATTTGTGTTGTATAAACTTTAAGTGCTTAATTAATTAAAACAATTTGCAGGAATAAATAAAAAAAAAAGATTAATTCTATAAATAAAAGATTCATTTCAACAAATAAATTGAAGAAAAATATATGTTTTATATTAATTATCAAAAGAATTATTCAAAATTATATTATTTTATATCTGTTTCGAAATAAATTATATAAAAAATTACATATATTTTACAATTTCAATCTTATAAATTGATAAAACAATATGATTCAAGTTTATGTATAACTTCAGGGTTCATAGGACTCACCCATATAGTTATATAATCTATTTTTTTAGGGAAGAATAAATCTTTATTTAAAATTACTTGTATTTAACAGTTTTTATTTACATTTTGCTTAACATATATTTATACTTAATATTACATATTTTTGACGAGATAAATATATAATATTACACAGTAACATGTCAATATTTTGTTATATTTTGATCATTTTTTATCTGAGCACTTTGTTTNAATAATTAAATAACTACTATTTTTTTAAATATTTATAATAAAGCAATTCCGTAAATTTATTACCTGTTGAAAATTTTGTACAATTAACAATTAAATTATTATAAAATACATTTCCTCCAAAATATTTATTTTAGATTCTCAAAATAATTTATCCATATTACACATTTATTGACTTAATGATAAAAACTTTATTTGTGCAGTTTTGCATCTTATTATATGTACATTTTATGTATGTGAATTTATATTAATTAATTATCTTTAAATAAATTAATTACTTAAAGTTTTTATTTAATGGTATAAATATTAAATAATTTTTAAATGTACGTGATTATATATTTTTAATTAATATTATCTATAAATAATTTATAAAATTCTAAAAAATCTTTCTATATTTGGTTTAACAATGTTATTGGAGCAAGGTATTTTTAGTTTTTATTTACTTTGTCATTCAATATTTTTCAATAATTTTTCTAAATTATATTATTTTTAATAAGGCCATATGGCATATATTTTATACAATATTTACTTATAGTAATACAATAATGATATAAAACTTTTAATTTTTTTAATTTACCTCCATCGAAACTGCTAATCCTAGGTACTCTTATTGGATTTAGTATTCTAAAATTCTGAACTCAACTGATTAACGATCTTTCAAATCAAAATTAGAAAAAAAAAGGCATTGTGAATAGAGTTTTTGCGAGTGGATAAAAAACAGAAAATATAGTTTTGTTACTGGCTTGTACTGTAATTAAAATATTCGTAATATTTTTAAATTATGAATGAAATATGAAATTTTAATAATTTACTTATAAACTATACACAATATTACAGTAAGTGAAATTGTTATAAATATCAATTAATAAATTTATCAAGGATGTAATGTTTAACTTACCTGTTTAACAAACACTAAAAAACTAAATTATTTCTGTCACAATAAAAGAAATGTAATGATAGTGAGAGATACAAATAATATGATTTCTCCTTGAAACCCAGGTAAATTATATTATAAATATAAATAGAATATTATAAAATTACATAACATGAAATATGAAATTAAAATATTTTATTTTTAAAAATATTCTAATATAATAAATATATTTACAGTATATACATATGTATGTATTAATTTTTAAGCATTTATCATTCTTTATTATACCACATTTGATTTAAATTATAATTTCAGGAATATATTACGAATAAACCTTCAAATACTAGTTTATTCTCGTTTAAAACTTAAAGAAACATGTTTGATTTCATTGATGAAAGGTGCCTATTTTAAAATTAATAAGATTATAATATTAACAAGAAAAATAAAAAATTAATAATCTAATAATAAACTAATATCATTGGCCTTAGAATATTCAACTATCTATCAGTAAATACATTTGAAATTCAGGATTATTATAAATTTAAGTCTTAAGGACTATTTACTCGACAAAAACTCCTAATTCTTACAGGAATATTTTGATTTAAATTTAGAATAACTAATTTCTCTCTCTGGTAATTTAAGACTAAAGGTTTTCCTCACTACATGATTTTTTATATTGTAATTTGACGATTTCTATGTATGTAAATACATATATAACAAAAAAAAAAAGAAATTATTATTATATGTAGGATAAATAAAATATTTTGTAAATACAAATAATTATATACAAAAGACAAATATATTTTAAATTTTCTTTATTGTTATAATACTTTGTAATAAATAAACTTTAATTAAAATAAAAATTGTACAGCATTCTAAAAATGTTCTATTTTTCCTAGAAAAATATTATTCCATTATTCTTAAAAAGTAGCATTAGACTACAGAGCTTATCTCACAAGCATTAATTTGTACTTTGACATAATATTTATACTAAAGCAAACTATATTTCATGTTGCACATGAACACAAAATTTTCGGCAACTATTTGAAAATTCGATCCTAATTAAACGCTAATCCTTTAAATATGTTTTTAGCTATATAGATAGTTGTCAAAATATTTACATATTCATTGGAAGAATTACATCTTCTTAGCTGCATTTTGGATGAATTCCTTGTAATTTGTTGGGTAGTTAGCAAAATTTAATTGTTTATTTCAATATAATTGTAATTAGAAAATATATTCAAAGCAATAAAAATACAAAAAATATTATAAAACTTTATTAATATATTAAATTAATGTACATTACTTGTAATCGAATAATTACGAATATTGTTTAAAAAAATATATTTACATTTTTCGTAGAAAAATTAACAAATTAAGAATTATTTATAAGAACACTACGCATCCTTCGATTATTATAATCTAGAATATTATATGTAACAATTTTATTTTTCTTGTTTAAACAAGTAAATAAATATCTTTTACATTAAAAATATTTTAACTCTAATTACAGACGAAAAGTACCTGAAGAAGTTTAAAATTTTTGACGAATAAATCAAATAAATTTCGGGGACCTTCTTGTCAACGGCAAAGACCATATGCACTTGAAGAACCAATAAAAAATGTTCTTTACACTAAGAGATATTGAAAGGTATATTATAGCAACTGATGGTGATTGATATATAGGCCTAAGTATCCAATTTACTGCGTGTAGTTTGTAGAAACTATCTGTAATTTATATAAATATTTTTAATTAAATATATCATATTTTAATAAACAAATAAATTTAAATTTTAAAATTAACATATTTATTTTACAAATAAATCATTTTAGAAGTTAGAAATGCACAAAACTTTAATTTATATTTATTATACAGGCGAAGGAAATAAATACAATAAAATATAAAATGAAATNAAAAAACAAAAAAAAAAAAAATACATTTCAGAAAATTTTAAAAATAAAAATATTTTTTTGAATATTTAATTCTTAGCATAAAATAATTTCATTGAAATTGAATAATATTATGTGTATTTTAAAATAATATACTTATTATCTAGTAAAAATATATACATTTTTTAATAAAATAATTTTCAAAATAAAGGAATAATTTCCTTTATGTATAATTTATTCAATTATTAATATTTTAGATTATTTTGTGGTAAAATTTAATCATCTTACGAAGATAATGAAACGACGGTAGGTCTATCAATATTGCAATGAGCAACTGATTCGCCATTTCCCATAACAATTTTATTTTCATTGTTATTGTTATTAGATACCATGTTAACTATATGCGGAGAACCAAGTTCAAAATTCGTTGGCGAAGAACATCCAATCATATTGGGAGATCTTGACGTTGGCGATAAACCTTCTACTTTTGGACTTAATGAACCGGAATGAAGGATCTCTTGATAAGTAATCGATGGGGAATGTTCTTGATATGCAGAGGACATTTTTTGATGTTGTTGAATATGACTACTGGATGCTACAACTGTTGCTACTGATGCTGGAGTATAATTTGAGTATCCAGTACTGCTCACTGTTGGAGTATGATGTAAAGCGCTTAGTGATGTTACTGCACGTAATTCGTTGTAACTATCTGTAATTTTATAAATTATTTAATTTAAGTATTAACCTAAAAATTATAAATTATTCAAACATACCTAACGGTGTGGAATGTTCTAACTTAATTCTCTTCGCCTCATTCCAAGAACTAGAATCGACAGTAGTTGTCGTTGGACCTGCATTATCATTCTTACTACCCTTCGGTTTACGTTTCCTCGTCTAAAGTAACAATAAATATAATTAATATTTAAATAATTAATAAATTAAATTAATAAATACCTGAATGCTATCTTTTTTCATTGCTTGTGGTCGATTGACTCCATGTAACTTGAAATACAATCCACATGCATTACAAACTGGCTCCCCACAAGAATTACGACGCCATAAGGATGTTGTTGTTGTACGACAATTTGTACACATTAATCCGATACGACGAGATGCAGACTAAAAATTATTATTTATATTAGAACTAAATATTACTTTTAATATAATAATAATTTAACAAGCTTGAACAAGATTCGTTAGTATTGTTAGAGAATAGAATTACTGCATTTAAAAACAATTTAAATTATATTTATTTAACAACAAATACATTTTAATAAGAAATAAAAGTTAAAGTTACATATTTATATTTTATTAAAATGAACAAAAGATTTTTTTTTTTCTAAATTTAACTGGTCATTAATTGTCAAAACAAGTTTAACTAATGTCTTAAAACGAATTTAAAATATACTGATAATAATTCCGTGTTATTGATTGTATTAATAAGAAATTTAATGAAGATTTAATTAATTTTCTATTAATTAAATTATAAATGATCATAATAAAATAGATACTACCGGAATAATGACCTTATTAATAAAAAGACGATTTGATAACCTTCAATAACAAATTTAATACAAAAAAGAAATATATCTATAAAATAGTTTTTAGTACAAAGCAGTAATACATATAAAACATGCAAAGAAATATTAAACAAGCCGAAATATTCAAGAATATTCAATTCCTCAATTGAATAAACTTAGAAATCGGCAGACAATAAGGCCTCCTCCACCTAGTCGCTAGGGGCCAGTTTAGTTGACATAACTACACCAAAATAATTATTTATGTTAACACAGATAAACAACTCACCCCCCAAGCGACCACAGGGTATAGTGGAGCCTTCGCGCCTCTTTTACAGCACTCAAGAAATTTAGGAAAATTTATTTTTTCAAAATTTTGCATTCAATATGTATTAATTTTAATAAAAGGTAAAAGAGTATAAAACTACAAGAGCTTGCACAGTGCATTAGAAATTTTTATGGATTTAGTTACATATTTATTAAGGCTGTTTATGGAAAATTTTTACTTTAGAAATTAAGATAATTCAAAAATATTTGGGAATAATGTTGTTTTATTTCTTTGAAATACTGTTTTATGAATATCTATCTACCTATCTATCCATAAAAAAATTATGTTATAAGTAAAGGGTACTATATAATAAAGAATATTTGAAATGTTTATAAAATGGAATAAATAAATAAATAATAAGCCTTTTTATGAACTATATCCATAAGAACACAGTGCCATTACTGAAGTTCCATTTACAGAAAATTTGAATATTAAAACCTACCAAACGACGGCTTGGCTTATCCTCAGAGACTTGCAAAGGGGCGCGATTGGCATCATTATACCCACAGTAGGTTTTGTAGTATACACCCCCGTGCACCGGCTCCGCCGCCACTGGAACACGGTAAATAACAAATGGACTTACAAATTTGTATACGCAGGCATATGCATAATATTTAACACATCATTAAAGCTTATAAAATGAAAAAATAGCGCGGTTACAATAACAAAAACAGCATCGCCTCGTCACTGGGGGTGCATTGTGATACGAATTCATAATGGAAATTATACATATATATTTATTATTATTAAATTCTAAATATACATAAATATAAATAAATAATTAGTTTAAATAATATTTATAATTTCCATTAATATCGTGGTCACGCTAAACCAATAAGTGACATGCGACAATCATAAACATAAAAAAATACAAATACAAAATAAAAAACAGCATTTCCACAAAAATAAATCAGTACCAGTCTGCGGGGTTGTTTGACTAAGGGTCGATTCATGCCGTTCATTTTATGATAAAGGCCACAAGCATTACATAGATAGTGACCAGTGCCGTCGCGACGCCATAACGGCGTTGATATAGCGCCGCAATTCACACATTCTCTTCCTTCGCTGAAGTACTCTGCTGCGTCAACTAAATAGAAATTTCATAGATAATCAACTTAAACGAAAATAATAATGCATAACAATAAATATATAATATAGAATATTTTTTATATAATAAGTACTTGTTATCTGACGAAGGTTATTTTACTAAATATTGGGCTGGGTCTTAATTAATAACAACAGATAATGGATATCAAAATATTTTATAATCTGTGTTGTCTAAAAGTACAAAAATGCAAGAAATATGAAGAATATATCATAAAATACAGTCTTAAAATACGAATAATACGAAATAAGTGAATAAAAAAAATTTTGTTTGGAAAGATATTTAATACACAGAACAGGATTTAAATATAGGCTATATATACATACAAACTATAGCTTAGGGTCTTAGCAAGTCTAAATTCAGCCCTGTCAATATATAATAATAGTCGATTATCCATTTGTATTAGAATCATTTTCCATTCAAATTTTTATGTTAATATTAACAAGTTAAACAAAAAAAAAATACTGTCTAAAATGTTATATATAAATTTTTCATTATAATTTAATATTTTTAATTAATGTTAGAAATCATTAAAAACTCATTATATTCAATAACGTTAAAATCTTTTGTATTTTATAAAATGTTATTGTATTTATCGTTTTATTAATAACTGGTTAATTAATTTTGTCTGATCAAAACAACACTTAACACTTATAACAATAAAAAATAATATATTTAATAAAACTTATTAGCATCTAATAATTTATTTATTTCATGTTTATTTTCAGTTAAAAGAAACAAATTTTAAATTCCCTGCACAAAAATGTTTTATTCTCAATAGTTTTAATTTCTTCTTAGGTGTCAACTTGCTCTCTATAATTCTGCTGACTACGAAAAATACAGGCGTTTGGTTATACAAGGAATGAAATGGATAATATATTATTTTCTAGTTGAAACCAGTTACTTGTACTTATTCGCTTAGTATTTTACAGTTTTTTTTAAACCTTTAATAATAATTAATATTAAAAGAAAATGTTTTAATAAGTATTGTTTATTATTTTGTTTTAACGTAAGTTTGGTAAATTTTAAAAGTAGCATTGACACTGACTCATAATATGTAGTGTATACCTGCTCTTCCGTTGTAACCTTTAATAAACCTCATAAACTAAAATGTCAAAATGGTATTTTGTCACCAGTAAGTAAGTAAGTAGACCTGTTTCCATATAAATTCCAAAGCTAAAAACCTTTTTCCAAATAGTATTTACCATAACATAATCTACCACCGATTGTTTTCCATAAAAGTAAAATCTAATTCAATAAAAACGTCATTATTTTACCCAAAAGTGAATAAAATAAAAATATGTTCCATTTAAATAATACATTTCATGTTTATTTCTGTTTAGTATGGTGGGAGCATGTCTAATCAGTAATGTTTTAAAAGCAATTATCAGTAATGATAGTAAACACACTTCCGGTGTAGGCAATACATATATTATACATCACCTTCCCTTTAAATTAGCAATATTTCTTTACTTCCTGTTTTAGTTAACAAATTTTTCGTTCAAATACTTAAAAATTATTCCAGTTTTCCAGCAGTAGTTTAATTTTATTTCTATACGTATGCAGATCTAATTTTTTTTTGTTAAAATAATAAATGTATTTATTTAAGTCTGTAGACTTTTTATAATCATAAGAAGTATTATTTATTTTGAATGAAATTTGTATATATGCAAATGAAATAAAATTCTAAGTAATTTTTGTTTTGTTTTAATAAAATAACATGGCCTATGTGTGTAGTAACCTTTGTTCCCACATAGTTCTCTGGTTACAACAAGTCAAAACCGAAATGAACGTTTGTATACAAAACATACCTACATCAGCGAAAACTACAATCGTCAGCATTCAATTGACAACTGATGTTTTGACGTTCAATATGAAAATTATTCCTCATCGGTTACGAGAATTAGCATTATGAGCAGTCTTTTTTTTTTTTTTAATTATTTATAAACATGTTTAAAATACCTACATATATAACCACTTATTACCTGTGTAATGAATTACAACATTATTGTGCAAATTTTTGTTATTTATTTTTTATTTTGTCTAAAGATTACACCGAGAAAAAAATTGAACATCATTTGTTTTATTAAAATAATATAAATAACTTTAAATTTAAATATTGTAAATTTTAAAATAATTAGAAAGGTGTATTTTTGGGAGGGTTCATCTTTAAATGAACTTTTTGAAAAATTCTAGTTTTAATTCTGTTTTAAAAAATCTTTATGGATTATCTTTATTAAAAATGTAGGCTTCTCCTTCTAAAATTTTAATATTAATTACAGGTTATTTTATTTGCTACTCATATTTTTAACTTATTATCAAAGAAAATGAAAATACTTCATTTGTAATCTGTATATTCTGATACATATATGTATAAAAACGATTATTATTATAATAAAAATAATAGTTACGTAAAAATATAAACAACAATTATTAACATAATTTTCAAATAAAGTCCATAGTTCCTCAAAGTATGCAAATCTTTTCATTACACAAACAAATACTTTTTACGGAATAACAATTTGTTGTTGTGTCCAGCACGTTCAGCGCAAAATGTGTCACCCTTCTCTGGTAAGAGAGAATGCATGGAATTAATAAGAGTATTGTTTAACATTCAATGTAAATACATTAAAATTTATATGGAAATTTTCTAAATTATAACATAAATGTTCATATGTAGTAAGTTTACATTCAAATTATTATTGTGAAAATGTTTTAAAACGTATTATAAATAAATTTATCAGTAATTATATTTTAAAAATAATAATGGATTTATAGATGTAAGTTATTATTTAAGTTGACTATTCTTTTGTTTTATAAATATTTGTTTGTTTTATATGTCATGACTATCTATCTATTTATAATCATTGTACGGGACTGTCCCGAATTTGTTAATTTACGTCGCATTTAAAACGTTTAGTCCAGTAAAAAAAGCATTTAACCGTGCATTTTGGCTAGGCAGCAATTTTATCATATAAAGGACTTTCTCAAAAGTTTAAGTTTGAGTTTTCGGGGTCGGGGTCGATGGCTATTTGGCGTAATTTTGAAAATAAGGGTGAAATCTTGCTTTTAGATTATCTCGGAAACTATAAGTGTTACAAAAATTTTGTATGAAGCTTTTTCGTAGATAATAATATTATCTACAATTTTTGTAAATAACTTTTTGTTGTAATTATAATAATAAAAAGTTATAAACAAAAATAGATGTAAAATTAAGCAATGAATGCACTTTAAGCGCAATATCTTTTTTTCTATTAATATTATAGAAAATGTACGTCTTTCACCTTTATTTTCAAAATTGCGCCAAATAGGCATCACCTCACACCCCGAAAATTCAAACTTAAGATTAGGAGTAACTCTTTAATATAATAAAAAAATAAAATGACTGCCTTCTCAAAATTACTAGACTTTTTATCCATTGGTTGCTCCGTTTTTAGGTACAAAACGCATCAAAATATAAAAAAAAATTATANTTATCTACAAAAAAGCTTGTTACAAAATTTTTGTAACACTTATAGTTTCAAAGATAATCTAAAAGCAAGATTTCACTCTTATTTTCAAATCTTGAATTGTTTTGGCCTTTACTATATAAAACTCCATATTAAATATAATTATTTTCAAAATTGCGCCAAATAGGCATCGATCGCGACCCCGAAAACTCAAACTTAAGTTTTCGAGAAAGTCCTTTATATAATAAAAAAATAAAATTGCTGCCTACCCAAAATTCACGGTTGACCTCTCTTTTTTGCGCACTCTACTGGACTATTTTAAATTTTTCGAATGAGAAAACAATTTAAGCAAAAATATTTTGGAAATTTATTAATTCATGTTATTCATGTAATTTAATTTCAAATTATAAAAACAAAAATGTTGATATTATTATATAATCTTTTTAATTTATCATTAAAATCCTATTTAATTTTATTTAAATATGTTTAATATGGATACACAATGTAAATAAGCATTAAACATGTAAGGATTAAAGACAAATATCAATTATATTCTAATAAATATAAAAATGTTGATATTGTTTTAATTTATTTAATATAAAAATCTTTTTAAAATTGAAAAAAAAAAAAATGT
>CM008233.1:17828892-17866863 GCA_002278615.1 Pogonus chalceus | reverse complement strand
TAGTAATTCTAAAAAATATCGTAGAAATTACATTAATAAATAAATTAGATGACTGAAATCCAGAGTTATACATTTTAAGTAATATTCAAAAAAGAATAAACTGAAAATGAGTTATCATCCTTAAAATTTTATAGAAAAATGTATTTATTATTGTATGCAGATACTTAATTATGTACAAACGTAAATTGTCTATCATCCCTATCAAAATATTACTAACAACGCCATTTGCTTATAACCAATTGAAATTAAATGCAAAATTAAGAAATTCAGTCATCGTTTTAAATAGTATATACTAGATTTATATTGCATAGTTTATATTGTCGAAAAGAAATACAAATTAGTTTTTTTAAATAATTTAATAAAAGTACGCAAATATTATTATTTTATATATAAAAAATATGTTTTTGGTTGCAATACAAATCAGTTGTTCTTATAGCCAATTACTTAAAAACAAATTATAAGAAACAACTTATTACGAGACTTGATTAAATATAGTAATTATAATACTAATGTTATAACAATAAAGTGAAGTACAGGATACCCACTTTGAGAAATATGGATGTTATAAATATATTTTAATTTATATTTCGAGGTTCATCAAAGATTTATTTATTAATATTGATGAAATTATTTTGGTAAAAAATAAACATAATTATAATACACAAATTTAGTTTTGTTAAGATGCAGTACTGATTAGTTTTCATTTGTTTTCAATTTAGTCATACGGCTGTTGTTTCTCTTTACTCAAATTTTATTAACAGTAATTGTATTATTGTTTGTAATACAGAAATAATGTGTTTACAAAAATATTAAATATATACTAAATTCAGAAAGTGTAGTGCTTGCAAGATACCCTGTTCTTCACTTTAAAGGTATGTAATTTAAACATATATTATCAATATTTTGTTGAAATTTCATAAAATATGTATACAACTTCAGTCTGATTTCCAGAATAAAATAATTGCAATGTAACTAACAAATAATTAAAAATCAAAGCAGGAAGATTAATTTTTTTGCTTTATTATTATATATTATAAAATCAACACCTAGTATCAACAGCTTTTTATTTTCAAACATTTTTTTTTTTCTTGATTGTTTATTATTTTTACGCATGAATTATTATTAAAATTTTAATAATATTTGCTAATTACTGTCAAGTTTATTACATGAAGATATTAGCATTAAAGATGGAGCANAAATTGCACTTGTTTTTTTTTCTGATTATTAATACTTGAACTTTGTGATTTATTAAAAGCTGTTTTCATGATAAATATAATTCATTACTTATGTATAAAATTTTCAATAACTAATAAAAATATAGTTTATTTTATTATTTATTAAATAATTATATATAAAAGTTTTGAATTTATAAAATTAGTATTAATCTAACTATAGATCAAAGCTAAACAAATAATATTAATTAGTATTATATCATTTTAATAACTAGCAAAAATTAACATCAATAAACTATATTACAAAAACAAGTTTGAACCGTAAATAATAAATTTAGAAATGCATTATTAAAACAATACTGTCACAATTACAAAGTCAATTTGATAATTTTTATTACGATATTACCGATATTTACCGTCATTATGAAAAATTGTTGCTAGTTATTAATAAAAAATTCCATGTTGCCTAAAACACAAAGTTCATTATGATACAAACATTATAAAAATATTTTTGAATGTAGTTTTCTTGTTAAGTAGCGGGATGAAATTTATTTATAATTTCTTGTTCGGATTAATATAAATAATGTAATATCAATGGAAAAATGTCTTAAAAACTATATTAAAATTTACATTTTATAAATAAATAAATGTATATATAAATTTTATTTTTTCTAATCTTGATTAATATAATAATGTATAAAATAAAAGCATGATAAACTACATTCAAAAATTGAGCTTGTAACTTATTTTTGAGATTTCATCCGCAAATTGGATGATTTATACTTATTTAAAGATATGTTGCTTATTTTCAGCAACGTATTTTTAAAAAAATGTTTACAATATAACACACTTTCTACGTTTTACTGGTTCGGGGGGTTCCAAAGCTGCTAATATTGCTTCATCAAAAACATTCTTCAATCCTTTCTGTAAATTACAATAAAAATAAAATACAGTAATTATGAAAGAAGCCTCTTATTAATTATCTTAATCTGACTAATCTACGTAACATTTTTATGATAAAGATTTTTTTTTTGCAAATATAATTAATAATAAAAATTAGATAAATATCACATTAACAAAAGATAAGTGCTTAATATTATATTAAAAAAATATTTTACTATAAAATCAAATTATGCTGAACTTTCGAATAAGTACATTATTTATATAACAAGTACTAACCTGTGTAAGAGCTGAACATTCTACATATTTGACAGCTTTCAATTCCTTTGCCAATTTTTCACCTTGTTCAAAACTAATGGGCTTTTGTTTATTTTTTGCTAATTTTTCAATTGTAGCAACATCATCACGTAAATCAATTTGTGTTCCAACTAACAAAAATGGTGTTTTCTGACAATGGTGCGTTATTTCTGGTACCCACTGAAAATTAACAAAATTATATTTAAACATTAGTAATTATATAATTCGAATAAATATTACATACTAATTTAAAACCGTTTGAATAAATAAAAAATAAAACATTGACGGATAATAATTAGTGCTAGAAAAGACCGATTAAAAAATCGATCCTGAAAAAGACCGCTCAAAAGACCAGATAAACTTCGGATAAAAGACAGATTAAAAAGATCGATCCCAAAAAATATCGGTATTGAAAAATCCCGGTGATAGACCAGGATAAAAGATTGATTAAAAGGCCGCTCTTAGTTCTCAGCTCTTTAAATTATCATATAATACAATTCAATAAGGCTATACTTTTTTGAGTTACTTCATGAGATATGTTTAATAATAAAATAATATTTATTTACCTTTTCTTTAACATTTTCAAAAGATGATGGACTAACTACAGAAAAGCAAACAAGAAATACATCTGTTTGTGGATAACTTAAAGGTCGGAGTCTGTCGTAATCTTCTTGGCCTAAAATTAAAAATAACTTCAATCAGTATAAAATAAACAGTTTAATATTTAAATGAATTAAAACTGGACGCAAAAAAGTATTTATTTCCAATATTTTTATATTTTATGAATAAGTATACTCATGTTCAATTAACGCCAATTAAAAAACTATAAATAACATGATTCTTATATATAATATATATTACGTTATATATTTGAGGGAATTTAATTATTTATAAATCTAAAAGGTTATTAAAAAAAATACTAATGATACATTAAATAGTTTTAGCAACTGCAGATTAACTATTAATTGCTATAATTAGTTAAATTGTTTACATATTTGTCGACTAGCAAATGAAATAATAAAACAATTATACTTATATAGATTAGGATAAAAATATCTTACCTGCTGTATCAAACAATCCTAAAGTGTAAGGTTCTCCTCCAATCATAACCGTTACTGCATAATTATCAAATACAGTTGGAACATACTCGGAAGGAAATTTGTTTGTAGTATAGCTAAAATAAAATAAAAATATAACAATATTGACTGTATATTCGGGAACATGGTCACAATACTATAAGCGGATATGAATCTAACTGGATTATTAACTAATACAGTAAATTTATAATGATCAAAGTAAGCCTATTTTAATGGAAGCAATATTATAGATATTGTGTTATAATCCTATATAAAAGTATATATTTACCTTATCAGCAAACAAGTTTTACCCACAGCTCCATCGCCAACGACTACACATTTTATAGTTTGCATTTTGATAGCTGTAAGAAATACAACAAATTAAATTTATACTTGTACCACTGAACATATAATTATAAGCTTATTATTTATATATTCAAATAAATTGAAATAAATATAAAATCAGTTAAATACAACTATTTTATATTTGACATAATGAAATTAAAACATCGCAGCCATTTTTACAAGCGTCATTCGTATTATCAATAAAAATATAAATAATTCACTTTAAATACGTATATAAGAATTATATTTTTACTTACTTACTACTTTAAAATATGATATTTCAATAAAAAAGAAGGAATTTCAGAGTATAATCACAAATGTCAAACAAGTGCAGCATATGATGGGCTTGGTCGGATTTAATCTTCTAGAGCCCAGTCTATGCATTAACGATAGCCAAGACTCAAACCTCAGAAAACTCAAGTTGTACTAATCTGAACTCAGATATACTATATATTATTTAAATAAATATCGTTCTATTACACTATTTAAATTTAAACTGTTATTAAATAAATATTTATCATGTATATAAGTATTTCATATTACTAAAACAATGTCAGATACTGGAGTCTATAAATTTTAAAATAAAATTCTATGATTTGTGCACCACTGAAAATATACTTATATAATTCTTTATTTTATCTTTATTTGTTTCTCATTGAAATACATTANAATTTTTTTTTTTTTTTTTTTTTTTTTTTTTGTAAAATTTAATTTAATTTGAAACTGCTTATTTTATATACAATAATAATAAGCATTTATCATAAGATTATTTTAACAAAACAAATAACCAGAATGTACTAAATTGTACTCTATTATAATTTAATTTAAAATTCAAAAATATTTTTAAAAAATAGTACCTAGGGTACTATTTTGAGATTACGTTTTTCGGATTAATATCAATCCGTAGATCATATATGATCTAAGAATTAACCGATTAACCTAAAACTACGATTATTCTGTTTTGAATTTATTGAAAATGTTTCATCGAATAAGTAAAATATTAAATAATAATTTATTTCCTTATAATAAAATATTAAGATATACAAATCCTACAAGGAAAATAAATAAATACACTGCACAAATAAATATAAACGAAAGTACTATAGATAAATATATTTCAAATATAGAAAATGAATATAAAATATTATCTAACAAAAGTACAATGGATAGCAAAACAGAAAAACGCCTTAAAGAGTTAATACCAGTCATTCAAATAATTGGTGAAAAAAATCGTCTTACTGAACAATGCAATAGTTTAAATGAATTACTTAATGAAGACAATGAAGAAATGAAAAAGTTGGTAGTTGAAGAACAAAGCATTTACAAGAACAAAATATCTTTAATTAATCAGGAATTATTAGAAGCTTTAATACCAGTTGATACTAGAGATTCTAGTGATTCTATTGTACTAGAAATAAATGCAGGAGTAGGTGGCCAAGAAGCAATGTTATTTGCCCAAGAATTATTTGATATGTATTTAAACTTTGCAGAATATAAAGGTTGGTCGAGTGAAGTTGTTGAATTGGATACTACAGACTTAGGCGGGATACGACACGCTAATGTTTTTATAAGCGGAAAAGATGTATTTCTTTATTTTAAATATGAAGCGGGAGTTCATCGCGTTCAACGAATACCTGCTACTGAACGAGCAGGAAGAGTTCATACTAGTACAGTATCTGTAGTAGCGCTTCCGCAACCTTCAGATATTGATATAAAAATCCAAGATAAAGATTTACGTATAGAAACAAAACGAGCTAGTGGTGCAGGCGGTCAACATGTAAACACAACAGATAGTGCTGTAAGAATTGTTCATTTACCAACAAATATATCTGTAGAATGTCAAGTTGATAGGTCACAAATTAAAAACAGGGAAATAGCAATGCAAAAATTAAGAGCTTTATTATATGAACAAAAATATAACGCACAAGTTGTAGAAAGTGAATTAATAAGAAAATCACAAGTTCGTTCAAATGATAGAAATGAAAAAATCCGTACTTATAATTTTAGTCAAGACAGAATTACAGATCATCGATTAAAAAGTTCAAATATACATAATTTAAAAGGTTTTATGATAGGAGATCATCAATTAGAGACTTTAATAGAAAAGTTACATAGTACTACATTAGAAAAAAAATTATTAGAAATTTTAAACTCTAATGCAAATTAAAGAAATAGTTTTATGTATGTTATGAAATAAAATAATTTAAATATGAATAGTGTTTATTATTCTTATATAAAAATTTAAACTATGTATTAAATTTTGTTTTTCGTAAGTCTTTTGTTTTTACATGGCCAACAAGATTGACTTATTATATCGGGTAAAGAAAACAAAATAATATATATTAAAAATCGAATTTTATTTACAAAACAATTTATATGCATAACATCGTTAGTCAGAAAATATTAACATTTTTATTAGTTAAATACTATATAATTTGTACAGATTTGACACAAGATATTATAAATGGTACATCAATGTTTCTTAAAAAAATTCAATGTCATGTGATACACATATTTAATGTAAAAAAATAATGACATTACCATTTTCTAAAGTTTTTCATTTTCAGAGCCTGAATCTAAATTAGCTCGGGCCTGACGTAAAACTTTACTTGTCTTGTGAATTTGTTTGCATACAGCTTTTTCCACTTGAATTTTATTTTCGTTGATCTTTGATAATTGTGACATAGTTTTTTCTAAGTTTAATTCCAATTTAGAGACTTTCTGTTTAAGAGTAGAGTTTTCTTTGTCCAGTTTTTTGTGAGAAAGGATATTACAATCTAAAAAAAAAAATACATATATTATTAATTTAAAAAATATATGATTCATAATTAAATATTTATACTTACATTGTATATCTTTATTGAGTTGATTAGACGATAATAAATTATTCATAGATGTTGTTAATTCTAATGTTTGTAACAATGGACGAGTCGTAGTAATACTATTTGTTTCTAAGCTAGAAAATCTTCCAGGATCACTTTCAATTCCTAAATCTGGTGAAGAGTTAGAAGCAACTCTAGCATCAGTAACGTCGTTCGAATTTTGATTCGCGTTATGTAATAACCAGTGATAAGATGCAGGTGCACTACGATTAAGAATATTATTTGATTCGTTGTACATATCATCTGACGTAAATTCATTGTTGTCACTACGAAGTCGCAATATATTATTTGTTGAGCCTAATGAGTATTTTGTATTCATAATAAATTCTGATAGTTTTTGTGGATTTGTATGTGGTAACATAGGCGTCCATACATTTTCGGATGTTTGTAATTTTACTAAACGACTATGTAATTCAGCGTTAACAGCTTCTAATTCACTGTTTCGTAATTCCAAAACTGATTTATCTTTTTCAATTAAAGCAAGTTGCTTTTGGAGTTTATTTTTAATATTGTTAAATTCCTTCTGTTTTTCTTCTAATTCATTACATTTTGTTGTTTCTTTTAATTCTAATTTACGTATTTCTGCTTCCAATTTTAATTTTTCATTATTTAACTTTGTTCGCTCTAATGCTAACTGTGAAGTCCTTAATGTTGATTCATTTAATTCACGTTTAATAGAAATCATTTTTTCACAATATGAATTTTCAGTGTTAGTGAGTTTTTTCTTTAATTCTTGTTCTGATTTTGTTAAATTTTCTATTTTAATTTCAGAAGAATTTAACAGATTTTTAATTTTTGTCATTTCTACTAAATTTTTATCCACTACACTTTTAGGTACCCATTCTTTTTCGTATTTATTTTTTATTTCTTCAAGTTCTTTATTTTTTAATTCATTATGTTCATTTTCAACTCTTTCTAGATGGCATTTCCAATTTTCGTCGTTATTTTGAATTTTTAAATTATATTCATGTTCATTGTCTTTTAAAAGCTTTTCTAAGTCTTTTATTTTTGATTCCAAGCTTTGAACTTGTACAGTAGCTTCATTGTAATTATGTAAAGCGATATCACGTTCTTGTTCTATTTCTTTAAGTTGTGTTAGTATATCTTCATCATTAAGTTTCAATTTCTCTTCAGCTTCTTTTAATAAATTTTCAATCTCCATTTTTTCATTTCTTAGTTTAGCAAGATCTTCAGACATATGTAATTTAGTTTCTAATGTCTTATTATCTAATTCCAAAACTAAAGCTTTAAGAGATAACACTTCGTTTTCTTTCTCTTTTAATTTATTCTCTAAGGAACACATATCATCTTGCAACATTTTTATTGTGTATTTCATTTCAACAGAAGTAATAGAACCACGTTTAGATGGAGTTTTAATATGAGCAAGTTCTTCTTCAGTACTTTCCAAAGGATCTATGTCTTTTGTCTTAGATTTATTTAATCTTGACTGATTTAAATTCGAAGCACTTCCTTTAAGAGTTTCACTATCTAAGCCCATTCTAGCCTTAGAAATATATCTATCTGGTTCCGACCAAGTTTCCGATTCAGAAAAGTTATCGTCAACTGTAGGATTCCTTGCAATGGAAGGAAAAGATTTATTCATATTTGAATTTTGATGCATATTTTTTGAAGTTATAAAAACATTAGAACTGCTAGCACATTTCTTTTCATAATTTTTACTCTGTAAGTTTGAAGTGCATTCAATTAAATTAGAATCACTAGACATATTAATATCAGCATTTTGTTTGCCAATTTCTAAATCACGAATTTCAATTTCTTTCTTCATTGTTTCGATTTGAGCGCGTAATACTGAAATAATTTTAGTTTGTTCTTCAATTATATCAAAATGCGAGCCATCACCTGTTTGATTATTTAAATGTTTGTAAAATGGTAATGAAATATTACAATCATTTGCAGGTGGTAACATGTTAAATAAACTATTATTTGCATAATTTTCGGTGTTATTTAGTAGTTCTGTTATTGAGCTTATTTCAGCAATAGGTTGCTCTTCATTCATAATAGAAACCGATAAAGATTTTGATAGGTCTAAGCTTTGATCAACAGCTTGTTTTATTGCAGATCTTTGTTTGCTTCCTAGCATACCAAGAACGGATTTATGTTTCAATAAAGAATCTAAGAAATATGCTAATTCTTCAAGTCGTGTTGTTAGTAAAGAACATAAGTTAACAGTGTCTTTGCGTAAACTTTCAGATTTTTCATATTTTTCTGAAATTTTATCATATTCTTCTTTTAGCTGACTTATTTTATTATCACTATCTCGTTCTGGTGTATTACGTAATTTTTGCTCAAGTTCTTCAATTGTTTTATGAAGATATTTACATTCTTCATTTGCAGCCTTCAAGCGTTCTTTCATAGTGTTAATTTCTTCAGGTGTTTGAGGTAAAACTTCATTAGAAGTGTATACATTTGAAAGTAATTTGGACGGTAAATTTACTTGTACTCCAAGTTCTGAAATTTTATCCTTCAAAATCGTTAATTGTACATTTTTTGAAGTAATATCTTTCGCTAATTCATTTATTTCTTCTTGTTTTAATCTTAATTTTTCAGTAAATTTATTTTGCAATTTTTCAATTTCTCGGTTTTTATCCCATAACTCTTTATTCACAATGCCTTGTAAATTAGAAGTTTGTTTACGGACTTCACATTCAAGTTGTTCAATTTTTTTGTCCTTTTCTTCAGTTACACGAAGCCAAGAAATTGGCTTTTCTTTTTTAGGTTCCATTGTTTCAGTTTTTAGCTCATCTATACTTTTATTTTTTATATCAAATTCAAATTTGAGATTAATTATTTCATTTTCTAATTCAGTGATGCGATTATCTTTTTCCTGAATTGTATTTTCATATTTTTCTGTGAAACTCTTAAGTTCTTCTTCCTTTTCATGAATTGTGAAAAGCAATTCCTTTGAAATTTTGTATTATTAATATTAGATATTTATAAAAGTTATTTAATTTTACCTCCATTTGATGCACCAACTCCACATTTGAGATACTGCATGTTTTGTCTTGCATATGTTCGTCTGTTTCTTCTGTAGAATTCTAATAAAATATAATTTCAGATTAAATTAATAAATGTTAATAATATAAATTGATGTATAACAAATTATTATAAAGGAATATTTTTAATATCAATATAAAAGCAATATATAAATCGAAATAAAAAGTCAAAATAAAATTTGCATGCGTTTATTAAGAATTTGTTTTAAAAATACATGATTTCTTATACATCTACATATAAATGTCAACACTAATTCCATACAAATTTTATTTAAATTTATTTAAATGCAAATTTAAAAAACAATACATTTATGTACAAGCCATGCAATCAATCGTTCTGATATGCAGAAAAAGAGTTCAATATCTTTGAATAATCCCAATACTGAAAGAAAAAAAAATGTTAATTTAAATTGTTTATAAAATGTGAAATACTCAAAATCAAATCTTGTTATAAATTTTGTTTATATTCATAAAATTTCGATAATTTAAAAATCAAAGACCTACCTCCGAACTGGTATGTGAATACAGACAAGCAAACATTATTTACAATAAAATATGCGACTATAGTACCCCAATATGAAACACGAAAATGATGTTTAGGGAGTTAATAAGAAGTAGTTTTAATTTTCAGAACGATTCTGTTCTGAATCTTTAACGCATAAGTTTATTTTTAGACGTAGTATTTCTACGCGATCGTATACCGTCGTTTAAACTTGTCTGTTTTCATTTCTGTTAAAAGTTTTGTTTTTGACTGTATCTCACAAGCTATTTATAATGTTTTGTTATATGTTACAATTGGTGTATGCAGCTTGCAAATACAGGTTGATAAATTATAAAATTACAGTAGTTGAAATAAAATGTATTTAATGTAATTAGTAGCATTTTATTTCAATTGACATTAGTATTGTAAATATATAGTAAGTAATAATAAGTAACAAGCTTATTAATATTATAAAAAGCGTTATTTCACATGCAAAATTACCTGAAATTTATTAGAACTTACCTGTAATTCTTGTGGTTGATTCTGAGATGAATTTGCACTAACAGGTGTTTTAAAATTC
Source organism: Pogonus chalceus (assembly GCA_002278615.1). Lineage (NCBI taxonomy): Eukaryota > Metazoa > Arthropoda > Insecta > Coleoptera > Carabidae > Pogonus > Pogonus chalceus. The sequence goes on along the minus strand of CM008233.1, from coordinate 17,856,116 downwards.
ATGCGTTTTTTTCTTTTATATTCTTCTAACTGTTGTTCTTTTTCATTTAATGCTGCAAGTACATCACTAGATTTTTTTTCCATCTTTTTATTTTGTTCTAAAAGGTTTGAAATTAAAATACAAGCTTTTCTATAATCTTCTTCTAATTTTGTGAATTTGTTGTCTTTTTTACAATTATCTTGCATCCAATTTTCAACTTGGCTTTCTTTATTTAAATAATCTTGACGATCTACGTAATCCATGATAGAACTATTTCCTGCTGATGCTGGTCGTAACATATTAGGGTAACTTAATTTTTTAGGAGATATTTTCGCATCTCCAGAAAAATCATGGCGTATTCGTTTTTGTTGTTTCAGAGTTTGTAATTCATCTTTTTGACGCTTATTTTCATGCACGATAGTTTCTAATTTTGCTTCTAAATTTCTAATAACACTTTTATTTTTTTCAAATTTGCTTTCTAAATCAGCTATAGTATTATCTCTTGTCATAACAGCACTTCTTAAATTTTCAGTTTGTCTTTGTTCCTTATCACATAAAGCATGCCCTTCATCCACTAATCTTCGTAATTCTTCAATTTCCATTGCTTGTTCTTGTATCACTTTTTCACGATTTGCAGCTTCTTTTTCTTTAAATAAAATATCACTGTTTTTAGCTGTTAAAACGTCTTCTAAGGTTCTAATTCGTAAATTACAGGACGAAACCATATGGCCATTTCTTTCTAATTCATTAACTAATTCTTCAATTCGTTGATTTTTTTCATTCAATTCAGATTCTAAATTAGTGCAACGAAGATGTAAACATTCCATTTCGCGATTATCGTGCTCCAAGATTGAGTTATGTTCTTTTTCCTCTGTTAACTAAGAATTAGTACTTTTAGTACAATTAGTACTTAATTATTTTATCATGATTATTTTCACACAGCAAATAATATAAATGTATTTTTTAGCAAAAAATAAAAATATAAAAAACGGTCCAATGGTTAGTTCAATACGTTGCTTTAATAAACTTAAAAATAAAATATAACTTACTTGACTTTGAACTTCTGTTAATTGAGCTCTAAGTAGTTCTATTTCATCTTTGACGGATTCTTTATCCATTTGAAGTCCAAAGGCCTCTTGAAACATTTGTGATGATTCCATTGCTAATTTCTCATTTTTTTGTAATAATTCATTGTTTATTTCAACAACCGATTTTAAATCTCTTTCTAGTGCTTCTATTTTTTCGGTTAATTCTAAATTTTGTACTTCTCTTAATGAAATTAGACGTTTGTGTTCGTTATCTTCTAATTCGAGTGCTTTTACCGCTTGGCATAATAAATCTTGTTTTTCGTCCAATTCTTTACGTAGAGTTTCGATATCTACCTATATTATTAGAAATAAGATAAAATAATAAACGACCTGATCCATTATAATTGTGTTAATTGAACACTGTATAAATAATTGCAGTTTTCAATTTATAGAAATATAAATAAAACAAAAATTTAAATTTAATAAAGTAACGAATGTGGGGGCAAATAATAATATAGCACAAATTACTTATCGTTGTAAGATGTAACGAAATGAACAGAAACTAAGGGTAATTAACAAAAGATCTTTCTAATCAATTAATTTATGTAAGAAATAAAAAATTATATAATATAGATAATCTTTTTACGCCAGTTTTATGATTTTTTATACAATTATAATTTTTAGGAAAATATATTTTCTGAGTTGTAGTTTACGCAAATTGATAACACGCATAAAAAGTGATATAATTTATCGCGTACATTAAGAAGGTATTGCCATTTAGAATTTTGAAAAAATCATTTTTTTTTTACATTTTTTGTTATTTTATAGTGTCATTTCATCCTCTAAAGCGGAAAAAGAAAGCCTGCAGAACTGGCATTGCTGACTAAAGTTAATAAACTCCAAATAAAATTAATATTTTTGTCAAAACTTTACACGCGTTTTTCTCAAAACTATTTTTTTCTACTGACCAGAAATATTTCTCAGAAACTATAAAACGTATTTACTTGAACTTTTAGAATCTTGATCTCCATAATTTTTTCTGGAGTTTGGACCTCTTTCATTTAATTATGTTAATATTTAACATTTTTCCGAATGTTTTAAAGTCTAAAAAAGGGACAATAATCGATAACTTTTTCCCGATGGCCGCCGTTTTGTTATTGATCAAGAGTTTATATTGTCCATGATTCAAACTCCAGTTAATTTAATACAGATTAAGGACTGCTACTTAATTTTAGGTTTCAAATCATAGAACCGGTCATCCGAAAAAACACGACGGGCATGGCCTTATTTAAGGCTACATTTAGAGGACAAACCGGGCATTTTAAAAATAATTATTAATCACATCTTGTAGTTTAAATTTAAATAAACAAGCTGCAAAAAACCGTATGATCAGTATTAAATTCATCTAAAAAAATCTAAACGGTAATACCCCCTTAAGAGACGGTCCATTTATCTAATTATAATTTTTTTTTTTTAAATATATTGTAATTCAATATTTGCTTCATGTCAATTTACGGAAAACACGATTCAATTTACAGAATAAATATAATAGACTATAAAAGTATTTCTTGAATAAGAACATAATGTTTATCTTGCAAAACACGTGCATACACGAATAAAAAATAAAATGAAAGAGCTGAAGTACAACCGGACGGAAACATGATCTGGTTACTACCCCGGAAAAGATACAGATCCTCTTAAACATCCCAAGAGGAATGAACTATTATCTGGAGAGCAGCTGTCTTTCAGAATTATCCATAACAAAGAAAGATCAAAGTTTTTATAAAACTGTTATTTCAACAATTGAAAATAATGAACAAAAAATAATATTTTTGATTTTTATTATCTAAATTATACATAATAAAATGTAAAATGTTATATATTATACATACCTGATATTCTATATTTTTTCTAATAATATTTTCTTTATCTTCAAGGCGAAATGTAGACCCCATACGTTCTTCTAAAAAATAAATCCGGAGTTTGAGATTAAAATTTTCTTTTTTCAAAGCTGTTAACTGTTCGTCATATTCTTTAACCGAGCGACCTCGCATAGGTGAAGTTTTTGTTTGATCTGCAAAATAAAATTAATATTCAAATAATGTAAACTTACAATATTAAATTACAATTCTGTGTATATTTCGAATATGATATGTATTATAAATATAAATTGAAATACAAAGGTAATTTTTTAGTCTTACCCTTGTTAAAAACCTCATCACAATCATCTTCACTATCATTATCACTAAAATATGTAGAAATAGACTGTTGGGGAGTTTTTTCAATATTATCGACGTCTAAGTAAATGGATGACATGCTCGGAGATTCAAATCTATTTAAGATTATAATTTAAAAGATTATTTTGAAGAACTACGAAATATACATATATATTTTTATTATATGCTGAATATTATAACCAGTGAAATAAATAAATTTATTTAAGGTTTTCATTCAAACTAATTAATCTAACTTGTTTTATATAAATTTAATTTGAACTATTTTACTGAACTGACAATTTAAACTCACAGTATAACAAAAATGTCAAATTTCGATTGTTTTATTTGTCGTAATTGAAAAATGACATATCATATACATATTTAAATAATATTAATAACTTTATTATATAAATTTAACATATTCCATTCATACGTAAAGTGCAAATGAAGAAGAAAACATTTGAAAAGTTAAAAATAACAAATGGTATAGCATATCATTGCATATATCTACGAAAATTTTACATTTAGAAAAAAATATAATTTAAATTCTTATAACTTACCTTTAAAAAAATACAATTATTGTTTTATGTTTCTCGATTATAAATAAAATTATTTACCAGAACCTATTGTAACATTTTAAATCGAAATTATATTTATAAATGATCGCATACTGAATCAATTGTCTGACTAAACTAAATCTTTTACTGTGAAACAATGCAAAAATTTTAATGTTATTTTCTTATCGATTGTAAAAAATTTCCACCTTAACAACACTTAAATGTATTGTAATTCCGCCAACCTTAACGTATAAGAATTTTAATTTATTAAATTAGAAAAAAATAAGATTTATTACAGTGGCTCACACTGAAAGTCAGACAAACCTATTTTAAAATGGTGTATTTTTTATTTTAATTATTAAATAGTTACTTGAAATAATATATCAGCTTTAAGAGTAGGAAATTTGCATTTTATTAAAACATCATACATAAAATAAAGTATTTATAAATTTAAAAAAATGCATACTAAAATTAAACATTTTGATAACGATACAAAATACAAACCCATGGTTACAAAAGAATAGCTTCTGAATAATTGCCGATAAAGTGTTAAAAACTTATGAACAGAATCCAAATTTAAATGTTATAGCACATTTTTGGGATGTATTGGGAAGACAAATGTTAATTAGACAGTTCTAATAAAGAAGCTCTGAAAAATGAAATACAGAAAGAATAGAGGAAAATTTAGCTGCCTTTTTATTAAAAAAAGACATAAGACTGTACAAAAGCACAAAATATTTAAAATTTATCAATTTGTCCGATTTTGATTGTCAGACCGATTTTTGTTATTTTTGAATAAATTAACTATTTAAGCAGTTAAAATAATAATAAAAATATTTCCTAATTTGATTAACTGTAATATCTTTGAATGTAATTTTGATTTATATTTATAATAGCTAATAAAAAAGCCCTTAAAAGTAAAATACAGGAAAAAAAGAAAAAAATTGAGCTGCCTTTTTATAAAAAAACTTGTGCAAAATTGAAAATTCTTTTATTTATGTTATAAATTATTAATTTGTCAGATTTTTAGTGTCAGATCGATTTTTGTTGTTTTTGAATAAATTAACTACATATTTAAGCAGTTAAAAATATTTCTCTAATTTGAGCTACTGTAATATTTTTGTGAAAAAAATTAACAGAATCCGAATATACTGCAGTTTTATTAATGCAAATAATCGATTATTTAAATATCTTCCGCATTCTAAAATGCTGCACACATAAGTTACGCCTGTGTACTATAATTCGTAAATTTTCTCAAAGCAATTTCAGCTATTTTTACTTCATTGCACTGATTCAGTTAAGATTTAAGCATGTTTTTATTAACGAACTAAAACTATTTCTAAGTATCTTAAAACTATTAAAAATATTTTGTTCATTTAAAAATATATATCATATATTTCATAGGTTAATGCACTAGACGATCTTTCTAGGTGGCCGTCTTCTTTCATGAAATCTCCCCCTTGTTTAAACATGTTTAACAGTCGCATTTGATAAATAACAAACATACCTTTCGTCATGTATTTTATATTTAAATTTTGTAGGAATATGTATAACAAAATTATTCATTTGAAAGGTGTCGAACGTTTCAGAAGTTTTTATTTTGTTAAAATTTTCATATTTACGTTTTGCAAATACAATTATTTTTCAATTATTAAATATACATATGTATGTACATGAAAGGTATAATTAGAATTAAAATTTATTTAATTAATTGTAAGTAACATAAATTTTAGTTGAAAGACAATTTTGTTTGATATCCAGAATGTATTAAAATAGAACCGAATGTTAAAATATCGAAATTTATTTTAACGTACAAAACAAACAAAAACGCAGGAAATGAGGTTACACACTAAACGTACTTTATGCACTATGTGCATGTTATAACTTACAACATCTAGATGCAAAATGGTCGCTCTTGGACACCGTATATTATTTAATGAGATTTTTTATTTATATTATTTTCGGTTTTATGTTATAGGTTTTTTTGAAAGTATTTTAAAGACGATAAAGTCACTATTCATTTCATTTTATTTTATTTTTTATTAAGGGGTTACACTACTTTGAGATTTTGGTTAGATAAATTGTTTATACTTTTAACAATATTATAAACGTTTGAACATTTCAAAATTTAAACTAATTCGGAAGTTACATCAATTAGAATGAATACTTGGTTTTAAGACGCTGACGCCGTATTGTTTTTTCTTTTGCGTTTTTCTCGAAACTACTTTTTTTAAACTAGTTTACAAAATATCTCAAGATCTACTCAATCGATTTTGTTAAAATCTGCAATAAGTATTCTTTATAATATTATTTAAGACGGGACGTAGGATTTTTTTGATTGGATGCCATATTCATAAGTTATACAATTTTTCAGGATTTTCAAAAGAGACTCCTACTTATTGGCTCATATCTCCGTCATTTTAAATTTCTTTTATTCGTTATTATTTAAAATTATTCATAAAACTACTATGTACATAAAATGTAAAATAAAAGTTATTTCATATATTTAACAGCTTCGTCAAAAAAATGTTTATTTTTATATCTATTTTTTCGAGCGTCAATGTGGTGTAACCCCTTAAAATAATATAATACAAAAAAAAACTCGTTAATTGTTAAAATAAATAATAATAAACGTCAGAAGCATAAATGCTATAAGTAAATTGTAACAAGGACAAAACATTGATGCAGAAACATAGTTTTCCCGCCAAGTAGAAAAGTGTGCGTCACTAAATATAAGACTTGGCTAAAAATACGCAAAGTAAAATGCTGCAATTTCTAGCCAAGTAAATATGTTATATCAAACTGTTAAAATACGCACTGCGATATAATTATTTATCTATATTTATTTGATCTAAGAAAAATTGTCTTTTCTCACATTACATTTACAAATGTTTCTTGTTAAGTTTAGTAAATACAGCTGTTTAAAAAGATGCAATATGTACATATGATAAGAAGTAAGGTTACATGCATATGTTTTTAAATTTACTTAAAAAAATGTGTATTTTTAGTTGGACTTCAATTTAATTTATTATCTGATAGTAACAAAGCAACATATATTTTGCAACAACACGAACTGAATCAAATCCAAACATGAGTGACGTAAAATTGGCAAGATCTTTAAATTTTGTTTATCTAAATAACTCAGAAATAAATATATCACTACATACATATATTTTTTAATGTTTATCTCGTTTTTTAAAAAAATATTTTGTAATGTAAATTTATCTTTTTTTTCTTTCGATCGAATATCAATGTATATAACATTTTATTTATAACACATTTGGCAGCATACAAGTATATTTATATAAATAGATTTTTAATAAATATGATAGCATCACTTGTCAATAGAACGATTTCTTAATAAGAGATTTTCAACATCTTAATAAAATATATCAAGTGCATAATACTTTTATAGCAAAATTTATTTTAAAACATACATATGTACATATATAAATTAAATTATTTTACAATATAACAATGATTCATTGTTTAATTTTTTTACAATTATATAGTATTACACAAAATTAAAATGTTATTTACTAGTTTTTCAGGGGAACTTCAATCTTTTAGTTTCCTTTACTTGACTTCCGAGTTACTCGACTATGAAATTCATATGTTCTGATAGTTTTGGTGCATTTAGTTTTGTAACATTTTATTTTCCAACCAATCCAATTTTCATCCAGACTGGTAAAGATATTTCGGAACCTAATTTTTGTTTTATTTATCATCTCATAAGTTTATACCTTTTTATTATGTCTTGTATTGCACAGTAGACCGGCTTCTATTAATAATATTTCCTATTTCTGAGTATGCTTTACCTTTTAGAAGTAAAAAATTACTGAATTTCGTTCATAAATAGATGTTTGTTATCATTTTTTTAAATTTAAAGTATAATAAAAGCTTAAAATATTTTTTATCTAATTTTTTCACCCTAACATTACTATAAATTGTCGATATTGAAGAACATAGTTAAACAATACGAGTTTTACTTAATATTAGAAATACTTATAATTTTTGATGTACCGTATATGTTTAAAATATTATTTTTTCTTTTCAGATTATTGAAATCGGAATAAACTCGACACTAAGCAGGTATCAAATGGGCCGCTACTAGATTTACATAATTCTATTTCGTTTAATTAATGAAAGATACGAATTTTAAAAAACTGTAGTTTATATTTGAATTCGTCAGTCTATCGAAATCAGTCGTGGCGTTAACATCTCAAAATTTTTATAATATTTTATTTGTTTTTAACAGTGTTCTTTTTGTGAAGTGCTAGNTTAGTATAAATTAAGAATTTTAATATATTATTTTAAAATATAAATGTACATAAATTATAAACTATTCTTTTAAAACTAAATAATATAATACACTTTAATTTTTTTTTTTTTTTTGTAAAACAACAAATTTTATAATAAATTAAATAACTTTTATTTAAATAATTACAATAATTACAATATAGTATAAATTAACAATATTTAAAATATTAAATTTTTAAAATACAAATGTGCATAAGTTTTAATCAATTCTTTTAAAACTAAATAATTGTTCACTTAAATTTAATATCCATAAATAAAACAACAAATTTTATTAAAAATTAAATCATCTTTTATTTAATTAATTTCAATAATGGTAAAACATAACTGTCGAAGAAAAATTAGTTAATCCGTTTAGTTTTAACCTCGATTAGTTTTAAGTCCTAATAGTTTTAAGTTCGTTTAGTTTTAAGTTCGATTAGTTTTAAGTTCGTTTAGTTTTAAGTCTGATTAGATTTAAGTTCGTTTAGTTTTAAGTCCGATTAGATTTAGGTTTTATTAAATTCAAGCCAGACTAATTCTGGTTAATTTAATAAAATCTTTCTTGCGTGTTCTTAATCAATTTAAATGATTTCAGCTTGATTTATTTCGAACAATATATTCGCTAAACAAAAGACATATATTATTTGTTTAATACATCATTAATTTTGTGTTTTCTTAATCATTAATAAGTGATTATACGATAGAAGGAACAAGTCTACAAAAAATATGTTCCCTTAAACAAGTTTTCTATTCGTATATCATTAAAGAATTTTCTAAACTGAGAATACTTTAAAATTGAAATAATTTTATTATTCATAATTGATATTTTCATAACATCACCAATCAATTAAAATTTATGCACAAAATATTATTATTACAAATTTATTCTTAAAACGAAACTTAAAGTATAAATAAATATATTTTAAAATTATATTAAACGATATTTTTATTTTTAATTTTTATTGTCTTTAACTATTTTTATATAAAATTTTATTTATAAGTAAATATATTATGCAGATAAATGTTTAAACGCTAAAATTAGAAACACAAATATCAACAGTCAATATTTATGTATTTATTTGTTTTTAAAATAATATGTTTTAACTCATTTAACACTATTTGTTTAAAAAATTTATATAAAAATTTACAATAATTTCTGTAAAGATGTTTTGTATTCAAAGCACGTTTTACCAGTCCGCATATTTTTTAAGGATAATATTTTCTGTCCATTTATTTCTTTTTATTATATTATTTTAAAAATATACGAATTACTAATCTTTTTTTCTAAATATTAACTCAATTTTTTAATAAATTCGCGGTCAGGCCCAGTTAACGGCTGTCTAATAGTTTCAAGGCAGTTATTAGTCTCATTTAAAAATGGGAATTTAAAGGTCGCTGACGTGTGATTACTTGATTATTATTATCATGCTGTTGGTGTAAAACTATGTGGTTCCTGGTTCGTTCCCGAAACATTTCCTGTATTTTGTGTAGAAATCCATACAAAGTTTCATCTGAGCCCAACTGGGCGCGGTGCTAACTTCTTGAAAATGCTTTATATATAACTGTTTTTTTTTTTTTTTCAGATTCACTATTGGATTATTTTTAGCATTTATTTGTACCTTTTTGATTCGATAATGGTGTTCTAAAGTTCGGCCCTTATACTATATGCCCACCCACCCAAGTCTTTAGTTAAAATGTTTTTAGCTTATATGCTCGGTAGGATGTATTTTTTTTCAGTTCCTGTGTCTGTTTTAAACGAGACCTGCACGTGGTGACAGGCATAATTTTTGTTCTATATATTTTCATAATTGAGACATACAAATTTAATAACAGATTTTAATGTTTTTCTTTTGTTTTAAATCGCATTCAAAATATTCAGATATTTTAAAAATTATTTCGAAATTTAAAAATAAAAAAAACGTACATTAATTTTTAAAAAAACCTTTAATAATTTATTATTATATAAACATCATAATTTAAATAATCAAATATTTAAACAAATAAACTATTTATTATTATATTATAAATATTCCTTAAAAAATAAATTAAATAAAATTGCCAACAGTATTCTTCGATTGCATTTATATTCAAGATGTGTAACATTTTATTATTCAATACTTTATGAAATGAATTAGAATCAAGTTATATCTTTACAATGCATGTTAAAACATGATATAAAATACGTTAACACTTTATATCATTTATCAAAACTTTGTTCTACTCAGTAAAACAACTCATATACAAAGTTTTCATAATAAATCAAATACTATGCTATGCAACAAATATATTTAAAGATACAAAGCTTTCCCTTGATACAAAAAAATATATACAGCCCGCATATATTTTCATTTATGATTTAAAATACAGAAAAATGCTATTTCTATTTTTTATCAAATTTTATTCTAGTAATTTATACATTTATTTAGTAATTTCAATCCCACAACTTAGTTAGTTTTGTCATAATTCTTAAATCCTACAATATTAAAATTTAATAAACATATAAATAGAACTGTCATAATATCACATTTCGAAATATACACAAAGTATTATTTAAAATAACTTTTCAATTTCGAAGTTAAAAAAAGAACAGAGAAAGAGAACAAGGCTAATTAGACACAGAATGACAGATTATTTTAAAAAACTCAAAATAAATTTAACTTGTTATCAATTAATAAATTTGCGGAAAATACAAACCATAAATATTTTTTAATTTATTATATTTGTGTCAAATTTTATATCATATTTACAATTAGATAAATTAAAATATAATTTGGGAGTTTCCAGTATTAAAAAAAGTACAAAAATTGAAGTATAAAAAAATTAAATCTTACCAAATAAAGTAGCATTGGCACTGGATGTAACTTCTGCAATTGGATTCGAATTAGTTCTGAAAAAAATAAATGATTTATTCATTAATTATTTAAAAAAATATTCGTGCCCAAACTATGTTTATAATTTCCAACATACTTATATGGTATCAGATAAATATGTATGACTTCGATGAAATAGTCAATTTAAAAATAATTTATTCAAATATGATATTGCAAAATAATATAATTTTTATTTCCATATGTTTTAAAACGCCAGAAAAAAACAAACAAAATATTTAACTTATTGTTAGCGATGACTATATTCTTATTTTTTCGATAGTACTTATCATATTTAGTTATAATTAATATTTATTTTTCTAAGATACATTACTATCAACATAAAAGTCAACAATATGATGATAACATTCAAATGCAAGTAACAGAGATTTATTTAAAACATAAATAAATAAATTGTAATTGAAATAATATTTCGTTGTAGTACAAGCTGTTTAATTTTACGCAATATATTATAATCTAAACAACCTAGTCTTTATTTACATATTATTAACTGTTTCTTAATCATTTAAAGAATATAATATACTACTGTTTTGTTCCTGCTAATTATAACTGATTTTTAGTTCCTAAAAAAGGAGTTAAAAATACTATATTTGTTTCTATACACAAAAAGTCTTGTATAAAATATTTCGAAGAATTTATATGACGTATATTTACATGTGTATGACTTTAGCGTGTTTCTTACAATTAAATTATTGTATTTTTTAATCTACATTTTTATCTAAAAATAAAATAAATACTACGCATATGATTCATTAATTTAATAAATATATAATTACATATTTATATAGATTCTCACCGAAAGAAAATAGAACTGGAAGATATAGATTTCTTTGGGGTCTTCAACCCCTTGTAATAAGTGTCCATAATTAAAAATATACATACACAAAAATACACACTACACGAAATAAAATAAAAGACGCACTTATATTTAAAATGTTATAAATAAACAATGTTGAATATTTTCTATTAAAATTAATAAAATGTTAAATAGTTGTTCATTTCGTTGTATCATAGCAGCTCAAAGCCTTTATCAACACTAGCTTCCTGTTTATTTATCATAATTCACAACAATTTAACTGTGTTAATAGTTAAAATAATATTATCACTGTGAAAGTCACTGAACTAATATTGTTTAAATTAATGAAAATTTACTAGTTAAAATGCAGTTTATTAGAAAAATGCATACGCCTTACTAAATATTGTTTTATTTTTTATTTTATAAGATGTAATGAAGTCTGTACAGATACGTCTGGACCACATTTACCATCTAATATTACTACAACTAAACTGTATCATTTGCATCTGCGCTGTTCCCTCATAGACTGGGTGCCTACAGGACTCAAGTCACATTGGTTTCTATATTTAACGCATGCGTGTAAAAAGAAAATAACATGAATTTTCTTACGCCTTATATCATACCCACTACGTATTTTTTTTTTTTTTTTAATACATTTACTCAAATATATACTAATTCAATTTAAACTATATTTAGTATATTTATTAAATTTAAATTAGTTAATATAAATACGTTTAATATATGCAATTCATTGCGCGCATAAGAACAATTTTTATTCACTAGTAGCAACAAAGAAATGCTCAAATGAATACAAATAGAAAAACAATCAATATAACCAGCGTTGTAGACATTAAAAAATAATATGTATAAATAAACCTTAAAATAATGCTTACCGTACAAGTAAAAAATTATAAATGAAAATGTTTACAATACAGTAATAAATGATTTAATTATTTATTATCACCTTAAATGATTCATAAAACAAATTATTTACAATAACAATTGAAAACAAAAAATAAATCATTATAATATTGTTTTAGAAAACAAAAGCCTAACAGAAGTATAATTATGATTTAATTTCCTAGAAAATATTTGATTTATTTTACAATAATTATTACGTTCTACATGTTTAAAAATTAATAATTTTTTATTTATATTTTTATAACCAAATAACGGACTTTTCAGCATCACATTTTATTTAGAAATTTTTCCTACCCAATATAATATTATTTTTCCTTAAACTTTTAGAATCATTTGTTTCAACAAGTAAAGATTTAAATTTCTGTAATGTAACATTTTAATATTCTCACTTGTTCAATTGATTAAAAACTTGAATCATTTGTTTTATTTGTAAAAACAATTGAATGATTAATGAATATAAGGATATCATGAAAATATAAAACAGAATATCTTTTCTCAAAAATATAGTCTTTATTAATTTTTAAATGATTAAAATAGAAATATTAATTATACTTACACATTAGCTGTATTGTCCGTTAATTGTTCCATAGTACTGCAATCATTTTGTTCATTTTCCATATTTTATTTAAATAAGAGTACGAATTTATCCTTAAATTAATTTATTAACTTCCAACAAATTTTAACAGTTTGTAACCGTTATCAACACGACACGAACAACACATTTAAAATTGTTGACAGTTGAAATAAAAATAACTGAAATACAACAGTTTAGAAATAAAATAACTAAAATTATATATTTCTCAGATTTGAGGATATTTTTAAACTCTGATTTTACAGGAAATCTGCAGGAAATAAAATGTTATTACAGAAACAGTTCATTAAAAATATAAATAAAATTTATGAAAAGTACTATTAAACTATTATATACTAAGTTTTTTAAGTTAGGATACATAATATGTTCTATAGAATTAATGCATGAATAAAAATAAAATGTTTTTTATTTGACTTTTAAAGTAACGCAGGATTTATAATTAATTAATAATTATTTATTTAAATTATATGATCTAAGGTAGTCGTAGGTAGAGTCACTTTATTATTTCCCCCACTTATTAGTAAGATTCAATGATTTCAAAATTGACAGATGGAGGTTAGATTTACATTATTAATTAAAAAAATGATAAATAACATTTTGTGATGTCAGAACACGGTGCTGCTTTACAAACATATAATCAAGAATTAGTAAAATGTATGCATTTCATTATAACTAACTTATAAAGTATTCATTAATTTATTATTAAAGGTTTAGAAGATTTGAAATCAAAACGTAGTGAACTTCAAGCGATTATAAATAAAGAAGAAAATGAAAAATTACAACTTGAAAAACATGTTAAAGTTCTTTTAGAAAAATTAAATGTAATAAATAAAAATTTATCACAACATATAGCAATGAGAGATAATTATGATCGCACTATACATGAAACGGAATCAGGTTTCAAAAAAGTAATAATATTAACAGATTTATCGTTTTATTGTAAAGTAAATACAATGAAAAAATTTATTTATAGATACTCGAAAGCTCGCAAATGCTTTTAAACCTTGCACAGCATGAAGCAAATCGTTTAGAAGATAGTATTAATAAAAATGTTCGACAAGAAACAAATGGTCATATAGAGTATAATGTATCCAGTGTTAACAATATTTAATATTTTTAATTAAGTTTTATTACAACACGAATATAAAATTTGATATAAAAGTTGTATAAAAATTAAGCATTTCCAAAACTTTTCTGTTCATTCCAAACTCGTAATAATTCCTCTGGATCATCATAACCATGTGACGTTATAACATATTTATAACCCTCAGTACTATAAGGTTTCTTATATAGATGAAATTCTGGGCAATGGTAAGGTTCAATATTCGCTTTCATAGCAACAAGCCCTAAGTATATATCATCAAATATGAAATGCTTTGTATAAAAGCTTGCATAATATAAATCGTGAAGAGTTTCTTTTGATACAACATAGCTACCAGCAGATACATATGGTGGCCACATATGATATGGATACTCATCAAGAGTAATATACCATTTACTTGAAATATGTCTTTGCGGTGAAGAAATAAACACTTGGCCAGAATATAGTTGAACATCACTTGGTAACTCAAAATCAATTATTTGTCTTTTTATTAAAGCCTTTTTAGTTTCTTTATGTGATAAATTTTGTGTAGTTTTAAAATTTGTATTAAATTGCAACGTGTGTCCATTTTGAACCGTCGTTAAACTAGTTATTTCTCGTTTATTATTTTTATTGTGAATTTGTTGCCTTGTTTTTATATTATAAACAGGTTCCATTAAATAACTTGGATAATTTGTTGGATTTCGTACAAATCTTAATACGTTTTTTGTTGAAACATACATATCATCATCAACGAACATGTAAAATCTTGCATTCGGACAATATGTTACAGCCCATTTGAATCCCATCATTGTTTTATATGTATTGTTATAATAATTATCATAAAAATTCGCTTGTATAATATCACCATATTTTTCTGATTCCATTTTAATTTGGTTCATTAATTTCTGGTCTGAGTTTATTCCCAAAACAAATATTCTTCGAATGGGAACATCTGAAAATCGTTTTTCAAATCCCCAACTATTGCGAATAGCAAGCCGTCGATCAAAGTTATTCATAGCTGTTTTTATAACATAAACTAATCGCAATTCTAAATAATTTCCATAGCTGTCTTTACACTTGTACTTATTGTTAATTAAATAATTAAAATTATACTCATTTATTGGCTTTACCGTCGGGGTTTGATTATGCCGTAATTGTTCTATAAATTCTTGAATATCTCCATCGTAGGGATAATGAAAATCATTATAGAAATCTTTCTCAAATAAATGTGTAAAAACTCCAAATAATTTTAATACAATAAAAATAAAAACTAAAAATATAAAATATTTAAACTTAAATCGTTTCATATCAATTAATTGGTAAATAATATTTTAAATTATAAAATTTCAAACACGAGTTAATATTAAGTTATATCTACATTGTATAATATTTGTATATCACAGTTTTTTTTATCTTATCAATCGATCTTTAATATTAAAAAAAAAATATTTTATCTTCATCCATTTTCCACTAAATCACAAAAATATAACTTTGAAATGAATGACAACTGAACTAAAATATTGATAACCACAGAATGATATTTTCACTCTTAGATCATATATGATTTAAGATATAGTTGAAATATGCAATACTATAATGATTAGCGAGCGATGGAGCATTTTATTTTTGATACGAAAATTCGGGGTTGTTAAATTATTATTTATTGTATGTATATTTTAAAACATAATAAAAATAGGGCTATTAGGGATCGTTCTAATTCTGCAAACAAAGTTATTGTTTTTTTTTTACAATCTGTTGTTAGTCTTTTCTAGTTAGTTTCTTATTAATTATTAATGCTTTAATTTTTATAAAATAATATAATTTCGACTTAAATATTATCCTCTTTACTGTGTAATGAACTTAGTTCAATAAAATTTAAGGTACCGTGTAAGTGAAATGCTGCCATCTATAAATAGTTCGGACAATATCTATATTATAATATTAGTTTTTAATATCATTTATTTATCTTATTGATAAAGTAAAAATAACAAATATACAATTTGTTAGAAGTAAAACTAGATAAATTTGGAAAGTGTTTTAATTTATGATTTTATTTGAAATATAACATTTCTGATAAATTAGTGTTAAGTATATTGGGTCAACATTCAACCATGTTTGTGTATCCAAATGTTTATATATTTATTTGTTTTTTTAGTTAAATTGTTTTAAATAATTTAAAAGCAGTTAATAAGTGATATTTATAATAATGGATACTACAGATAGAGGTTAGTATATAATTTTTCTTTATGCAATTTACTAATTTGGCACATTAATAAAGGGCAATGGCAGTGTCATGGTCATATCTAGTTCACTGTACTCTATATTTTTTCATATTAACGTATAAACTATTTGATTTTAATTAAATTATAGTATTTTATTTGACGTTATTAATTATAGAAATTATATTTTAAGATTTTCAGTAGCCATACATATATGAATTTCTGTTTGAAGTATGGCATTATACTTATATGTAATACTTATTAAACAGAACTCAATAGAATCATTTATATAGATAATAATTTTGAAATTGTATTTAATTTCAAATGAAATTTATTTAAACGTTAAAACGAATCTGTAAATTACACGGAAATATACAAATACAAAAATATTTGCACACATTAAATTAATCTTTTAGGTGATAACAATTATACTGTATTTAATCAAATTTTATCGTAATGAAAATATTTAAGGATCTTTAAAAAATAATATTTAATTAATTCCTTTTGCTGTACTACAATCATTCATACATACATACATATAGCTATGCATACGTATTCACTATTTAAGTTATAACTATTTTTATTATATTTATATTTACATTATATAAAAGAAACCAAAATTTCATAAAGAAAATTAATAAGAAATTTAATAATGAAAATTATAATAATTCGAAGTTTTTTTGTTAATTTTATGTATTAATATTTGATAATGGTTTATTATGAATGCTAAGATTTGCAAATTTTTTTTTATAACCAATTGTCGTTCACAAACACTGCTTATCAGTGAATATCAATAATTTTATTAAGGGATGCTATAGGTAATGTCTCGTTTTTCATTATATTTATTTTGTACCGACGTTAATACAATTATAGTGCAAATTATGAGTTTTTAATCATTTGCTTAATAATATTGTGCTTTCTCAATATATAGACTGCACCTACAAGTTTCTACTTGTTTTATTTTCTATATAAATATGATCATAATCGTTATCATTGATTTAATACATAACAGACTTATCATATTAGTATTTTATTCATTGTTGTATATCACATATTTGACAAAAACTTCAAATTTAATCTGGAAGGTAACACAAATATTCCTGATCAAACATGTTTAGCATTGTTTATAATGTTCTGCTTGCCTACTATCTAGGTTTTATAAGAGTGTCGTAAGAATCAAATAAACTTCAAATTTGAAACATTACGTGGACTTGTATGTTTTATGGTGAATAATAATATTTTAAGTGTGTACATACATATGTTAATAATCGCAATTAATCATTGGATTTAGAATGGGTCAAAAAATTATGAAAAGTGTTTGATTTTAAGTAACCATGTTTCGCAAAAAAGAAAAAAATTTAAAACGGAAATAGAAAATTTATTAAATTTGCCGAAGTTTATGATATAATTTGTATGTAAATGATAATTTTAAAAAAGTTGATTCAAAATTATACCAATTAATAATTAATTAATATATTAATATATTAATTAATTATTATAAAATGTTTCAACGAGAGCCAACAGCTTCTTCAATTAATTTAATTATACCAATTAATTAAGGGCAAAGAAAAATAAATTTGTCATCTGTGAAAAGGTAATTAAAGAGAAATTAAAATCTAAGGCATGAAACTCAAGTCCATATTGGCCTCTTTATTAAGATATTCGTTAAAATCGTACAAATGCTCTTTGTTTTTATTACTTTGTAAAGAAATTAATATTTATTTACTTTTATTCGTTTGAATTATTATTTTTATTATGTAATTAATATAATTTATTGTTCTATATTGTTTTGTTTAATATATTTAATCCAGAAATTTGTTATGTTTTGAATAAAAATCATTAAATTATTTAAATTTAATGAATTTTGCTTCTTTCCACTAGTTGGAACATATTGGTATTATAATAACAGAAACACTCGATTTATTCAAAAAAAAATTTTTTTCTTTATGAAATATATATTTATATTTATTTATTATTATTTAGATATTAATAATTTAAAAGCCATTTTAAACTTTATTTTGTTTCTACATTCTATCCTGCATTATGATTTACTTGTATATTTTTATTTATAATTTTGTTTGTCATAAATGATCCAAAAGCAAAATTAAGTAATGAATATACTTATTATAGTTAAATATGTTTTAACAAATACCCATCGCTTATTCAATTAATTTAATTATACAAAATAATCTAATGCTCATCTGATAAAATGATTTTCTAATCATTGTCGTCGTCACCGTCTCTTGTTTTTATTTTTCCCGGTGTAAATAAATCATTTTATGATTCATTCATTCATTATGTCTGATGTGTCTGATCATATATTTCCTGTTTTTCTCAATATATTATTATTAATGTTATTTATACTCGAAAATATTAAAATTATACACATAAAAAAATATTTCTTTTAAACAGAAAAATATATTTTTGTTTGAAGGGAATTAAAAACAGTAAAGCATCAATTTAATTATCTTTGAAGTCAAGTTATTAGAAGAAAATTTACTTTTTGAGGTATTAGGATCAAGGATAACTTATACAATTTTTTTTTACTTATTTTATCAATAAATTTATTATATGAGCTTTAATTTAATAGAAAGAAAATTATGTGTCCGGAAATATTCGGTAAAATCAAGTAGGTATTTACTTTGATATTAAATAATAGCCTGAAAATTTACCAAAATGCGACCTGTTTTTAAATCTGGCCATGACACCATATCCAAGGATGTATTTTCCGGGACGGAAATACGGAAGTTGGGTCAAGGACGTAAAGATTGGAAACTAGCACACCGCTGCAGCTATTATAAACTGATATTGTTATAACCAATGTATATATTTTCATATTTTCCAAGTTATATATCTAGGAAGTATGAAAATTATATATATAGTTTATATTATACGTGTTCTAAATTAATATTAGTGTACAGTAATCGACGAAGCTTACATTTCTTGTATGTACCTGTGTATTAAATATGGAGACCAGACTTTGATAATAAAATTAGTTTAATTTAATTAACAATACAATAATTTATTCAGCGTAGCGAACTCAAAACAATTTCTGCTTTTTCCATTATAAATTTAACAATTTTTGTATTATTGCAATTCATGTTTCGTATAAACTTGTTAAAACTCATTTGTTTTTTTAAACAAAAGAACAAATATTCAAATGTTTTATTTAAAAACTTTAACCTTAAATTAGGTACCATATTTATTTAATTTACGTTGTATGATTCATAAACAATGACATGAAAAAACTAAGTTAAAATATTTTATTTTTATTTTTAAAAGGTTATATTTATAATAATTTTAAAACTACATATGTGTATTTTATGTTGCAGTTATTCCTGGCGTGTTTTTCTTTTCATTTGTGTTTTATAAATTTATCAAGGATTTAGGAATTTTTTTTTAATAATGATAATAATAATAGATAGTTTATTCCAAAAAATGGAATACAAATATGATTATTATATGACGAACATGTTTGGGATTGTTTGTTGGAAGGAAAAAAAATTAGTGCTTTATTTATTTTGTTTTTTTTTTTTTTTATGTTTTCTAGAAATATTTATAAAATTATTTATTTTAGTATTATTCAGTGTGTCTTCTTTACAAAAAAAAATATAATTCTGTAGTATGAAAATACAAAGCAGTAGATTTTCAATTGTTTTTAACATTTGAATGTGACAAAATACAAAGCAATCTTTATAATTAACGTTAGTATTATTCAAAAATATAATTTTATATGGCAAGAATTAAAATTTCTAAGAAAAAATAAATAATGTGTACCCGGGCACGCGCATTTACATCGCGTGCGACCCTGAAACCTAAACTTCGCTCACTTGTTCATTTTATAACTCAAGCCAGTTGCGTCCTACCAGTTTATTTGGTCTTGTCTGCGTACAATAATTTAAAATGTTGCAAAATTCAGTGTAAAATTAAAAAAAAAAGTGTCAATTTTAGTGTATATAACATATAACTACACAATTATGATATTATTTTAGTATATATTATACAATTTAACATTCTGCGATATTTACCATAAAGTTAACAATACCAAAAATTCGAAATAAAGCATAGGATTTGAAATTCGAAAAAACGATTGAATAACATTTAAAAACAACATTAAATTTTTGTTATATCTCTAATAAGTTCTATAAATTTATTTATTTAAATAATAAAAATGGAAATTAAAGTTTAAATCTTATAAAATTCTTTATTTTTATATATTAACAACGTAATTTGGCGGGTAGACAGATAAACACAATTTATTGATTATCTGTAGTGCTGTAAGTTATTCTATCGGTGTTTGAAAATGAAAATGTAAGTGTTTGTTATATTGTTGAAAATTGTTATTTAATTTGTTACTTTGATTTGTATATATACACAATTATTATTATTTATTGAATTATAAATAATTTATGTGTTAAATATTGTTGAAAATTGTTTAGAAAATTCAGTGATTATATATAAAATGTGACATGTAACACTAAATTGAAGATCAAGGTTATTTTAGCAGTGAAACGTGTTTGTGCATAAATTTTTAAAGCTGCTGTTGTTATACACTATATTAGTGTTTACTTGTTTATTTTTTGCTATCTCTGTAAGAGACGCTAATAATGTTGAAAAAGGATAAACCTATGATGTCTGTGACGGCAATAATACAAGGTGCACAATCACAACATTGGAGCAGGGGGCTTCCAGGTATTTTATTCTCATTATAACTTTTAAACAATTAAAAAAGATTTTTCATTTTATACATATTTATTATAGGTATATACATAGAAATATCAAGAAACTGCTGGAATTAAAAAACAAAACACAAATCAGCATTGCGCTGTTATTGTTGTTGCTTATCTATTAATTATAATTTTTTTGAAAACTATATATGCTATTTATTTATTTATTCACAGTTTTTAGAAGGTTATCTATAAATAAATTTAAAGTTGGACACTTGTAATGTACATACTCGTCATATGTCTACAATATTGTATAAATGCAAACAAAACAAACTAGAATCGCATATAAATATTTTCAATTGTAAAAACATTTGAATTACATATTGTTTTAAACCTGTTTATAAATGCAATATAAATAACTTTTAAATCATGTTTATTCCAGCAAAACTGTACAATATTGTTCATGCCGGTTTATATATTCTTTTTATATTAAATATATTATAAAAATAAAGCGTTTTTGTTATATATAACGATACATATAATTGTTCACTTTCCATACTTTCAGTTTTACTTTGACAATTATTGCCATCGTCTGAACGAGACGATGACGTCAATTTCAAATGACTACAATTGAACTAGACGTGTTATAAATACTGCGCAATGTATTTATTTGCATCGATTTTTCTATTAAAGACAAAATTTTCATGTTATTATCTATTTTTTATGTCAATTGGTTAATAATAATTTATATACAAATATATACTTATTTGTTTTTAATTTTCGTATTTTGTAAAAGATGATAAAAGATACATGTTTATGCCGGTATGTTTGCTTATTTATTTAATGTTTTGTTTGTATAATCAATAGTAATATAGATTACATATAATAAAAGAAAATACTACAAACATACATACATACATAATTTAGTTTCAATATAAATAGTATTTGATATACTTTATCGAATTATTATAAAATATATTTTTTTTATAATGGTTTATGCGCAGTTATTTTACCTTACTTCGTAGTTTTACAAATTTTAATTGTAAACATAAAAATATATGTATAATTTTTTTTATAGAGTATATTTTTATGATGAACATAACCTTCAAATAATTTTCATCTCATACTTTTTCGTCTTTGATGTTCATTTTTTTTTTTGAACATCCTACGATATTAATTATACTTTTATTATTCTTCTGTAAACGTTATATTAAATATTCAGGCTTTTCAGTGCTTGCTATAATACATATATTTATAAGCTTATACTTTTGATAAAATAAATTTGTTTTGAAAATTTTATATTTATAACCTTGAAGAATTTTCAGTGTTTATATTTTTATATAGGATGTTAAATCGATATTATTACAATCAACAAATTATTGGCGTTAATATATGATGTAGCTTTGTGCTTTGATTTATTAAGAGTTAATGGGTAATATTTTCTGTAAAATGGTTCTAATTTATAACGAAAATTTTAGAATTTGCGTGATCAAATTGGATTTTAATTGGTGCTACTGTTTAGCTTTAGAATTTGAAGTTAGCTGTATATCATAAAATCTAAAAATTAATTTTAGAAACATAAATGGCGAAACTTATTTCGAAAATATCACCAGTTGACTGACTTAAGTTTGTTCAAATTCTAATTTGAATCAAAGAATTTTGCGAGTATTAAGTTATTTGAATTCTCAAACATGTATTTCTTATTTAAAAATAATTATGAATTGTTTCTTTTTATTTTATTTTTAAATAAACAATGTTTTATATTTTGCTTTAGGGCATAAATACCTTTTTCAGTATTCGTTTATAAATATTTCATTGTTAAATATTAACGCGATTTTGACAAAAACGGGAAGGAAATACATAAATATTTTTGATTAAACTTGAAAACATTGTCTATAATGTTTTACTTGCACACTAAACAACAGTTTTAGCTTATGTTTTTAAGTAATGAGTTAAAATTTATCAGAATATGTGTGATCTTTAGTCAGATTATTCATCGCAAAAAATGGAAGAAATTTTGAAGAAAATAAGAAATGTATTAAACTAAACTAAACTAAAATTTTACCAATCAAATGCTAAGAAAAGTACTTTTGCCATTTGTTAAGTTTATTTAAGAGAAATTTAACAAAATCTAAATAAAATAAATAATCAATGAAATCAATATTAGTAGATTTTTTATAAGCCTCTCAATTTAAATATTGTTTCAATTGTACAACTGTTCTTATTTTTTATTACTTTATAAATTGCGCCAAAATATTTTCTTAATTTAGACAAGTTGCTATTCGATAGTTTTGTCTCCAAATTGATTTTGAAGTTAAAGTATAATATGTTTAGTAGATGAATTCGTTAATTTTAAAGGAATAATTAATAAATAAACAGAAAACAGTTGTTATATTTGATAATATAAAACTTTCTTGCAACCTTGCATTTCTAAGAATGATGGTATATTCAGTAATAGTTTTTTAATCGAACAACAGGGGCTCGTTTTAGTTGTGTGTGTCTGTTTCGCGAGTCCTTGATGAAAAATTTATACCTAGTCCAAATGGGTATCTATCTGCATCGCTTGTCCGGTCGTCCGGCAGATTATTTTCGACTTTAAAAACGGCTGTGTTCGTCTATTTTAATAAAAACTATTACTTTTATGTTTCATTTTATAATAAATTACACGCATTTATCTAATATGCTAAGAAAATAATTTAATTAACTTGTTATTAGTCATATTTGATTAATTATTTAAAAATAAACATTATTTTCTTACGTATTAATACTTATATGTTATATAAATAAGTGTTAAGCTAATAAATTATATTTNATATATATATATATATATATATATATATATATATATATATATATATATATATATATATATATATATATATATATATATATATATATATATATATATATATATATATATATATATATATATATATATATATATATATATATATATATCAATTTTTATTAGTTTATAATGCTTGCAACTAAAATTTTTACAATTTATTTGTATAAATTTTATTTCGTGCTGAAGGTAAATTAGAAAAAACTTGTTGAAAAAGAATAAAGATAATGTACATATTTTAAAGCAACAAAAATTTTTATGTAAACATAAATAGATAACTCTTTTCTAACCTTATACAAATATTAAAACTATACAAAATATCTGAAAGAGATTAAAAGTTTTTTTAGAAACATAGGCTAGAAATAGATATTTCATAGTTTTTTAATTTATCCGCAAGTTTTTTAGCATTTTCTGAATGCATGCTTTCTCTATCACTTTTAACAGGCAATTCAGCCGCCATTTTTGTGTAATATCTTGCCATATAATATTTTCCTAAATTATAACTACAAAGTCCTAACATGTAAATATTCCCGACATAAAATCTAGGTCTTAATTGTTCAGCTTTTAAAAAGTAACTATACGCTTCTTCATATGTTGTTTCTGGAAGGTAATTAAATAATGTTCGTGCAATTTGTTTTTGAATCCATGTTAATTGCGACATTTCAAAACACCAGTAACCTAACATGTAAAGTACTGTAGGATCATTTGGATTTAGCTCTAATGATTTTTTCATATGATATTTTATTCTCGGAGCTTCTCTGACATGGTGTAGTGTTCCATCGAAGGTTGATTTCATATCTAAAATAATGGCCATCCATTTATGTATTTCTGCATTATTCGGATTAAGTGCTACTGTTTTTTGAATAATACAGTACGCTTCATGAATCATATTATCACGTACTAATTTTAGTGTATTTTCGTCTTGTGACATTTTAAAAAGTACTCTACAAATCCGCCATTGTACCTATTTAAAATAAAATTGTTATTTAATTATTAATATATAATTATTTATATACTTCGGCATTATCTTGATATTTAAGACGATTTAACATTTCATATACATCTAAATAGTTTTCTTCACAATACAATCTATCTGCTTCATCCAGTAAGTCTGCGATGTTTTCTATAAGCCAGTAACGACATGTTTTTGGTTGTTCTTTTTTATTAAAAACCCCAAAAATATTAAAACCAAATCCAGAAGCAACTGTTATTTTATCGATTGATAAATTAATATGTGGCGCATTTTTTTTACAATAAGTGATGTCGCGTTTGAAAATTTTACTTAATCTTTGAATGCATATTATATTTATTATGAAATGTTGATATTTTTTAAATAGACATAGCAACATTTAAATTTTGAAATGAACATGTAAAACAAAAAGTGAGATGTCATTTTGAAAACAGATTACTATGGTGTATATCTGTAATTTTTATTTAAGTTAACCTTAAACCGAAATATATAATATTTCTCCATTACTATTGCGGAATTCTTATTATACTTGTATAATTATCAATCATATAATGGTTTACATTCTCTGTTACTGTGGGGTATTATTATACACTAGTGTTTAATGATGTAATATGAAGTTTATATTACCTTAAAACGCATAACCCCACATTATTTAGTTATTTTTTATTTATTAAAATCTAACTTTAACTGTTAGAGAAAGAATAGTCTGCAACACGTTTGGAATGGTTATTCTGAATTATACTTCATTCCAAACTTATTACAGAATAAAATATTATCATTAAATAATCATATTTTTTGTAAAGCATGTTTACTAACGAAAACAGTTTTTTCTGGACTTATAACTTACATTTCAAATTTGTAGGCTGAGGCATCTACTTATTTCTTAACCTGAAAGTGAATATATATTAGCCGCCACAAATCAATATAATTACATAATAAGCAAATATTTTACTTCGACATACGTTATTATCTTCTTCATCCTTTTAGCGCTGTTTGAAATACTTCTCAGTAATGTAAAATACGTCTCAATTTTATTCGAAAAATTAACAACGGCCTTTTGCAGAACACATAAAACGTTTAAGATTGAGGTGCTGTATTATGTAAACGTACAATGATTACACAATTACATTGTTTCTTGGCGACGGCTATATATTTATCAAGAGGGATATTTTTTTAGATTAATTGTTTTCTAAAGGAGAACTCTCCGAAGTACCCAAATATTCTTCTAGCAGTTATAATTATGTACGTTTTATATCTGACAGACTGACTATTGTAGAAAAATGAAAAAAAAAAAAAAATTGTTGAGATTATTTTGCTCCGTTAATGTTTAAATTAAAAATATAATCAAGAATAAATAAAATATCAGGGTAGACCCACATTATTACAAAGTAGGTCTAGGTAGATTTTCTGTTATACCTTTATTTGACTGATTTGCTTAGGCAATCTTCTCTGAATATACGTGAATGGTTCCTGTGCCAAGTTTTTACAAATTTTTATAGATTTCAATGATTCTTTATACATTGTATTTCGTTAGCAAAAAAAAAACATATTAATTTTGACATACATGCAAATAATTTTCACATTTTGCATTATATTATAATAATTATACGGTTTATCATATTTTTTTGATAAAAAAAAATACTCAAGGATTTTTATATAAATGGGGTTATTTTAAAATATTCCAAACCTACACACTTATAAATAATATTCAGGTATCTAAAAATATTTTCGTATTATAATCCGAAATTAAAACTAGAGTATGTATTATATTAGTTTGTATATTTTATTAATAATTAATTTCAAGTTTTAATTAAATATAACTGACACTTCCATAATGTTTATAATTTATAATTAGAAAATAAATTTATAATCAATTAATATTTTACGTAATTTTAGATATTATTACATTTTTTATTGCTTTAAACTGTGAGTTTTATTTATTTATATTAATTGTATATATATTTTTTTAAACATTAAATAATAACAAATTAAAACTTGTATTTGTTTTGTACTTTGATAAAATATACAATTAATGATTGCAGTTAAATTTATAATTTGCTTAAGTTAATAAAGCTTTAAAAGCTGTAGTTATGATTTTATTTTAGCGACTGTATGATGAGCCTTGTGCTGCTGAAACAAAGAGAGTTAATTTCACATAAAAAA
>CM008233.1:17759219-17776173 GCA_002278615.1 Pogonus chalceus | reverse complement strand
AAAAAAAAAAAAAAAAAATAGCTACGAAGTAACGTAGAAAAATATTTTAATTTTTTTTGTAGTAATTATAGCTGTTTGAATAAAAAACTCAAATTTTTATAAAATCAATCAAAAAATTCTACTTCACGTCTAAGAAGATATTGTAAAGAATACGAGTTGTTTTTTTTTAACAAAATCGGTTAAGTTATCTTGAGATATCTTGTACACTAATTTGAAAAAAATAGTTACAAGAAAAACCCATAAGAAAAATCAGTATGGCGTTAGCGTCTTAAAACCAAATATTCATTCTAATTACTATGACTTCGTAAATATGTAGTTTAAATTTAGTTTAAAATATCCTTAGAGGTATAAACAATATATTTAGCTAAAAAAAATCAATTTTTTGAAAATCTCAAGGTGATGTAACTTCTTAAAGTATTATATTTAAACACATTTTTTTAAAGGAAATAATGAATTTAATGAGATTTATTAAAAATAATAATAATAAATTATATTTTAATAATAATTAAAGGTAATTAATGGACTAAAAGTTCCAATAAATATAAAAGCAATCGTTTCAAGACCAGTTCTAGAAATTACAACAAGCTCTTTAAATTTCGATCAAGTTTTATGCGGACAATGTAAAATTATGAATGTAGAAATAAAAAATGTGTAAGTGTAATATATTATCGTTATAACTGCAAAATTAAATTAAAATATTATGATATTTTAAAGTGGCAATGTTCCTTGCATATGGCATGCAAATGTTAAACCAAAAAAACAAGATCAGTGTGATCAGACAATCTTTTATCTTCAAGAAACTAAAGATATATTAAATCCAGGAGATAAAAAATCACTTGATATAACTTTTGAGCCGCAAGAAACTACTCAATACGTTTGGAAATTATATATAGAGGTTGAAAGAAGTGAAAAAAAATTAACAGTAGTATTAAAAGGCTCGGGATATCTTCCAATATTATTAATAGATAAAATGCGAATTGAATTTGAGCCTTGTATCCCATTCCAAACAGATGTTCACATGTTTTTTAAAATTGAAAATCCTAATCCTTTTAATGTAGAATATTTTTTCTCTGATTTTGATAAGTATGTTTTTAAAGTATATAAATATTTAATAATTTATATATTTATCTTATACTATTATTATTATAATAAAGGCAAATTGTACAAGAGGATAATGTAGTTGATATACTTTGTCAATATTATGCGAATAATAAACTTTATATGCCTCAAAGAAACCCTGGCGAAAAACTTCCGAAAGCATTTTATAAATTTTATGAAGATTTAATCAGTGAATTTAAAGAACATGTTTTGACTCTTAAACTAGAATCAGATGATGATGATATTTTATCAAGATCAGCTTCTGTTAGATCAAAACGACCAAAACCAAAAAGATTATCAAATATGAATGAGTATACCTTCAAAGTATTTAATACAAAAAAAAAAACATATTTAAATTATTTGATTTTTTTAGAACAAATACAAATAAATCATCTGGTGCTGTTATTGACCCATTAACAGACAAACATCCAGAAGAAATATATAATATGTTAAAAAGTAAACATTGTATTGAATGTATTTTATTTATTTGAAATTTAATATCGTATTACAGATTTCATAACATTAAAAGTGAATGAATTTATACGAAGTGGTGAAACTGTAAGAAGAGATGATCCAATTAAAACTGCTTTAAGAGACTCGAAAGAACCAGTTTATAAAGATCCTACACAAAAAAAAGAAGGAATATTATTGATAATGTACGGAGCTCCATATACAGGTAAGTTATCTGTATATATCATTGATATTTTATGATACTAAAAAAGAAATTTGTTAGGACATGTTGAAACTGCAAATAAAATCGCGTTAAAATTAAAACTACAAGTTATAAATCTTGATAGAATTATTTGCGAAACAGTTGCTTACAGTTTTAGTTCGGCCGCTCTTAAAGTCTATGAAGCAATTAATGATGCATATGCATCGATTGTGGATGAACATGTAACTACATTGACAGGAGGTAATTTAATATTTTTTAAATTCATTTTCATTTGATAATTCAACAAATTGCAATTATAGATGATTGGGAATTTTTTGATCCTGTTGCTCTTATGTTAGAGAAAATTGAAGTAATAAATGTATATTTTTCTACTGTAATTAAAAAACCGTCGAAACAACAAAGATCATCAAAAAAATCATCTAGAAAATCATCAAGTGTTAAATCTGCGGAAAGTAAAAAAGCCAACAGACGGATAGAATTTGATAACAGCGTAACATTTTTAAATATATCGCTTGTAAGTACTTATAACATATAGTTATGTGCAAAAAATAGCACCGATTTTCAAAATTCTAAATAGTTGAACTTTATTTAATAAAACTGCATTAAATGTTTGTTGGAAAAATTATAAAAATCTATTTAATTTATTTAAGTCACTCATCCATATAAACTTATAACTCCTGTTAATAATAGAGAAGAGGAGTAGAAAGCATTATAGTTACGAGATTTATTAATAAAATTGAAATACCATTATCTAAAAAATTACCATAAAGCAGAAGCAGAAAAAAAACTGATAAAACAGATAAAAAGTTATCAATGATACGATCAGGAAACCTTTTCCGTTATTATCCAAAATAGAGCAGGACTTAAATTATATATGTAGGGGCTTGCTAAAATCTAAATTACCAAAAAGTAGCCCAAGAAATATTAATTTACTATCATGTCTAGAAAATATGAATATAACCCCTCTCCCCAATATACAATCACAACAGTTAAATCTAAGGTTGTTTTTCTTATTCCTAATAAAGATAAAATGGCCCAACGATGTGTTAAGTACATAATGCCACTAAAATGGGTCTTTTAAGACCTTCGAGAAAATAAGAGCATGATTCAGAGAAAATATCAATTTTTTAGATTCGCTTCACTTGTAATGGTTTAAAAATTTGTGTATTGATATCAAAAAGCAGTTTAAAATATTAAGGCAACGAATTAGGCTCAAATTTCGGAGACGTTAGAAATTGGTTGATTCTATAGAGAATATAATACAAAATATTAAATTTTCTTATTATTAGATTCCAAATTATGTACGTGATACCAAATATTATAAATTCTTTTTAGTTTTTCTGTTTCATAATACGTTTTTTGAAAACCCATAAAATTGAAAATTTTATAATCGGTGCTATTATTTTACATATAACTGTATATACATATATATAAACATAATAACAGTATGAACATGATATTTCTTTAGGACTTAATAGTTGAATTACTATGCCAAAAATTTAACGAACCTAAAACTGGTTTCATTGTTGAATCATTAAAAAATAGTTTTATACGTTCCCCAACGTTAACATTAAAAACAATATTGCATTGTGTTGGTAATATTAGATATATACATGGTATCATCTTGTATGATAATGACAAACAATATAAAGATCGAATATTTGCTTCACAATGTGACGAATATGCTAAAAAAGAAACTGATTTGTTAACATTATTGGAAAGTTTTGATGAAATGACAGAAGAAGAGCTTGATAATTTATGTCCTGAAAAAATGCATGTTTATAAAGAAATTTATATTGCAAAAAGAAAGGAAGAAACTACTAGAAGATTAGAACAATTACGGTATTTGCAATTTTTATTCATATTAAATATATGCTATTTAATATTTTTTATATTCAGTATTAAAATACAAATGAAAAGGGTGAAACAAGATAAAAGAAAAGCTGGAAAATATGATGTTTCTGCACGATTTAGTGCTTCTTCTCATAAAACTAAACGAACTGTAAAATCTTCAGCAAAAGAAAGTGAAAAATCTAATATTACCATGAAACGTAAAAGTAAGTATTTAATTATATAGAATATTATAATTTTTATTTTAGTAAATTTGAATAATTTACGAGTGCAGTTCTAAAAAAGAATAATTAGAAATAATTTAAGTCATTTTTGAAAATAATTATAATTAATATTTTAACAGTCAAATAAGGATTATTAAATCATTTTTTTATATTCAGAATCAACTGCGGATTCCTTGAAAATGAAAATGACAACTGAAGAGTTAATTATTTCAAGGGAAATCTCAGATTTCGAAATATTATTGAATGAAATACGACACATATTTGAATATTGGGATAGGAAAAATTGCATTCTAGAAAAGGTAAGAAAAATTATCAATAAAATTTGTATACAATCCTTCTTCAATTAAAAAATAATTCTCATTACAAAATAAACATAATTTATTATTTGAAATTAATCCATCAAATAATAAATAACAAAAATTAGAAATACAAAATCATTTTTAAGCAGAAATTATAAAAATTATAATTGAATCTTTCATATTTTAGGATTATCGTCGTACAGGTGTAAAATTATCTTTTAGACAAAAAGCAGAAAGTGTAGATAATAAAAGCAAGAGAACGGATAAATTTTCAGTTATAAGTACAGTAAGTAAAAATATTCTATATTTTACTTTTTTTTTAAACTTTCTTCGATAGTTTTTTTAAAGGGTTACACCACATTAAGATTTTTATAAAATCATTTATTTTTTTCATTCATTTAAAAATGGTGTACAAGATATCTCAACATCTACTCAACCGATTTTGATCAAATTTACAACACGTCTTCTTTATAATATTATGTAAGATGTAACATAAGATTTTTTTTGCTTGAGTGTCATGTTGATTAGTTATAAAGATTTTAAACTCTATCTCCATCATTTTTAATTTTTTTTTATTCATGTTATGAAATAAAAATTGTTTTATATACTTAATAGCTGCTTTCAAAATGTTTATTTCCGAGCGCCAATGTGATGTAACCCCCTAAATAACAAAATAAAAATTATTTAAACTTTTAGTTTAGTAATTTTATATTTATAGCAAGCAAATGCACATCTTTCAAGTTTATTTAATCGCGAAGTAGGAATTCCAATTTGGCTGATAAACAATGTATATGATCACGAATCAGTCGGCGAAAACATATCAGTGCTATTAGAAGATAATATAGATTATCAAGAAGCGAAAATGTATTTGAATGAAAGTCTTAAACCACAAATATTACCAATAAATGAAACATTCTCAATAATTAGCCAACCAACTCTTAGAGATTTACAACCAGAATCTGATGTATTTATAATTTCATCTGCACTTAATCAAGGTTCTGATATTGAATTATGGAAATATTTAGTAAGCATTTTAATTTTATTTTCTATTATGTATAGCAAATTTTGTAAAAATGTATTTTCAAATTTAGAGTTCACTGACAGGAGATGAAAATATTCGAGTAGAACATGACGATATGTCACGATCGTCAATATCGAAAATTCGTAAAAGTACCACCAATATAACTAACACTACAACAAAAAAGAAAAAGAAACATAAAGGAGTAGCTTCGGCTGGTATATCTTTAAAATCATCTACAGGTAATATTTATTTCAAATAACTTGTCGTTTCCATAAAAAATATTATTCTTGCTTAATTACAGACTATGAAATTATAGATGATGTCTTAGATACTCGGTCGGTGTTGAGACCAGGTCAAAGAAATTATTATAAAATAAAATTTTTACCAAAAACTGTTGGTTTCTTTGAATATAAGTTTACAATAGAAATAGTTGGTTGTAATATGAAATATACTATACCTTGTATGGCTATATGTGATATCCCCAGAATTGATATGAATCCACATATTTTGTTTCCTGCAACTATACGTGAAAAATGTAAAAAAAATGAATACGCAAGACATGTTTATATATTGAATTCACGTGTTTATGATTTTGGTCATATGTTAGTGTGTAAGAATAAGTCAAATGAAGATAGGTAAGAACATTTATTATTTTTTATTCAATTTAACTCTCAATATTTTCTATCTTTGACTTTATAATTTTTACTTTATTTTAGAATTAAATACAATTTTTGTCATTCATCTAGGTAGAAGAAATCCTTAAAATATCTAATAGGTCTTTCGGCCATTTCAAATGACTCTGCGCACGCTTAAATGTTAAATATATAGAGAGAAATTTTCTTGTTAATTCTATTAATTCAATTGGAAACATCAAAATTTGCTGAAATTGATAGATTTTATAAACGCGTTCACTATATCACAGTCAATATTTTTTTTTCAGGATTATATATCACCAATTGGAATATATTTTATTATTATAATTATATAGTATCTATTTAAATCTCTTTTGTACCCTTTCGAGTGTCGAGATTAATTTTCTTTTCTTTATTATTTTACCTAATGGAGACCTAATTAGGTCTCGCAACTGATGACGGGAACAGAGTGAGTTCTCGAAACGTCTTGCAATTAATAAAAATTAAAGATAATTTTTTTTTCTATTATTTTTATTTATTACACTGATAATGGATAAAGACCTATTAAAAGTATCTAATAACGAGTTACCATTGTCAACAAACCCCTATAAACTTAATATATTATATCTTTCCATTATTTCCTACTCCTCGCTTTTTTCTTTTCTTGTTGTCAGTTGATATTGTTCTTATTTAATATTTCCTGTAAGTTATTCTCCCAAGTTTTCTGTGATCTTTCTCTACTATTCTTTTGTGTTATCATTTTTTTCTATACTCTTGTTGTTTGCCTATCTTCTGGAATTTTTATAAGGTGTCCGTACCATGTTAGTTGTTTTTTCTCAATTCTAATTTGTATGCTTTCTATTTCTAGCCTTATTTGTTCATTTCTTATTTTTTGTTGTTTGAAAATCTTATTTCTACGACTTAAATTTTGCTTTTTTAAATATGCTTTACGTATTTTAAACTAGCACTCATATGTGTCGCTGGGCTATAGGTATAAACTATACGTATAGCTCTACTAAACTGACCTATTCAATTGCTGAAAAAACTCTAAATAATCTAATATTATCGTGAACCAAGAAAATTCTTCATATATTTCACTGTTTTAGAAATTAATAATTCTGTTTAAAATACAATGCGTTTTAACATGGCTTCTTAAATTGACTAAAAACGTCTGGCACATATATGTGACGACTGCATCTGATAATACATTTGGGAGTTAAACAATATAATTAAATTAGAATTTCTTTAATAAGTAAATTCATATAAATTTTAATTGGTTTATATTTTAGATTAAATATGACTGACGCATATTTAAATTTAAGAAATATTTCTCACTTACCATGCCAAATAGAATTACATACAATTCAAAAAAACGAAATTTTCAAATTATACCCTGAAAAATTAAATATACATCCCAAAGCCTTAGAAGTTTTGGTTATTAATGCTTGCCCTGAAAAATTGGGCCTTAATACAAATTTCTTGGCAATTGCAATAAAAAATAACCCACGAGTAGAAATAATACCAATACAGTGCATTGGTTGCCACTTCTCTTTTGAAATATCACCGAAAAAACTTTTTTATGAACGAATATTGTTACATCATGGAGCAGTGAAAACAGTGAAATTAATTAATCATTCACAAATAACGGTTTACTGGCAATTTTCTAATATTCATCTTTTCTCACATAATTTTATGATTGAACCATATAATGGAATTATTACACCTTTAAGTCATGTTGATGTTACAATAGAATATTTAGCTCCACAAGTTGAAATTATAACACATAAAAAACTACATTTAGAGGTTTTATATGAAAAATATTTTCATATTTTTGACAATTATTAACATTTTTATTATTATTTTCTTTAGGTTTCACATGAATATGGTCCATCAAAATTATTATTATCAGATCATATAGAAATACATGCTGAAACATGTGATTTAATTGTTGATTGCCAGAAAAATATAAATTTTGGAAATGCAAAAGCTCGTAAAAATTATTCCCATGTTTATACGTTCCTTAATAAAGGAAAATATAATATTATTTATGAGTAAATAATTAATTATATCCAATTAAAATATTTAAGTTACTAGCATTTGTTTTACAGAATCTTTGAAGATTTATCAGAAGATAGAAGCAAAGCAGAGAAAAATATAATTAAAATGTTTAAAATTAATCCAACTACAGGAGTTTTAATTCCTCATAAAATATTTGCTGTAAATATTATTTTTAATGCTCCAAAAGTTATTAATATAAAAGATTTCTCATTATATAAATGTAATTTAATGGATCATGTTACAAGAGATATTTTATCATCGTTTTATATAACTGTATCAGTAAATACAAGTTATTCTTCGTAAGTATTATATAAAATGTTAAACTAAAAATAAGTTGTTAAATACATTATTGTATAGATTCATTATTTACCCTTCACCGGAGCTATCTTTTGGTGCAATGTTAGTTGGAACACAAGCACGGCAAACCATTTCAATTACCAATACAGGTCTAATAGAGTTTGATTATCATGTTCTTTGTAAAAAAACATTGGATGATATCCAGTTAAGTATTATAAAAAGACATTCAACAATTGCTGATAATAAACGAAAGAAAAAATCCAAATCTAAATCAAGTCGTGCTGGTAGCAAGTCTACTAAATCAAGAGCGGATAGTGCTGTTTCAAAAACAACCAAAAAAACTAAAGGTACTACTAGAGAAAGTAAAAGAAGTAGAAAATCTATAGAAAAGGATAAAAAGTAATTATTATTAATTATTCAACTATGTATAATTGTCGCCACGAAATAAAGTAATTGCGTCATTGCTTATTATTATGTAATTACATTGATTCGTGGCCAATACTAACTAGATTAATCTTGTCTTCTTATTTTAAAATAATTCATATTTAGAACATTATAGTAAAAAATGTATATTTATGAATTTTAGAATTGTTGGACCACCAATATCATGCAGTGTATTTACAATTAGCAATTCTCTGGGAACTGTACATCCTAAAAGTAAAGCCGTATTAAATATCGATTGTCAAATGCGTGATGCAGGTGAAAAAGAAGATACAATTGTTATTTTTATATCAGAAACAAGTCCTAAAGATAGATTTGGAAAAAATATCATACTTAGGGCCACTGGATGTTTACCTAGTTTAAAATGGGATGATCCCCATTTAATGTTTAATCAACATTTTATCACAAATTTGGAACATGAATTTGTTAAACCTAAAGAGGTAAAATTGAAAAGTAATTTAAACTTTTATTTATAATAATTAATTAAAATAATTAAATTTTAGATTCAAGATTATTGTGTTTTTGTTAAGCACAATAATTGTTTGATGTTTAACAATGTTATTATTAGGACAACAAAAAGTGCACAAATAGAATTGTATAATAATAGTTTAGTTGAATGCGATGTTTTTATTCAAATTAATGGTTCATCTGCATTTAAAGCAAAACCTAGTAAATTATTTATTTCGTCATATACAAAAGCTAATTTTGATATTGAATTTACGCCGCCAGAAATTGCAGTAAGTATTTTTTAAATTCATTGACAATAATTTAAATAGTTTATTTAAGTACAATAAAAATATATTTCTGTCATAATTTAAAGGAAAATTTACTATTAAGGCCAGTTTTTTTTTATCTTGTCTTTAAATTTTCCCGGTTTTAAATGTTTTATTTCTTAATTAATTACTATTATTTATAAATTAATATAATATTACAAAAACGGAGTGGCTGTGCTATCATTGGTTCAAATTTCGTCTTTAGTTAAAATTAAAATTAGAGCAATTTGTATTTATCATTTTCGGATGATGTAAGCTAGCCTTACTTATATATTTTAAATAAATCAGGGGGTACGGTAACAATAAAATAAAGATTGCGACTCGGTGCGTTCAATTAGGAAAGGGTACCTTATAGTTATAGATAAGATATATTATATTCTAACTATTTTTAGGTTTATGAAGCAATAATGGAAGTTTGTGTTGCAATGCCCGTTGGATTCAAAACAGAAATAAAAAAGTTTTCATTATACGGCGAAGGTCGTGTACCCATGATAACAATGAGACAACCAGTATATCTCGTTGAATCTAATAATATATGTAAAGTAACTTTTAATCCGACATTGATAAATAAATGTTCAAGTAAATTAATAAGCTTTGAAAATACTGGTGATTTTCCGTGTAAAGTTATCGTAGAAATATATAATGATCCGATAGATATATTTTTACTTAAGGTAACTAGTGATTCAGAAGCTTTACTAAATTGTCCAGGTACTTTATTTATTTATTATTCAACATTAGGATTGTCAGTTTTTATGTTAATTTATTTTTAGAAGCGGAAAATTCTAATCACTCCAAAATGTTGAAATTAAATCCGAATGTAATAGCGAATATTGAATTATCTTTTCAACCTAATGTTGTTAGTATTCATAATTGTGAAGTTAAAATACATATTGTTTACAATCCATTTGAAGTTTTTCAGGTATTATTTTATCAAATTTAATATTTTTTTAAATCTTAGTATCAAATACAGTTTAAAAAAACTTTGTTTGCGATATATTATTTCAATTTGAACAATTTCGGCCAACTAGTGAAAAATATGCCAACGTACTGTAAATTTAAATTTAAAATAGATAATAGGTCGCTTTAAAGATTAAAGCTAACTACAATAGTATCATAGCATGGATGATTATAATGAGTGAATGATATTTTTATCCAATATTTAATTAACAAATAACGCGCTTTTTTGTATAATGTAAATAATCTAAAATGATTATTCGCTTAAAATATATTATTAATATATAGTAAAAAATCTTTTTTTTTTATTGAAATTTATTTATACATTTTTATATATTATGTTTTTTTAAGTAATGCTTAACTTAAGTCTATATAAATTTTTTTTTTGGTGCGTGAAAATAAGTTTATAAGAAATCAAAATATGAGTCCATTATATTTGTTCTGGTACAGATTAAAAAAAAAAATTTCTAAATGTTTCTTTCATTTTTTAAATAAAATTAAATGCACTTTCCTTCTTTTCAATATTAATAATATCACTAATATAAGATAATGCTGAAAATATATTTATAAAAACTTTTTAAAATATGTTTTCAGATAAATGTATCAGGAGAATGTTTCTCCGAAGACATATTCCTAGAAAATTTACCAACATATCCATTAGAACCAGAAATTGTCGCTAGTATAACTGATGTAACTAGTCAATACTGTACAAGCTATACTTTAGATTTTGGAAATTGTCCTGTAAATATTCTTCAAAAAAATCGAATAAAAATTAAGAACATTTCTTTTACCGAAGTATATAAATTTATATTTAGAGCTCCAATAAAGAATATTGGTTTTATACCCTCTATTGGACATATAAAACCACAATCATCTAAAGATATTTTTATAACTTTTTTTTCTGATTCACCAGTTTCTTATAATAAGTTACTTGTTGACTGTTTGATATGTAAAATTCATTATGTTGAAGAAGTTGAACAGGGAATCTCGTGGGATGAAAGACAAAAATTAGTTATTTGGGAGGATCCTAAAAAAGATAAATATAAAGAAGGGTAATTCTTTTCGATTTTTTCTCTTACCATTTCTGTAAAGTATAATGTTTTAGTGATCCACGTGCAAAATTATTTGAATGTTGTTCAGAACCAGAATACGAAATAACTGAAGATAGTATTAGACGAATACCAATAATCTTTTGTGCATTTGTTAATTATTCCGATTATAGTTTAAATGTAGATGCTATTAAATTTTTAGATACATTTATGTATGAGGTAATAAAAAAAAAATTACGTTTTTATGCATTTATTAATTATTTAAATTGTTATAGAAACGTATTTATAAATTTTATGTCACTAATACTGGAGATGTAGATCTGGACATTCGTTGGAAGATTACTATTCAAAATTTTTGTAAAATTCCACCGCCAGAAGAAAATCTTTCACCTAGAGAAAAGAAAAAATTAAAATCCGCACAAATGAAAAAATTTTCTCATCTTGATGAAACTAAACCACGTAAATTAACAGGACTTGGTTTGTCTTTTATTCATTTTTATGAAATTATTAATAAAATCTAAAAAATAATATTTTAGAGAACTTCTTTGGTGATCAATGTAATTCGAATAAAGTAGGTAATAATGAATTAATGAATGTGGGCTTTCATATGCCATTTTCTATTGAACCTGATTGTATATTACTTGCTCCAAAAAAAGTACAGGAAGTTTCGTTAATGTTTTCCCCTTTGGATGTGTTTAAATATAAAGCAAGATTGAAAGGTTCAGTTAAAAATTTAATACCAGATAAGAAAGAAATTGATATAGAAGTTTCTGCTAAAAGTCTAGTACCTTGTTGTCATTTTGATGTTAAATTAAGTGATTATATATCAAGTAAAAGAAGGAAACAGCATCTTAAGGAATGTGATATCGTCGATGTTAATGCAATTAATACAAAATGCATCGAATTTCATTGTCTTGGTATAGGAATTCAGCATTCAATGTGAGTTTCAAGTGTTTTTTTAATCCTTTCGCAAGAGTAATTTAACATTTTGTAAATGAAAATAGTTTTTACTGATTTATTTTTTATTAAATACTATTTTTTTTAAATCAAGTAATTTTATATATGTACACCGGGATTATCTAAAATATCTCGAGACTGGAGCTTATTATTATTTAATATATTTTTAATTGTAAAATTATTTAAAAAACCTGCTACTATATTATCTCTTCTTAATTTTTTAACATTTTTTTGGCAAATTTCATTTATATATAATATTTTTCGGTATATTTTTTATAACTTGTGTAGAATTTATTAGTTTAAGGTTGTTTTTTTTTGTCTATTATATTAGAATTTTAAAATATTAATTTTTTAAATTTAATATTTGTTTTAAAATTATGATTAAAGCTGAACAAATTATTTTCAAAATCATTTATAAAAATGTCAGCTAATAAAAAAGATATTGGGGAACCGTCTTTTTGTTTAAAAATTTACTTTTAAATGCATAATAATTTTGATGCAACTATTGAAATTTATTTAATTTCTTAAATCAGGTTTCAGCCTTATTTTTAATATTTTAATAACAACTTTTACAACATTTTAAGTTTTATGTCGCTCTTAAACTAATTTGATATTTATATTTTAACCAATTTTATTGGATATTTAATCAATTTTTAATCATTTTTTCATTATGCATTGGTCTTTAATTGCTAACTTATAATCCGAAATAAAGTATTATTCAGTTTTTTTTTTTTTCTCTCTCATTTGTATATACATAGTTATGATTTTTTTAAATAAATAAGATCTAGATATATGACTCCGTTAATTTTGAAAGCCCATTTTTTGTTAAAACTAGATAAATATAGTTTTACTTATAAATTTTTTAAAATATTTGCAAGCACTAGAAGTCAATTTTTGTATTATTTTCTAGTTAACGATAATATAAACATTTTATTCTATTTAAATTACATTTCAATTAAATTTGCTCTATTTTGAATAATAACAAAATATTAATTAACTAATCATATTTAATATTATTATTCATATTTTTAGTTCAAACAGAAATATTTCTGCTTTATTTATTGTAATAATTTACACATTGCTGAAACATTTTGTAATTATATTTAATGAAATAATGATATTAATATTTTAGATCATTTAATATAATTAATCCGACTCCCGAAGATTTAGAATATACCTGGGACGAAATAAAATCCTACGAAATATCATCAGTTCCATTATTTACATGTAAACCATTACGTGGTGTAATATCTTGCGGTAAATTTTCTGAAGTTACATTTAGCGTTTTTCCTCAAGCAACTGGTATCTTTGAAGCACTTTACAATTTTAAAATTGATAAATACAAACTAAGTATGCAATTTCTAATTGTTGCAAATGTAAGAGAAGTCGATGTTAAATTTTTAATTGCACATTTGAACTTAAAACCCTGTGTCTTGGGAATTCCTGTTCATGATACTATTATTTTGAGAAATAATGAAGATTTATCAATTGGATTTAGAATCAATAAGAATTCTTTGTTCTCTGAAGGCAAAAAACAATTTATTACTGTTGAACCTAAGAAAGGGACTATACCAAAACAAAGTGATATGAAACTTAAGTATGTTTTTCTTTAATTTCTTTTCATGCATTGTGTAATATTATATAAATATTTTATTTGTAGAATAAGTTATAATGCAACTGATATTGGCGAAGAACATTTTACGTTAACATGCAATGTAGATTATTGCCAAAATCCAATTTCACTTGGAATTAATGCAAAATGTTATGAAGTCGAGGCAGTTGTTCAATGTTTAATGCAAAGTGGCAAAAAAATGTTTTTAACATCAGATTTAGATAATGTTATAAATTTTAAAGATGTAAATATTTCAACTAAAAAAAAAAAAAATGAAAATTAAATAATTTGATATATCTAAATATTTATTTAAGATGCTACCACAACATGAAGAAGTATTAACATTTTGTATTCGAAATGAAGGAAATATCGGATTTTATTATTACTGGACATACACTGAACAAGTTATTGAAAGAAAATTCAAATTGAACATACCTACTAAAGAAGGTTATATAAAGACCAATACTGAATCTGTTGTTGGAGTTAGAATAGAAGCTTTGCGAAATGCGACTCTAAAAAATTTTAAACTTAACTTAGTGGTATAACAAAATAAATATTGATATAAATACAACAAAATATATTTTAAAACAAACATACGTTTTTAGATAAAATATGGACCAACTTTCAGAATGCTACTAAATGGAACTGTATCAAACACTGCTTATAAATTTTCATTTATGGAATATGATTTTGGACCTTGTTTAGTTCAAAATTGTAAAATTTGTTATTATCATAAAGCTTTAGAATTTTCTAATTACGGAAATAATGCTGTTACGTAAGAAATTTTTTAATTCATCAAATAATAATAATATTAATATAATTTAATTTTTATTACATTAAAGTTTGGAATGTAATTTTGTGAATACAAATTATCTTCTACTAGATTTCAAAATAAAAAAAATATTACCAAAATCTAAGCAAATTATAAATATTTGTTTCCAACCGAAAAAAGTACAAAAATATATAACCGATATATTTTTTAACATAAATAACCAAAAAGCTAAAATAAAAATATTGGGCGAAGGAATACAATTAAATATTGCTGTTGTAAATATTGAGGATAAGACTATTCATTTAGGATCTCCGCAAATTGGTCAAGTAGTTTCAAAAACTATTAAAGTTATAAATAGAAGTCCGATACCTGTTAAAGCTTTATTTGATATTTGGGATCGATTACCAAGTGTTTTATACCCGAATCCACCTGCATCACATTATTTAGAAATTCCGAAAAAAGAACGTATACTTGAAGATAGCGTTGGGTAAATTTTAAATAATATTTTACATTTTTTTTTTTTCAATTTATAATAGATATACTATTTACAGAGAGGATAAATCTGATAGAAAAGATGGCAAAAGGAAAAGTGTAGAAAGAAAAGTTGATAGAACTTCAAAGGCTTCTAGAGTTTCAAGAACTTCAAGAACTTCAAAACGTGGTAGGTCCAGATCAACTAAATCATCAAGTACTACCAGGAAATCTAGGAAATCTAGGAAATCAGGGAGCAGAAGAAAAAGGTTATTTTTAAAACATCTATTGACAATTTTTTTATTTAATTAAGCGCATATTAATTTTTAGCAAATTAGATTCCAGTTCGGGTAAATCCAAAAAATCAAAAAAATCAAGAAAATCTAAACTGACATCTGAAGCTCCCTTACTATTGACGTAAGTCATATCGAATTTCCAAAAATATTGTTGATGATATTTTTAATAATTATATTTTTAACGATAAATCGGGTTCAAAGTTTAAAAATTGTTTTAAAGGACCTTGAGCAGCAGAGGTGGTACAATTTGTGGTAATCACTTATTTTCAATATATAAATGTGAGTTTGTACCACCTCTGCTGTTTAAAGGTTTTTCAAAACATAATTTTAGAAATCGCTACTGGCTTGTACTGCAATTGTTCTTATTATTGTGTTAAAAAAAATACATAATATTAATTTTTATTTTTCAAATATCAACAAAATGGTTAATTTAAAAAAGAACTCTTTATCAAATTGATTTTTAGTGTTTTAGAGTTATGTAAAATTTTAATTAATTAATGCTAATGTTGAACATAATGTTTTGACAGTCGCTCTCAGGTAGTCAATGCAGACAGACTTGTCTGTTCATTGTATACAAAATGTAGTTTTTAACATATAGTGTTTATAATTTTTTAAATTAATATTTCAATTTCGTGAATAGTGCTTTGTTTGTGAAACATAGTACGGTTAAATTTATTTTTATAATAATTTCAGTGTTGAACCTGACATTGATACCCAAGAAACATTAAGATTGAAAGCAGTAAGAGATTCAATAACAGTTTATCCAAAATCGCCAATTACTATATTTCCTGATAAACAAGCCGAAATTGTTATTCATTATTTACCTACTCAAAAATTATTACCATTTACCGAAAAAGTAATACATTTTTTTGTTTTTGTTTTACGAAATATTTTCATTAATAATAAAATCATTTTTAAGATATCCGCGCAAGTGTTAGAATCAGTTCAACCACTTTTAATTTTAAAAGGTGCTTGTTCTGGTCCGATCTTTTATTTAGACAGAACTGAAATTTCTTTTGGAGCTGTTGTGTTGCATTGTTCGCGAATAAATAAAGTTATGCTTATCAATGAAGGAGACACGAGTTCAAAG
The DNA here is from genome assembly GCA_002278615.1 of Pogonus chalceus. Classification (NCBI taxonomy): domain Eukaryota; kingdom Metazoa; phylum Arthropoda; class Insecta; order Coleoptera; family Carabidae; genus Pogonus; species Pogonus chalceus. The sequence continues at coordinate 17,759,605 of CM008233.1, read as the reverse complement.
TAAGTGATATATTTTGTATATGCATATCAATCGTTGTATTTAAATTATTGATAGGTTTAAATGGGAGATTGATTGTCCAGCTGATTTTTCTATTACGCCTGTAGAAGGTCATTCTATGGTTGGCCAAAAAAATACATTTACTGTAGAATATCATCCAACTCAGTTAAATATACAATCAAAATGCATCGTAAGTACACATGCATATACACGTATGTATATGTGTGTGAATATTATTTATTTATTTATTTTTTTTATTTATCATTTGAGAATAAACTTTACTAAGACTTAACTATGGTAAAAATTCGAATTAAACAAAAAAAAAATAGTCTATTTTATAATAAATACATTTTACTCTTAAATTTTATACGAAATAAGAAAAAAAAAAA
>CM008233.1:17733074-17755115 GCA_002278615.1 Pogonus chalceus | reverse complement strand
TCCGATACTTTTAAATCGGAGGTCTAATCTTTGACACTTTAAGAAATAGATTAAACGAAGACAAAACTGCGAAGCTTTTGTTTATTAAATATAATATTCCATGTTTAGAGTTAATTCATTTAATTTAATTTGCTAACTTATTGAAAATATGTTAATTTTGATTTTCATCGCCTGTGTAGATTTATTATTTTCTAATTTAAATTAAAAACTTTAACTGCATGTTGTTTTTATTTGCCCTTAAAACATATCTCTTCTGGCACCACCTGTGATACCGCCTCCGACTCCGACTTCGGTTCCGATAAAACCAACTCCGTTACATCCCTAATATATATATATATACTACTATTTATTTTATTGATTGTAATATTATATAAAAACGACAAAGGGAATTAGATATTTCATAGTGAATTGTAAAATAACTTAAATTAAAAAATTAAAAATTAAATTATAATTCAATGAACAACAATAACATATTAATATCTGCATAGAAATTACTAAACTTTAAATAAAACTGAAATATGTTTTTGATTATTTTGATTAATATCGTTTAAAAAACGTCGAAAATTTACAGATTGGACATGAAGAATCCTTCGAAATGAACAAAACGATAACTGTCGGAGTTGGTCAAACCTCTCAAATTTATATAAAGTTTATGCCTTGTGAAATAGGTAAAATAGAAACAAATTTATTAGTAAACTCAAATTCTTCGGGAGAATATATGTAAGTGAAATTATTAAAATATAATACTTCTTATTCATAAATAATTAATAATTAAAATTTTATTTAGATTTCCTATAATTGCAACATGTATTATGCCTAAACCTAAAGGACCTTATTTAATAAAACCAGAAGTTATCATAGCAATAGATTTTACTAATCCATTTCTAACAGAATATAAATTTAAATACATCATTGATCCCAGTGATATTTTTATTCTAATCCAAACAGAAGAAACAATACCATCAAAATCATCAACAAGAATAAATATTAAATTAATTGACGAATTTGAATCTGATCAAAATGTAAAAGGCAAATTAACTGTTTTGCCACAGCCTGCAATTGCAGAAAATGTTAAATGGTCGTATTATTTACAAACCAATATTTAATATTTATAGAGATTTATTTTATTATTATTATCTCTTTTATGTTATTAATTATTTCAATTTTTTTGTTGCTTAATTTAATTCAACTAAAATATATTTATTTATAAAAAAAAAAAATGTAATTTACAGCGTTATATATTAATATTAAATTTATTATAATATCTAAAAACTATTGTTTAAATTAATGATATTTTTTATATTGTATTAGACAGACAATACGTCACTATGCAAGTCTACACTCGTTAGAAAAAACTTATGCATATGTACATATAATAATGACCTGCATCAAATAACCTTCTGCAACCTAGAAGACCAATTTTGATGTCACTTGACCATGACTTTGTCTCAGGGCCAACAGTTAACATTTACCTTTCTTATAAAGAATAAATAATCTATTATGTAAGAAATTTAAGCTGAGATAGTAACAAGTTCAAAATTATTTATTGTTACTAATCGGATTCGATTTAAATTTCTAATTCTTAAACTTAACAGAATAACAAAAATGGACTGACAATTTCGGAATCGGACAGACATAAAATATGCTCGAAATAATATTTTGGGGTCAAGTCTACTAAACTATGTTTTTATATTTAGAGCACAGATTCCCAAAGTGGTATATATTGATCCCTAAGGGTCCATGTCAGCGAATAAAAAAAAAAAAAAATTAGGCTTTATTGTTTTATTACGCTCAATACAGATTTCGTATATATTTATAATAGATATAGAAATTACTTATATTATTTTTAAAAATTTTCATAAAGCTTTGTACGGACGCTCCAGACTTAATCCAAATGTACATGCACAAATATAGTTAAATCATCAATTATTAATTTAATTAAGAGTATCAGAGACAAGCTTAATATACAAAAATTTTATTGTTTACTGAATATTCAAGAACCAACTAAAAACCACAATACAAAACAAAACTTAAATAAGCGAAATGTATAAAATGTATAGTTATTAAAAATGTTTTTATTATATAATATATAAATAATTCTTAGAAAATACTTAAAAAGTAAAACTAACTAACTTAACTGCTATTTATATATCAAAATCATAATATAATATAATATAAAAGGAAATATCCAAATAATTTTAGGAAAATTCAATATTGGGATGTCTACAGAAAACAAAAAATCTGATAATCGGGAAGCTCTGATTTACAGGGCAAAATATTTTGCTACTTCTCTGTTAAAATATTTTTGAACTGAACATTATTATGATTCTGCCAATAAACCATTTTTTAAAATGAAATTTCTTCCAAAAATAGTTCATCACATTTAAATCTGAAGCAGAATATCCCTTTTCCATCTTCTTAGATAGTTACATAGTAGCTTTCACTATCAGTGAAGTATGTTTGCGAGCGTTATCTTAGTAAAATGAAATTTCCAAATATTTTGCACTTGGTTTGACAATATACTTAAGAATGTCTAAAGGACTTTTGTTATACAACCCAAAACTTTATCCATTTGTTATGGTTTCCTATCAACAAAAAATACTACATTAAATTTTAAATTAACTGAGTAAAACAACAATAACAAGTTTTGAAGATTAAATGGTAACGCGCATCGAATCTTTATAAACTACATTTTAGTAGGTATCATCAAAATTAAATTACTTAAAAGCGCAAAACATATAAATAATTACCTTTATTTTATTAATAAATTATTTTATAATTTTCATAGAATCCAAATAATACAGTATATATTTGTTCAAGATATTAATATGCAGTACTCTCCTATAATGCGAATATATTTGATGCGCCACTGAAGATAGTGATTTTTCGTACAATGCGCTACATAATAAAACAAAAAAGCTGCTTTTAAGAATTATATCTATTTAGATATAACTTTTTATTATTACATACATAAATAAGATTTGTTATATAGAAATTTGCGCCGAAAAATAATTATTTGGAATAAACCGTTTTGTTTTTTATCAGTTGCGTAAATATGCCATTTATTTTTAAAATCCTGTCCCATTTGATAAAATTATACACGTTACGTAAAAAAATCCCGTACAGCACGATATTCTATAACGCGAATTCTTATAGCGCATAACTTATTAACCGCATTAGATTTCTGAAGATTTGCTCAAAGCTTTGTCTGAAATATTATAATTTTTAAATAATAGCATATTTTTGCATGTTTCATTTATTATTTATAACAATTGAGGAGAGACGTAGAGAAATATCTATATCCGTAAGATGTATCATAAATCTAGATGTTTAAAACAAAAATTCGTAATATTCAAACAAAAAGGTGTATTACCTAAAGTCATATAAAACAACAAAATTGTTTTGATGTAATTTTTTTTTCTTTAAAAAAAAAAGAAGGCACGTGCAGTATACTGAAACGTGATTGGCGATATTATATGACAATGAATCTTATTCGTTCGTTGTGTAACATACGATCATGAAAAAACGTGTTATTCAAGAAACGCTTAATCAAAATTCACCTTGCAGTATAATAACATATTCAGTACCGTCTTAAGGAGAGAAAATTTTTCTATTATTATGTCATGCCTTTTAAATCATAAAAGTATTATAATATTTATTAGATCGGAACGGATCATTTTATATAGTTTATATTTTTTTGAACATTAATAATGAATGTAAATGGAAAACTATGTGAAAAATATAAATTTATTTTCAATAACGGATAATACATAACTATTGCATATTAATATAATTGTTCGCTATGTGTATATGTTACAATAATTAAAGTAGGGGAAATAGCAATGTATTACATCAAGGTAAACAACTATTATAATTCTCTTCCTTAAAGAAATAGATTATTCTGATCAGTTAGTTTTCTAGTGTTACACGTAATTGTAAATATTACAAATTTTAATTTTACGAATATATTTTAATAAAAATTGTCGCACAATATAAAACGAAGTGATGTATATGCGAAGATTATGTAATTCAAATTTCTTGTCTCAGTCACGTTATGTAATTTCTTCAAAAAGAAATAATGCTGATTTAGTTGCAAAACGAGAAGCTGAAAAACCGAAGATTCTTATTACGGGTTTGTTTATCTCAGTTTTAAAAATTTTCAGCGCAAATATTTTAACCAAGTTAAATTATTGTATTTGTATATTTAATTTTAATTCTTTTTCTCTTAATTATTTATTAAATCATATTTTTAGACAGTAAATTTTCCGCTGTAGAAATAATTTTAATTAAAACTTCTTCTAATTTTAAAAAATACTGATTTTTGACATTGAAAATATACTATTATATTCATAATCGTTGCATGCATACAATAGAAAAGTAAATTTTGATAACAATACAATAACTTACATGAATTTTACGATAAAAAAATTATTTCATGCGTCTTTTAACTAGTTTAGTTTCTAAGTATATACATTTTAGCAGATTTTAAGAAATATTTGTTTTTAATAACAAAAAAAGTTTTCATTCAAGGTTGTTAAAATATGATTCTTATTTCGTGAAACATTTTTTTAGGAATTATCTATATTGTACGTAAATTTTACCTTGAAATTTTGTTTTTGAGTTATTTAAATATTATGTAAATTTAAATTTAAAAAAAAATCAATAGTTAAATAATTTGAATCAAAAGTAGTTATTGCTTGTAAATTTGATATAATAATTGCGCTCGCAAATACTTCTAAATTCTAATACATCTATTATATTATTCAAACCCTGGAAAATGAATATCAATTAACAAAGAAATGTTTTTTTTTTAAGTATTTCGATTTTAAAATATAATTTGCGTATATTTATAGGTGGTTTAGGCCAGTTAGGAACAGAATGCGCTAAACTTCTTCGTAAAAAATATGGACAGGAGAATGTTATATTATCAGATATAATAAAACCAACAAAAGCAATTTTAGAATCTGGTCCATATATTTTCGCCGATATTCTTGATTTTAAAGGTCTACAACGAATTGTTGTAGATCATCAGGTTGATTGGTTAATTCATTTCTCGGCATTATTGAGTGCTATTGGTGAACAAAATGTTCCATTAGCTGTTCGAGTAAATATTGAAGGAATGCATAATGCTATAGAACTTGCCAAGCAGTATAAACTTAGAATTTTTGTTCCGAGTACAATTGGTAATATTTTAAAAACTCGACTATTCAATTTGAAACAAATATGAATAATTTTAATTATTCTTCAGGTGCGTTTGGACCAGATAGTCCTCGAAATCCAACACCTAATGTTACTATCCAACGACCTAGAACAATTTACGGAGTTTCAAAAGTTCACGCGGAATTATTAGGAGAATATTATCATCACAGATTCGGTTTAGATTTTCGATGCTTAAGATTTCCAGGTGTTATATCCAGTGATCCACCTGGTGGTGGAACTACAGGTATACACTTAATTATTTTTGAAAAGATAATTATTTCTAAACAATATATTAAAATATTATAGATTACGCGATCGCAATATTTCATGAAACTTTGAAAACAGGAAAATATGAGTGTTACTTAAAACCAGATACGCGTTTACCAATGATGTATATAGATGATTGTTTGCGTTCTTTATGGGAATTTATGACCACTCCTAATGATATGCTTCGACGACGTGTTTATAATGTAACTGCGATGAGTTTTTCTCCTGAGGAATTATCAAATGAACTTAGAAAATATATTCCAGAGGCTGAAATTAGTTATAATCCTGATAGCAGACAAGAAATAGGTAATAGACTCAAAAATATGTATTTTTTACAATTTTTTAATTACGATTTGACTTGATTATAGCTGATAGTTGGCCTCAAGTATTTGATGATTCAGAGGCACGAGAAGACTGGTTATGGAGGCCGAAATATGATTTAACTAAATTAGTAGAAAAAATGATCCATGATGTACAAAAAAATTATATTAAACCACATAAGAAACATAAATAATTTAACAACTATAATTTCAATCATCAATTTGTCTGTGAAAATAAATTATTTTACAATTATATTATTTATATATTTTGTAAATTTATGTAAAAAAAAATTGTTTTATAAATGCATTAATTTATACATAATTCCTAACAAATAAATATATTTCTACTAATATATTTTTTACTTGAGAAAATGGAGAAATAATAGAAGCAATTGATAAAATACAGTTGCGAAAAGTATATAGACAGAACAATCTGAAGTTTGGGATAATAGCTAAATGAAACGCGTTGGAACAAGATATAAGAAAATGGCAAATCAATAATAGTCAATCAGTATTTATAAAAATTCAAAATAATTTTAATAAAATATTGAATAAGTCATGAATAAATAAACAATTAAATAAACATTATGAAACATTTATTGAAAATAAATACAAAATAAATTTTAAGTATGTATATAATTTGCACAAATTTATGTATTAGTCCTTGAGTTTTCATCCACTGAACATTCTTCGCCGCTAGTGAAAGAAGTTTGGGGAGATGAAACAGATGATAAACTGGACTGGGGGGTGATCGTTCCAGCTTCACGTATAAGTGGTCTAAATGGTAAAAGTGATCCAAAAACAATATGTTGAACAACAGGAAATTTACCTAATACCTACAAAAAAATAAATAATAACTAACCAGAGCAATTAAATAAAAAATTACTTAAATTACCTCAACTTTATACATCTTAATAAGCCCAGAATTAACTTTGGACCAATGGGATACACCACTTATTCCCCATAATTGATTAGAATGTTCAGCAAATGGTCCAGTTTTTACTTCATTAATATATTGTATACATCCTAAGAACATATAATCATGTGCATATTCTTTTAAAATATTTTCTTTTAGGAAAGATGATGGTTCAATTTTAGGATGAGCTGAAAATATATAAATTACAATTATTAATATATCAATTTTGTTAAAATAAAATCAATTTACCTATGAGCTGTGAACTACCCCAAATAAAAGGTACAAATTGATAATCATCCAAACTCCACACTCCATGACTACCAGCTGGTTCCATTCTATAAGTTTGTTGTAACTTTCTTGCAACAGCTAAATATCTAAAAAAAAAAAAATTAAATATTCATGTATTGTTGTAAAAAATTAATAATTGCACTTACTTCGGAAAAACTTTCGTAACAACTGCCAATTTATCTTCATGCACAAATACTCCAATTTTAAATAAACAACATAAAAACATTAAAAATGAAATTTCATGCCCTGTGCCATAATCGATTCTTGTTGAATTTCCAAAACCGTCTACAAAATAAACCATAATTTCTGCTACGGCTCTGTGATATTTTGGTGGCAATGCACTCTGTATTAATTCAAAAGCTTTCTGTAAAATAAAAGTATTTCATATGATTAGTTTAAAATTTTAGAACTTAAGAAAACTCATACTTCTTTGATAATATTATACCATGCTCTAAATGCTTGATTACCAAATCTTTGTGGTTGTTGCACTGGTTTTATATCGTTTATTAGGTTATTCAAATGTTCTAATAATTTTATGATATTCTCGACGTTTATGGATATCTGGCATTTATAAGAAAGCGGTTTTCCTTTAACTGCTTCATTTAAAGCCAAAATAAATCCAACATATTCCTGAAAATAATGCGATAAATGTACATAAAGTAACTATGAACTTAGATTTAAAATTATTGTACAATTAAGGGAATAATACTTACAGAATATGCTTCTGACCTTTCCCATAGTTCCATATCCATCGGTGTTTTAACTGCACGATATGGAGCAACATATTCATGTTCTTCTGGAACTGTAACAAATATATTTTAGTTTTAAAGCTTAAATCAATATTAATTGTTGAATCGTTATTCTATACTTTACCTACTATAACTATAGAATCAGTATTTCGTGACATTGTAGGTTAAATTTGTTTTATTTCGAATATTAAATGTATTTGCAAATTTAGTTTTCCTAACCTTTAAAGGTTATTCTGACAGTTTGTGCACATCAATAAAATATTGCAAATAAACCTTAGATCATACAAGATAAGATATGGTATAAATAGGTAAAGGGGTAAAGGCATTCTACACCGAAAAATTACGCAATTTATGTATAATGACATTAAACCATGGGTTTTTTGCGATTTATTTAATTAAAACTGTGGGAAAAAATATATGTATATAGATATTTCATATATTCTTCGAAACAGATTATAAAATAAGAAAATATGATTATATTTTGATTTTGTTTTTGAAAACTAATTATAAGTTAGATATTATAAAATACTCTCCAGGCAATTTCATCAAATATAAATATTTTTTTACCATTTGAGTTAAAAAATAATTATATTTCTTTAAATTAGATATTTTTTTCTGTATTGCTGTATACTAATTCCTAATCAATTGTTAAAAACATTTGTTAATATGAAACAAATAATCTATATAGATTTCTTTACATATAAAAATAGGAAATAATGTTTTTATATAAGATTATTTCATTTTGGTTTTTCATATTTAATTGCTTATACATATTTACGAAGTTTTATAAAAATACTTAATTTTTAACACACTATGCATTCTATGATCATTTATTTTAGCGGTGTAATTAAACGTACGTTATGTTTACCCGGTGTTAGTCTTTTGAAAATGTAGAATAATTCATTTAAAAATGAAACAAATATTTATTAACTTAATTTATTTATTAAACTTATTAGTTATATTCGCTGAAGAAGTAGACAAAAATGGATACATATTATATTGCCCGTGTATGGGTAGGTGTTTATGAACAAAGTTTTTATGCCTTTTACTATAAAACAAATTTATAGGGCGGTTTGGAAACCAAGCAGATCATTTTCTAGGTGCTTTAGGCTTTGCACATGGTTTGAATCGTACTTTAGTTTTACCTCCTTGGGTGGAATATCGATATGGAGAACCTAAATCCATACAAGTACCTTTTGATACTTATTTTAAAATTGAACCATTATTACAATACCATAGAGTTATTACTATGGAAAAATTTATGCAAACTTTAGCACCTAAAATTTGGTTACCTCATGAACGGATATCTTTTTGTTATATTCCTAGAGGAGATGGAATTGGTTGTAATGCTAAAGAAGGAAATCCGTTTGGACCATTTTGGGATACTTTTCATATAGACTTTGTTGATTCTGAGTTTTATTCTCCGTTGCATTATGATACTCATAATCATGATATGTCTGATAAATGGAATGAAAAGTACCCTTCGGATAAATGGCCTGTATTAGCATTTACTGGTAAATAATTTAAAGTTTAACATTGAAATTTTAAATTTTCATGTGATGTTAAATTTAAGGTGCTCCAGCTACGTTTCCTGTCCAAATAGAAAATCGAAATTTGCATAAATATCTATATTGGAACGATGAAATTTTAAATAAAGCAAAAGAATTTATAAAAAATAAATTACCGAAAGGTGCTTTTATAGGAATTCACCTCAGAAATGGCATGGACTGGGTACGAGCATGTGAACATGTACCAAACAGTCCAAGTCTATTTGCTGCACCGCAATGTGTAGGATATAGAAATGAAAAAGGAAAAATAACAAAAGAAATGTGTTTCCCAACTAAGGAAACAATCATAAGACAATTAAAACGTGCTATTAAAAATTTAAAACCTATTAAATCAGTGTTTGTTGCATCAGATAGTAATCACATGATTGATGTATTGAATGAAGCTTTAAAAAATACTAAAGTATCTGTTCATAAATTAGATGAACAAAATCCTCATTTAGATTTAGCTATTTTAGGATTGTCTAATCATTTTATAGGTAATTGTGTATCATCTTTTACTGCTTTTGTAAAACGAGAAAGAGATAGTCGTGGTTTTACTTCAACGTTCTGGTCATTTCCAGCGGAAAAAAATTATCATAAAGAAGAATTGTAAATTTTTATTTTTACTTCAACATTTTGCATGTAACTATCACATTCCTTTGTATATTTCATATTTTTAAATATCTCCAGGGTAAAATTAGTATTGTAACCTTTAAATATTATTTTGTAATAGCGTAGTGCGATTTTTTATATGAAGTATTAATACATATCTTGCAAATAAAATTGTATTTCTCTACAAAAATACTGATTTTAATTGTAGTTTAGATCTTCGGCGAATAAATAAGTGAAAAATACAAAATATTTTCATTAAAATTTTTATTTTATAAACATATTTCTATAATGTTTTTGTTTACATTATATATTATAAATAACCATCTTGGTATAATATGTTACAATTCAAACTTTATTTGATTTGTAAATAATAGTACTATTACATATTTATATAAATTAAAACAAAAAATATATTACAAATAATACACAATTACAATTACCATAGTTAAAATACATATAAAAAGATAATAATTTAGGCGCATTCATAGAGCAAGCTGTTATACTTATGAAATAATTATACAGTTATAAGCTGACCGGAACACCATGGACAAGGATGAAAATTTTTAATATTATCAATAGGTTGTACAAAATTACTAGTTTTAATTTCAGATAAAAGGGCTATTATTTTACCGGCAGTACCAAAATTTTCATTATTATTTTCGACATTTGTATCATTTATATTATCTTTTTCATTTGTTTCATCGTCAGTACTATTCGTTTGATTTACGTGTTTATGAACATCGCATATTTCTTTCGAATTTTGTCGGAATTTTTCTAATAATTCTTCAGGTATCGCACCTTTTTCTACTATAAGATTTTGAACTAATGAATTTAATTCATTTAATTTTAGCAACATATCTTCTCTGTCGCGGGATAGTTGTTTCAATTGTTCATCTTTTTCTAATGTCTTTTCTTTTAACATGGCACGCTGACAATGGTACAGTGCAACATATTCACCGATTGTTTCAGTTTCGCTTTGTAATTGAAGAACTAAATGTTCTAACCTTTGTTTTTCTTCTGTTAAATCGGCGACTTCGATCATAGTTTTTTTGAACCGCTCTTCAAGTTGTTTAATTGCTGTTTCATTAGTTATACATTGATTTACGTTAACGCCTTCTTCTGATATATTTTTATTTTCTTGAGAGATACTTATAGATTTTTGTAAATCTGCGTTACTTTGCTCAAGTTTCTGTATTTTTTCTTTTAGTAACGTTATAAACTGCTCATTTTCATTATTATCCGTACTAGCAGGTATACTATTATTTATTTCTTGATTTTCAATTACAACATCTGAGTTAGCATATTTTTGAAGCTCTCCTTGCAGTAATTGATTTTCATTCTGTACTCGTTGTAGTTCAATTCTTGTGTGTTGTAATTCTTCTTGTAAAATGTTAGAGGTACTGTCTTGAGCTTCGTAATGTCTAAATCTGTCTATCATTTGATTTTGTTGTAAAATTTGTTTTTCTAACTCTTCAGATCTGTTCTGTATTTCGGTTAATTCTTTATCTTTAACAGCTATTACTGAATGTAAATGTTGTACTATTGATTTACTTTCTGTTACTTGTTCTGATACTTCTCTGTATAGATGTTCCTGATGTTGCAATTTTTCTGTTAAATCCAGTTTATCATTGCTCTAGAAAATATAAAAATAATTAATAATTTATATTTTTAATTAAAATAATATAATTTACCATTTTGATAAATCCATTATGTAATTCTTCTAATTGTTCTTTAAGTTTCTTATTTTGCTCTACTGCCCTAGAAGCAGCAACTTTATCGCTTTCCATTGCAGCTAAAAGCTTAGAAGCGTCTGGTTGATCTTTCAATTGTTCAATTTTATTTTGTAATTCAGAAATTAAAAGATCTTTTTCTTGTATTTGAGCTTCATATTGAAGTTGTTTTTTAACTTCCTCGTCAATTTTTTCTACAAGGTTTGTTTTTTCAGTTTCCAACTCAGTAATATTTTCTTCTAATTTTTTTATTTCAGTATCTTTTTCATATTTCACTGGTGTATTCAACTGTTTTTCATTTTGTAATTGTTGTAAATGTTTTTCTAAATCGCAAATATGTTTCACAAGAGATTGTTCTCGTTTTGAAGCAGCTTCAATTTCACTATTTTTCGCTTCTAATTTTTCAGCTAATGTTTGAATTTGCCCGTTTAACTGATAAATATATTGTTGATATTGTTGACTAGCTTGATCTCTTTCAGATTTAATGACTTTTATTGTTTCCATTAATTCTGGTATTTGTTGTTCAAACGATAATTTTTGTTGATTTAGAATCTCTAACTGAGATTCTAAGTCTATATTTTCTCCACTTGTAAGTTGCTGAACTTTCAGTTGACTTAAAGAGAGTTGAGAATTTTTTTCTTGTATTTGTTGTTGTAAATTTAAACATTCATTTATTTTTGCGTTTAATTTTTGTTTCATTTCAGCTGAGTCTTCAGATACTTCTTTAAATTGGTCTTGTAATAAATTATATTCCAACCGTAATCTCTCAAATTCACGGTTGTATTCTTGTTCATGTTTATCTAGATTATCTTTAGAAGATTTCAAGAAATTTATTTCTTTTTCTAATTCAGATACACGATGTCTGGAAGCTTTTAATCGACCTTGTAGTTCTTCACATTCAGATGTTTTTAATTTAATTGTACTTTGACTTTGATTTAATGCCATTGTTAGCTCAGTTTTTTCACCTACAAGAATGCCTACAGTTTGTACATGATACTGCAATTGTTCTTGCAATGGTCCGATTTCACGACTTAATTTAGCATCATATTCATTTCTTAATTGTTGAACTTCTGTTTCTAGCTCTGTTATTCTGTTTATGTATTCCCTTTGTTGAAGATTTAATTGTTCCGTTTTTAGTTGTTCATTTGTTAACATTGACGCTAATTCTTGATTTCGTAATTCAAGCTGTGACGTTATACTTACATCTTGTGATACTTCTGGTTCAATTAAACTATTTAACTGAGAAGATAATTGACGCAAGCTTTCTGTATTTGAAATTATCGTGCTTACATTTTGTAATGGTATATCATTTTTTAAGGCACTTTCTTTTTTATTTTCATCAGGTGTTACATTTTCTATTTTTATATCTTTATTAGGGATTTCTTGCTGATTTTTTGTTATATCTTCGATGAAAGATTTATCATTTATATGACTTTCAAATATGTTAGAACTACTATGAAAATTATCAGATATTTGTGTTGGTACTGGACTATTCAGTTCAGGTTTTATATTAATTGGAGCAGAATTAACTGTATTTAAATTTTGGTAGAAATTATTAGATGATTTGATACTATGCTCTTGCGTTATATTATCAAAATAATTACTTAAATCATTAGATTTATTAAATTGATCTACTATCGAATTTTTAACAATATTATCACTATTTTCAACATTTACTAAATTATTTGCCACATTTTTGATATCAGTATCTTGGATAGTTTCAAATAGAGTGCTATGCGTAGAACTAGTTAAGCTATCTACGGGTGTATGATCTTCGGATGTTGCTACATGATCTTTCAATAAATCTTCATCTTCTGTTTTCTTTCCTTTTTTACTAAATTGAGACTTTTGATATTCTTTGAGCTGGAAATAATATAAGGGAATGAGCATATGAAATAGAATTTTTTTGCCATGTTGGCGAAGTCCAACTGAACTGTCAAATATTGATAATTTCGTTTAAAGTTTATATTGTATTTACCTTTTTTCTAGCAGCAGCTAATTTCTTAGCTTTCACGTCGTCTGCCATATTTCCATTTAATAAATATAACTTAAAGAATCGACACTTAAATTTAAAGTAACATAAGATATTAGAGGAAAAACGACGATGTTGTGAAAGTTGGTCTTTCGATCCAATTTACACGTCACATGTAAGGAAAACAACGACTAAAGCGAATATTGAATGTTACTAAACCGAAATTTACAAAAATATTTACTTTGAATCGAAATTTTTTATTAACCTATTTTTCATTTAATATTTAGATAATTCAAATTTTAAATTTATACATAAATTTTACATCTTTTGATTAACTGTACAATGATGTATCATTTAAATTTGTATTTAGATGATCTAAGATTTAATCTCCGTGATTTATCTTATAAATATAAATAAAATTGCAGAAACTTTGAACAATCGTATTAGAATTGTTTATTTATTTTTCTAAATAAAAATTAATGTTACAAATAAATTAATTTAATATATATTGATGATTAATATATTACAAAGGAAATAAAATATATAATATATTAAAAATAAAACTAATTAATTTATTGAAATATTTATTTTTACGAGTAATTTTACATGGTATCATAAAATTGTGTATAAATAATGTACAAATAGTCGTAAAATATTTTTTTAAACACAATTTATATAAAAATAATTTAATTTTGTTAATTTAAATACCAATTTATAATTTATTTGCATAACATTTTCATTTTTAATCCTGCAATTTTAGTGATTCGCCTTGGATTACCATGTAAATAATCAACAATAGCTCTTCTTAATTCTTTATTTTCAAGAACTAATACTTCTAATTCTTCATTTAAAAAGTTTCTACATACATCGATTTTTGCAACTTTATGCCAAAAATTAATAAATTCTTTCGTACTACCGTCAATTTCCTGTAATTATAGTTGGATTTTATGTATTTAGGAAACAATTTTAATGTTATATTTACCATTCTATTAGATTTTATTCCTTTCTTTAATATTTGCTCAGGTAATAATTTTGGGAATGGTAAAATTTTTTCTTCCTCTGTTTCATATTTTCTCGAAATGGCTGCTAGTTTTAAGAGTTTTTCACCTTCTTTAATTTTTTGATCGAGTTTCTAAAACAATTAAATAGTATTAAGTGAACCAAATCGGTTTTAAAAATTACAAATAATAGTCTCGAACCTGTTGAGAATTTGTAATTTGTTGCACTAGAAATGTAAGTTGATTCGTATCGGTAAGTTCATCAATATCTAATTTATTTTTAATATTATGTAATAATTGTTTAAACATACGCAACTCTTCATTAAAAAAATACAATTTTTGTTGATATTTGTCTTGTTCTTGTTCTTGTTTATCTTTTTCTTTTTTTAGATTCACCTAAAATATTGTTTTTAATTATTTTACTATTTTGTTTTATTTCAGAAATGATTTAAAAAATATTATCAGAAATTTTTAAAAACATTAAAATAAAGTGTAATAAATTTTAAAAATTGGGATAATTTGAATTATTTAATGATATTTTTTTGTTATTATTTCCTATTTCTTAAGTTTGCGTGACTCTAAAATTCGTTAACAATTAACAATTATTTAATGTGACATTACTTGCAAATTCGAGGCCCCAATTTTGAATTAAATGTCTCAAAATACTTATTTATTATTTATTTGACTTACATATTGTACAAATAACTGACTTCTATTCCATTTAATAACTTCAGAATGAGAAGTATTGTGTGCAGCAAGTTCATCATATTCTTTTTTTTTTTCACATGAATCATCTTGATATTGTTGTAAAACTGTTTTATAAGCATTCCAGATATTTATAAAGCGTTTTTCTAATCCAGCAGCCATTAGATTTTGAGTTTCTATATACTAAGATCAAAATATTAAAAATTGTTTCTCGCAGTAGTATTTAATTTACAAACCTTGTGTCTCATTTCTTCAATATATCTCAAACGATTAACTGTCGTTTCGTATTCTCGATCTCTAGACTTTTTTTGGTCTCCATATACCAAAGCACTTAGATGTTCTTCTTCTATTTTATTATTCCTCATAAGTTCGTCGAGTTCTTCACCCTTTTGTTTAGTTAAATTTGTTACATCAGTTTCAAATTCATTTTTTAACTCATATATTTGATCTAAATATACTCCTGAAATATAAATACTTATCATTATACTATATCTTTAAAACAAAGTGAGTTTTTTTTAATTATAATAAAATATAGTTACCATTTTAAAGAAATATATTTTTACGTTATTGCATATAATATATTTGGTACAATACATTAATATTTGCGGAACGGAACGCTAAATTATTTCTTCAAAACTATTTAAGCGTTATTACAGTTAATTTTTCACTTGCAATTGTTAAATTAATAGCGGAAAGTATTAACTAATATTATAAAGTAAAATAAATATTTAGGAACTAAGTTTATTTAAATTTATATCTTTCACTTAAATTTTAAGAAAATATATTTAAAAACTGTTTTAAGTTTAAAAACAATAAAAAATTTAGATTATTTCCCTACAAAAAACTTCAAAAATAAAATTCTTATATTTTGTTAAAAAAATATTTAGCCACTGCTTAAATATATTATATTTATTTTTCAAAATATTTCTTTCTAAGCATAATAATATAAGTGATCATTTTTGTAAATTATTTTAAAGTAACTTATAATAATAACTGCTAATAATGATATATTTCAAAGCAAGTTTTGATTACTTACTGAGCATAGTATCAATCGATTTACAGTGACTCTTAAAATTCATTTCATATTGTCTATCAGAATGTTCTAATTCGTCTAATAACAAACTAATCTGGAAATCTTTTGCATCAAGTAAACGCTCAGCACTTACTACAGCTAACTATAAAATAATTTTAATTAAATAATGAAAAATCATCTCATACAATCAAAAAGTTTTTACATTGAAATCGAAACTCAGATCAGACAATTTTAAATTATTTAAAATTGTTTTCCATTTTTTGTCTAATTTCTTTGTATTTTCAGCGCCATATTTTAATTCTCTACTTAAAAAATCCTGAAATCAATCATAAAATTAAATAAATTTTATTGTTTCTTAAATTTTATTTATATAGGAATTATTCGAAATTTTATTACAATATGCTAAATATTTTTACCCTTTTAACTTGCTTTTTCTTTTCTGCTGCTGCTAATTTTTTTGCTAGTTTCTTCTCAAGTTTTAATTGTTTTTTTTCTTCAGGTGTTAATTTTGGTTTTTTACCCATTGTTTATTCCAATAAGTATTTACTTCGTGGTCTATTAAAAAAAAAGAATATTCAGTATTTGTATGGTATAACATTACAAAAATAATAAATAATTTATTATGACATTTCAAAGAAAATGTAACATTTAATCTAAATTTTGTTATTTATATTTAGTCAAAACATACTTAAAAGTAAAATTTTTTAAAAATTATCATAATTTAAGTAAATAAGTATAAATATATTCTCAAACAAATATGAATAACAATTATAAGAGATTCCAAAATTTATATTAATTTAATAGTTAAGAATTTTTATTTATAATATAACAAATCAATAATATGATTTTTTATACACAAAAAATTCATATTCTTATATATGTTGAAAACATTAGCAGACTGTACATTTCTTTTAAACGATATAAAGAAGTATAATTGGCGACAAAATAAAACTCATACAGCTTAAGGTCGTTTGTTTAATAGTAATGCTTGCGGTTAAAAATAAATGTTTTGTACTTAAATTTTAAATTTTATATATTTAATCATTTCTGAAGTTTTTATTATACTTTATGTTTACAGTAAATTAAAAAAATTTTAAGTTGCAAAGATATAAATCTATACTAGAATAAAATTGGGTTATTTTTCATTTAAAAAGGTAAAACATATTATGCTGGTCTATAATGAAAAACAGAGTAAAAATATATAAACAAAGCAATCAGACGGCAAATATCATAAAACAAATTTCAGAATAATTTTTACCATTTGTAATAAACTTAGATTGTCTAAAAAATAAAAGATGATTTAAAGTTAAGTGCATTAAAATAAATAAAGCAAAAACTGCTTGCCCAAAACTATCAAAGCAAACTTATGAAAACATAAATTTATGGTGCCATTTTATAATTTCGATAGTAAAATTTGGTATCGAAACATGACGTTCGATGTCAGCAAACGTCACTTTGCACCAATAATTTATTTATAATTTTAATAAACAGCATCACTGTGCAAGAGAGATAGCAATATAATAAATCACGGTTTCGATAGTAAAACTCACTATCGGAATTATAAAATCGACCCCTTTTGATCGTCGAATAGCTAGGAAGAAATCTTATATTAGTTAACTTAAAACTTAAACTCTGAAGTTCGCTAAAAACTTGTTAAATAAAGATTATAACAATTAAAATCGTAAAATGAGTTAATTTACAAAAATTATTTCTAAATATTTAAAAAATAACTATAAAAATGCCGTTTAGAAATATTAAAATAATTTTTTATCAATTTTAATATAATTCCGTGCTTAAACTCAGTTCTAGTTCATTAAAAATCTATTGTATTTGCATATAATTTCTTTAGTTATTTCTTAATATATAAACTATAAACATAAATAATTTCTTTCTTCATATACATAAATGCCAAAGTTTCTGCACGTCGTATTTTTAGGTCATTTAAGTTCCTTTCCAAATTAAAACAACCTTGTTGTGCGTACAATACTTTATATTTAATTAATAAATAACATAAATACGTAGCAAAAATGTTTATATTTATTTTAACAATGTAAAATTGTACTGAAAACATCATAAGTACATATAATCTCTTTCAAGTCACTATATAATATTATTAATTATGTCAAATAATTTTAATACCATCAGATTTAAGTAAATTGTAGCATGTGACCTTGACAAATATATAATTATGTATATAATTACAATTTTATTTTTAAAATACCCTGGAAAATACATACTATTCTCATAGTTTTAATCTTATTTTATTAGGAAGATTAAGATTTACTGAGTAAGAATAATTAAATTGAATGTTTATTTTTAATTATTTTTACCTTTAATATGTTTGTTTACTTTATTATGGGATATAAATTTTTATTTTTGTTTAAATAAGAATTAATAGTTTATAATTATCAAACAATTTAAAAATATTTTTAATTAAAAAATAATAGATATAATTGTTTAATATAAACAAAGGTATGAAACTCTAAAATAGTTTTAAGTGATCTGTAAACGGCTGGTAGTATATCGCTTCAAATTCGGAACTCGATTGATTCAAGATTTTAAAATTTTAGAAAGTGATGCTATTAGAAGAGTTTTAGAGAGTGGAAGAAGGATAGAAAAATGAGAGTTACTATTGGCCTTTACTATGATTTTTTCAACTTTAATTTAACTGTTATTTCTTCAAATTTTCAATAATTTTGTTATTTTATAAACATTTATTTACTAATACTTTTGTTTATTAGTATTTGTTGTGAGTTTTCTTTTTGGAGCCTCCAGAAAAATATGAAAAATGAATTAGTAAATAATGGATTTACTTCTAATGATATCAGTTTTGTATTTTACATTATAATCATTTGATTAAATATTAAAAATATTTTTAGCTTCTATTATCCAGAAACCGATAAATATTCTTCATTATAATTTAACTCTGTTATCATTTACAAAATATGATAATACGTATATATTGACACTTAAAGGATAATACAAATATACATATATAAAAAATAGGAAAAATAGGAAATACAAATATATACTATATTATGACAAATAATTTTAAAAATTTATTGTTTTAAATAAAATTATAACGAAATAATCGCTAATACCTAATACTAAAATAATGGTAATATTTCTTTTATAGTAGTAAACAATAAAAGTTTTTAAAAATAATCCAAAAATAAATCTAACATTATACTTCTATAAGATTTTATTATTTTTATAAAGCATTATTTGAAGGCTATTAAAATATGAATTACGAACATACCACGTAAGGTAGCAAAAAATTAATTTTATTTGATTAACATTTAAAAAAACTTGTTGCTAATTGTATATTTCAAACTTAATTTAAAATATGTTCCTTAAATTAATCGAATAAATTGTTATCAAAACTATGGTCCTCAACGTCACGGTAAAAAGAAAGTTGCTAGCAGGTTAGTTCGCATTTACCTGCGGATCTACTCAGATCATAGCAGGCAGGTGTTGGTGTAAATGTGTGTGAGTGTATGTGTTTTGTTGATGAAAAATTAGGAAAATGAATAAAGAAAATTTGAAAAGTCAAACTTCGATAGAGAATGGAAATACAAAGATTAGGTATATTTATTGAATTTATTTAAAATTTACAAATAAATAAATAATAAAAAAAAAACAATAATAATTTTTTAGTTTTACGATTTATAAATATTTTTAAAACTCATATACTAAATACTTAAAGTTTATCACTGATCAATAAAATTATGATAATGCAAATCAATATTAAACAAATTCAGATTTCATACAAATATTCCGATAGTAAATTTAAAAGTGTTTTATTACCAAATATAATTTTTTAATTAAAGATTTCAAAATTCATNAATTATTGTTTATTTAAATAATGTTTATGCTTACGTTATTTTACAAAAATATAAAAATTATGTTGTTATTGTAACAAATTGTTTTAAATATTTTAGAAAACAAATTTATTTATACAATAAATCTTTGAAAAATAGTAATATATAAAAAATGCATTACTTAAACATATTAGCTTCATAATTCTATTATTATTAAACGAAATATTTATATTTAATTTAAAAACATGTTTACATAAAATAAATCATGATATTTTTGAAGGTTAAAATTTAAAACATGTAATAAAAATAAATTTAAAGTACAAATTTTTTACTAGAAACAATTTTTTTAAACAATATTTATTGTCTATATTATTAAGGGGATTTTCATTTTTAGTAATTGCATTTTTTGTCATAAATTTAATGTATTATTAAATTGTTTAGTTTTGTTAGATATTTTATTTTTTATTACTGCTTTATAATATTTCCGGGAACCAAGAAACTAACTTATTAAATTAATTAATTTTATTTCTTTACAAAATATATCTTTTAATTTTCGTAATTATAAATAATTTCTAATGAATATGAATAATTAAACACCATAAAACATAAATTAAAGGTGAAATTTTAAATGCAAAAAACGATTTCTCAGTAATTTCCGTTATAAAAAAATAAACAACATTAACAAAAGAAAAACATAGTTAACTAGATCAAATGTAACAGGAAATAATTATAAAACATTATGGCACGGGTTTATTGAAACTTCAACTGTTTCAAGGCAAAATACCAGAAGAATAACGATTACAAAGTGAATGGTTAAATATCACTGTAGGACGAACCGTTATGCTAAAATTTATTGATAAATGCTAATATATTCGAGTCTATACATGCTTTATAATAATTGGTTAATAAAAATTTTAATTGTATTTTGTGAATGAAATTTTATTTTTTATATGGTTTAACTATTTGTTAATGTAACATAAATGATACATGTTATAAATTAAAAGTTTAAAATTTTGCAACAGAAATGAATAGAAATTATATTTCATTGCAACTTTCTAATATTTAAGTTTTAAATCATAAATAGTTTATTGCATTTGAATTTGTGCAGTAAATCTTTCATTTGTTTATTATTTAACACTAATAACACAAAACATTTTAATACAAATGATTGATTTACAATCGACATTGAATCGAAATTATAATAAAAATGAGATCAAAAAATTATTGGTTTTATGTTAAACATGAGAATAATTTTAAAAACTTACAATTTAATAATGCTATCCATGGATTTAAAACAAAAATACAATTTTATATTGTTTTGTTTTGTTAAATTTAAAGAAAGATGATTTTTAAATTCTATTTTTCATCAATATCATACTTATTTTAACAAAATAATAATAAAATATCTACAAATAAACATAATTTCTATATGTATACTTAAACATTTGATTGCCTGCTTTTGACATATGAAAAAAACAATTAATTTATTAAATAAGTAATTGTAATCATACAAAAATTTTGATATAATTGTATCTTTTGATGATGGTATAATAGCCGAAATTGCAATAAAGATTAAACAATTTTATTTACTTGTGAAACAAACCGGGTGTTTCCACCCAACAGCAGACTCCATTAATTTTATTTTGAAAAAAATCTATCTATAAGTACTTTATATATTCATTTTATCTATAAAATATGATTTGCGTCAATTTTTATTTATTAAAAATAATAACTTTTAATATAATGAAGCATTTTTGCTAATAGTATTTTAAGGAATAATTTGTTACATCTTCTATTCAAAATCGTCCACCTTTGTTTTTTAAAAAGAATTCAATATATCTTATAATAATTCTTAAAAAAATAAACAAAAAATGTAATATATTA
>CM008233.1:17646206-17667929 GCA_002278615.1 Pogonus chalceus | reverse complement strand
AGAGATAACAGATATTGTGTATTGCGGGCAACCTAGTGAGCTCACTATTAAACGGAGAAATGATAGTGCAATATCATTTCATGTGATAATGCAGCAGCATATATAGTAGTCTCGTGATGATCATGTTTCTAAGTAATTGGCTTCATTAATTATTGTCTATAATATATCTGAAATAACTATACGTATATATCAAATCAACTGCTGCTGACCATGGTAATAGAAATAAAATAAATGAATTTATTAATACGTGATAATGTAAAACAGTTAAAGTAAAAACTACAATGTATTATTAAATCCCAATAACATGTTTATCCTATCTTATTATTTAATAAATAAACTGTTGACCCCAGAAATTCCTGTAGCATCAGTGAGGCAATTTAAAAGCGACGCTCATCTCGGCATCTAAATTACATTCTTTAAAATAATTTGGCACTTTTCGAAAACCAAAATTACTTCATAGCGGTGTGGTTATTGTTATTCACCACGTATTTATATGCGTAATGCGATGCCCGGGTCAGTGGCGTGAGGGAAACAGACAGAAGCACTGCACGCACAAAAGGCCTAAAGTGTTGGAACCTGTGGTGGCGATGTTGGCTTCTCCAAACGCCATTATACCGTGATATTAATTTTGATGTGTTTTAATGTTATAGGGGACAGGTTGTTTTAGATGTACGCATCATGCGTACGTATTGTTCTAAATGTACTAGGACATCGTTCAATGATTCTATTCTCTTTAACTTTGTCGATATTTTGAATATTAAATTAATACTTTTATGTTTAATATTTTATTCCACACATTTTATACCAAACTTGCTTTACTCATAATATATATTTACATATAATTATTCATGAATTTTAATAATACCCGTATACATAAATATACTTATCATTCAACATAAAATGGAACTTTAAAATTCACATTTATAATTAAAACAGCAAATATACTAAAGTTATAATAATATTTTATATAACAACAAAAAGTCATTTACATCATATTTTTAAATAAATTGCAACAATCTATATTATAATTTAACAGAAGTCGTTCTAAATAATTTGTTATTTGCGTATATATCAAATCTTCAACAATACAGAATTGGTTTATAATGCAAATTTTTCGATTATTTTATTCTGTATAGAAGATTCGATGTATTTTTTAACAAAATAACAAAAAAAGAAGTACCAAATCAAGTCAACACATTTCTCTTACGACAAGTACAGTCTTAATTTTTCAATAATTTTTTTATATTCTTGTTTCCTTTGTTTTAAGTTTCAATTCACTGAATTTTCATCCTTTATCTATTTTCTTTTTGTATATTTGGCTTGACCAGGTGTTTATTGGGCTTCTTATTTTTGTTTATCTATTTTCTTTTTGTGTATTTGGCTTGACCAGGTATTTATTGGGCTTTTTATTTTTGTTTTCCCTTTAATATTATAGTTAAGTGCTTGTTTTGTTGTTTCTTCGGAATCTTTTCTTAATGTGCATCCATTTTCTTTGTTTTATTGTCTTTTCAATAAGTTTATGTGCACACTTTTTGTTTCAATCTAGTTCTAGTAAAAATCTGAATATTCAATTGTTTTATTTGTAAATAGCCTACTAGAACGTCGATCAAATATAGTTATAATAATTTGAATGTAAAAATATGAAAGGGATTTTTTATACATTGTATATAAAGTATAAAAATACTTAACCTAATATAATAATTGTGTAAATAAAAAGGTAGTTTAAAAAAAAACTTAAAAAAGTAACAGTAATATGAGCGACCCTCTATAAAACGATGAGTATGGGTTATATTCCGTTAGGTAACATATAACATATGAATTGAATAGGTACAGATATCCAATTCTTGTTTCTTCATATGGAAACAGAGTGCAAAGCAATTTCTTTCACTAGGTATACATTCTAGTCGGAAATGTGTATCAGTGCAGCTGGCGCTGTGGCAGTCTCCATTTATAATTTATGCATGAATACAAACACTGTTCGTGGCAATTCCATTGTGCAAGACGAACCGGTAGCATAACAAATAGTACAGGTTTTGCTACCGCTTAATAACAAAAGCGGTAGGTACGCGCGTCAAACGTTGCGACTATCTGCTATACATACAAATGATGATGACAACCAAAACTTGAATGAACGAAGACGCCACATTGGGAACCAGCAGACAAGAATACAGCGGTATAAACTGGGATAATCTGATGTTCTAAATGATATGACAAAATTTCGCTAAATGTTAATTAATAAATGTTTAACTGTGTAAAGTCATATTTGATTTTAACACGTTCATAATTTACTTTCATGTTATATTTTAATTAATGTTCTCATGTCATTTTACTAATTCATTCATTACATTTTACGAGTTGTCGTCTTCTTATTAAATAAACATGTACATTAAAATAATTAATGTATGATAACTTTATATTTATATATATAAAAGATTATTTTTATCAGTATATAGATTGGTGAAAAAAAATCAATGTTAACCATTGAATCACTTTTCCTCGGGGATCAGAAAATAGCTATTCTTAAATTCAAAGAGGGCTTGTTAAACCCGTTAACAAGACTATAGTGTTCATCCCTGAGCAACGAAGTTGACGTTGTACGAGTCGAACATCGTATCGGAAAAGGAAGAGGCCAAGACGGTGGTCGTATCGTAATCTACCCTTTAAGAAGTGGCAGCCATTACAAGACGTGCGCTCGTAAGACGGCGGCTCGTTCACAGGATTACAGAGTAGGAACAGGGGAAGATTGAAGCCTTATTCAGGGCCTGGATTAAGGTTGACCAGGCCTCGCGTCACACACCGCTAACTGACACCGAGCCGTGCAGATTATAGGCCAGTGGCTTTCAGGGGTAATTGGATGATGTCTTGAAGAAAAAATATCGAATTTCTGTTGCGCGTGACTTTCTTGATTGAATAGAAGTGCGCGATAGGGAGGTGAAGGCGAAATATCCCAGTAAATGAAAGAAACGAACGAAGAATGATTGCGAAGGCTGGACGGATTGCCCAACGCTGTTTCTTCCTAGTTAATTTACTAAAAAACACTACAATTGTATTTGTTCGCCTTAAAAGTCAATAAGTATTGATAGACAGCGTTACATCATTACCCTTTTCATCCTAATCTATCTAATACAATTATTGTAATTTCATAAATTACAATTTGTTTTTTTTTTATGTCTGCTATAAAAGTATTAAACAAAATAATATAAAAATTTAATGGTATCAATATATTATATACATACATAAAGGTATATAACACATTGACAGAATAAAAAATTACATTTGACACGCTACATGATAAAAATAAGAAAATAATAAAATTAAATTTCTCCCTTCCCGGAATAAATATATCCAACAACAACATAATTAATTAAATGACGGTACAAAAATATTTTTTTTCAACATAGCGTTACAAGTTCGTTCAGTTTAAACCAACCAATCAGTTTTTTTTGGTACGCACATAAATTAACCAAGTAATAACGTGTCAACATTTTAAAATTGCGCTTAATTATTAAACCAATTATTCGCTAACGAGCATGATGAATTTTCAAAAATTAAATTTCATCGTTATCCAAAATGAATTTTTCTACTATGCTTAATTTACATATAAATTCAAGCGAGTATTTTTGATTTACATGACGATGTTGTAAATTTATATAAAAAGTAGCACACAGGTTAATAAGGTGATATATCGCCAAAATAATCCAGTGTCGTACGTCAGCTGTGGGTCATAATTCACGGCTCTTTCAATCTGTGTAATGCGCGTTCAAACCCGCAACCCTCTCGTTCCCCGCCACGGCAATACTGCATTATCTACCGCCGGCTTCATTATAATACAATGTACCTTGAATACACGCCTCGATTCATCATCGATATTAGCCACTGAATTGAAGAGATAAACAGAATTGATTTTATGTTCGCTTATAAAAATCTGTTCGACGACGTGACGCACACGGCACAGAACATTGTCACTTTAAAGATTCCGTTCTATGTTTTATTGAAAAGGCATTGAACTGGAAACTTCAAATTAGGTTAAATAAATAACTTATCTTTGCCTTTTTTTAAAAGAAAATATCTAATATAAATGACTCTTTATTGAAGAAATCAATATAATTTTTTTTTATCTAATAATGGAAAATAAATGAATTTAGTACAATGAAAAACATGTATCAACATGTTTTTCTAACATTCTATCAATTATATTAATACAATTTTATAGACATAGTAATAGAATATCAGTTTCCAGAAATGTTGAAAAGATGAATTATATTTAAGTAAACAAAAAAACGTAATTCATTTCAAAATTGTCATTTTGAGTAATAGAATTATTTTAGGTCAGTTAAAATTAAAAGCATGATTTAAAAATATTATGATGAAATACAAGTGGAAAACAAAGGGTTGTAAGTGGAATAAGTGTTGGTGTAAATGAATTTTCAAACCAGTGTTTGGATTTCAATCAATTTTGGTAAATAAAGGGCGAGAGACTCGACCAAATGTCCATAACACAATGGCTGTCAATATTAAAGGGGTTAAAATTAAAAGCAGAAAGGGTGACACACCACAGAACAATCAATGATACTTGAAATATGGAAAAAAAAATAATATTAAGTATGTTTTAATTACAAAAAACAAATGAATATTATTATTTTATTACTGATGCTTTACAATAACGGTTTATGTAATAATATATGGAACTTATCTTGATGTATAGATAAGCTTTTAGTTCATCAACTACATTACACATAAAAAAGATTGATTAAGATTAAAAAACCAATCACAAAATCCCGTTGAAAATTATTCAAAAGATAAAACGTCCCAATTGAGTCCAGTCGTATTAGATATCAATAAAGATTATCCAATAAGCTCAAACATTGATTTCAAGATCAATAAATCATCGCTGCGAACAAAAATTGAAAACCGCTTTTGGGTCACGTACAAATACAAATCCATAGATAGATAACTTTTGTTTGTTTTTGTAGACGTGCCGTGTTTGAGAGCAGTTACAAACTATACGCAACCGGCAATCAGTTGGCCACTACGGCCAAGAAGAACAACGAAAAACAAACGATGAATCAACATGTCATTATTGTACTTAAGTACAAGGTATTGTTTATCGAGAATCAGGATTGCTATGTTTTATATGGAATGAACTGAACTATTGTTTAGTTTGTTGGATTGAAGCCATTGCTTTCGGTACGCTGATAATAGTTAGGGTAGATATAAAAACAAATTAGACTGAATTAGATGCTTTTAGATATTAATTATAGAAAATATTTGGTGTGCCTCTGTTACCTTGCTTTAAATATCTAAAATCTTTGGCAGCAAACACTGTCAGCTTAGGGTGCTGTAGTAACTGGAGGAATTGGAGGGGTTACTAGAAGGTAACTGGCGCTGACCATGCGGCTCTTGTCAGCCAGCTTAAAGCAAATATCGCAGGAATAATCTGCTTGGTTGCCGAGCAACGGTAGCTAGAACCGAGTTTAATATTTAATCGGACCTCTGATGCTTCACAAAGAGATGTTCCATGCAAAACGAAATGTTTAAATAAAGGAAAACTTTTCAAATTATTAAAATAAAATGTTCTAGTTACGTGTATATTAAAGTTGAATATATTACGGAGAGATTGATCGTGTAATGATGGCCAGTTGCTGAATATCAATTACGGTGATTAATCTTTTATAAAGATATGTAAATTTATGAAATTGTAGCTACATATAGTTATCTGTCATTATCCGAGTAATTGGTCTAATTTAGCTACTAGTTGGTCGTTTCTTTTTCATAATTTAGAGGTTGAATTGATCGCTATTACAGGATTACTGCAAATAGAAATTTTTCTGTCCAATAAACCAGATAATCGATAGTCTGGCGGTCTTTTTATTATAGAGATAAAGAGCTCTAAGCTATTCTCTCATCCGAGATTTTCAACTTCAAGTTTGATCCAGACATAATACTGACGTTAATTTGGTAAAAGTTTCAAGTAGCTATTCATGTAACAGACGCGCACTACATTCTTTGTAAAATGTTTTTATTCCAAACAAATTCAATTAGTTCAGGTATTTTAAACTTTATATAACGTGTAAGTACAAGTAAGTATACACACAAACGTACTAGAATATTTTAAAATTATGGAGAAATTTTCGACATACAATTCTGCCAATAACAATTCTGTTTTCCAAATCACGTACAGAATTACAGACATGCAGTCATAGCAACATACGTATATAGCAATAGAAACAATCAAAACAATTTCTGTTCAAGCTTCATGCTTTCAACAACCATGTCCTGCATCTTTCTACACTAGATTCCTCAAATAACAACAATGACATTCTGTTTTCTATTGAACATACCAATATTTTAGACATTTAGTTTGTTGTTATCGTTTCTCTAGTAACAAGTTTATTTATTTAAATTTGTAGTGTTTTCGAGGAACTTTACAGAATCCAAGTAACATATCAAAATGATGTATCAGAATGTAGGATTTCTTAATAAATTCCATTTGCATATAACTGGTTTGGGAGTAAAATAGTACGCAGTAATTATGTGTAATATTTGCGAAATCCTTGTATCACATATGCTGAACCAACGCGTTCCACTGGTGCAGATTCCACAGAATCCTGCGGGTTTTTCCTCGCATGAAAGGAGCTATCACGCTTGTCTGTTCCAAGCACGGACATATTTCAGTAGCTCGATTAATAGGGTGGCAGTGGTGGAAGGGAATAAGTGTAGGTGGGGTAGTGTAAGCACTTTGCCACAGACAATCCAGGCTACATAAATATATCAAACATCGCCGGCAATGACAAATAGAAGGAGACGCCAAGCGGGATACAGAATGTTTGGTGGTGCGTTGCGAGACAGAAGGGCATAAGGCGATGCAGCTAAGGGCCGGTCTGAACTATTTTAGATATCAAACTACAAAGCATAACTTTAAGAAGCAACATGAAGATTTTCTAAGTACCTGCAATGTATCCCTTCTAAACTATCAACCAAAGATTGCAAAAAATATTTTATACATAACAAACAAACTCTTAATTACAAGAAACTTTTCTATTATACAACTAAATACATGCAAAGAAATTCGAAGTTCAACTCTGTGTTTCGAGGGGTGGTTTCCAAACAGGGTGGTAAACGCTGCCATAAGATGTTACAGTTCAGTTGGGCTGTACAGATTTCTTTCTTACGATTTTCTTTGTTGCCCGGGGTGATGATACAAGCTATAAGATGTAAGCTGAATGATTGTGTTCACTTACAGTTTCAATTGTGACTCCCCAAACTAAAGGCATGATTTATTATTAAATCCAATACTTACATTTCTGCATTTCAATTTGCAGTCAGTAAAATAAATATTATTTCAATAGGGAAACGCAAAATTGAAAAGTTAACATTGTGAAACTTATTAAATTATTGAAACAAATTTGTAATAACTTTCATTGTATAAATAGTTATTTGTATTTAAATGTAACTGAAAATAATGTAGATATTTAATCTGACAAATACGTTATTGACAAATACCATATAGTATTATATTATAAGAACAATAAAATAATATCTAATGTCAAAGTTATCTGACAGTTGACGTTTGCATTGTCCTGACCACAAGGGAGATAAGATTGTGGTTTTTTTTATTTTTATTACGTCTGATGTTTGTTGTGTCTTGGTCAACGTTGTTCAGCTGCGTTATATGGGCAGCATGTAGGGTTTTATTAAAAACTAAATAGAAGAGACAGGATATTGCTCAGTTTGAATAGAATCATTACAATACAACAAATAATAACCACTATTACATATTTGAAATCAATTTCATTTAATCCTAATCTATATTTTTCATAAAATGTTTTAAAACAGACAAAAGCTTTGGGGTTTCAAAACAAAACAATTGCTTTCAATCAAAAACACGGCTAACTATTATTTATTATTTTAAACGAAATATATAAAATACAGCAGACTCCACTAATTATACATATCGCAGACAAGCATCATCAATTATGCGTTGACCAAAGCCGAGAAAAAGAATTCTACATTTGGTTGAGCAAAGAGCTGAATGCAGAGTATAATTAACACAAAACTCAAAGGTAAAAGACGCCGATGAAGCAGGTTTTGGTGGCGGATTAAAGCGAACAAACCTTTGGCACGGGCCTCTAGACATAAAACACCCGGCTATTTAGACAGTACCGTACAACGGAAAATTGATTTTATGGACTACGACTAAAAGCAAAACGAGCGAATGCGTACTATTAAACGCTAGTAAAATAACAATCAAATGCGAAAGTAAATCTTGATTTTGTCCGAGATCTAATTAAGACTAATGTAAATATGTAATTGTTTCCAATATTAAGCTCTAACGGAAATGAAATAACATGGTTACTTTAAAAGCTCTATATTTTATTAGAATATATTACCTGCTATATAATTGCTTTTCCTACATCAAATTTATCAAAATTTACGATTTGTACAAGGAAAATTATCTTAATTCTTTATGGTAACATTTAATATGCAGTAATCTTTTAAATACAAAAATAATGAAAGCTTTTTCAACAGAAAATATGACTCACAACTCATAACGCCGAAAAACCAAAGCGCAAACATCAACAACAAACTTTCATAACAGCTGATCCAAGCCATCAGCTTTTCAGCGTAGTCCCCTTCATTCGAACTGTTGTACTACTACCATACTACCATTTCCCCTTTCACCATCACACAAACCGATCTCTTCTTCTTCGTCTTCTTCTTACCACCAGCCGCGTCGTGACGGCTGTCACTGATGCTTCTTCGTTCGTTTCAAACACGCAGAGGAACAACACAATAGCCGATATTTTCTCAGTGGCGACGGCGGCGAAGCATGAACAGGGTACAACACGACGCGTCGTTCTAAGAAGAATAGAAACCGAGACAAGTTTGCAGTACAGTCTGCGCAACTACTTATCAATAGAATCAAATTTCGATCGCAATTTCTACGTTTTATATAAGCTTCAGACAAATTAATATGTAGCATTAGTTGAATTAAATAGTAAATTATGAGAGCTTTTTAGTTGTAGAACTAGTTCTGTCCAGTTTCATTTTAATTAAAAGCAATATCTGGTCCGAAAGAGTCTAACACAAACCAGTAAATAGAATAGCATCTAAAACGCATTACGCATCTGCGATTCATTGTCGAGTTGGTGAATCGATTTGAAATCAGTCGGTGGATGACAGCGTCGTTTTAATAAAGAAGGCTTTGACATCGAAGACAATGGACTAGCGATGTTTGGAAAATGTGACAAATGATTTGGGCGGCGACTTGGTTTTGTATACAAGGTGTATTATAAATTGTGCAACGTTACTTGTGATTAACCCGACTAGCTTCCTGTTTGCTGGTGTTTCAACACACCCAAGAAACTTGATACCTCGTAAATAAGCGTTGCATTATTTGAGGAATTTTCTTTGTTTTGTATTAAGAAACTCTTGAACAAACGTAAAATTGTTTGTAACTTTGATTTAAAATATTGTATGGATTTATACGTAAATCAAAAGTGAAAACTTTGACACTGTCTGGCTACCAATTCTTATATCCTACTACAAAAATTACAGTAAATATGAAATTGAATATCTTTAAAGTTTATTGAATATTAAATTACAATATTCGGGATAAGTCATGTTTGTACAGGAATTATTTTAAATTTAATTTTTAAGTTTAAACAAGTTCACAAATAATAATATAATGTTTTGGGATGCAATAAAGTAAACTTCTTAACTTTTCTAACAACGAACAAACGAAAACAAACATACAGTTTGAGAAAACGTACAATTTTACCGAACAAAGATTTATAAAAGAATGCGAAACAAAATAAAAACTTAATCCTGCGAGACCACCATGCTTGTAGAGAAAAATAAAACTAACACTAGCGCCATGGTGGCGTAAAAATGAACTAAACAACACTTCAAACGCGCAGTAGTTTCCTTCAATTAACAATGTTCTTAGCCCGAAGCGTCGGACATAACTGCTATGATACTGCAAGTAACTGCTTAATTAAACTGGGACCTCATCGTTACTCCGGAGGATTTTTTAGTTTTAATTCTTTTTCTTTTGATGAAAATTGCTGCATTTTATTCTATGGCGCCGAGAAGAATTATCGCAAATGATAGATAATTGCCGTTGGTTGTAAAAATGATGAAATTAGTAGTATTAAAACTTAACAAGCCGACTTGATGTGTTATAATAATGTTTGTAAACTGGTTTATTAATAAATAAAACAAAAAAGAATATTAAATATAATATATAAAAGAAGAAGTCGTTAAATTTTCACTTTAGTTGTGAAAACCGCAATAACTCAAATTTGATGAGTTGCTTTAAATCATACTTAGCTTTTATGACTTATAATATTAAACGAGCAATTCTACATATTTATATATGTATATAATATTTATATTGTACTCAGTTTTTCAAAAACGGCTCTAAAAATTTTAATGAATATCATGGATTAGGGGATTCTAAAAAATTGATCAGTTAGGGTCTCATTTCCGGGAAAATCATTTAAAGCCATTTTTAGATTTTTATTTATGTAGCCAATGGACGATTATTGACAAATAAAATGAAAGAAATTAAATTGCCCCAAGATCTTACTTTATACAATAATCTTTTTGATAATGTGTTCTAAAACTGAATGAAGGGTTGAAATATTTGTGCAAATTAATAAAGGTGTCGAAAAAAATAACACTGATATCAATGGTAAATATTATGAGCAGTACAAAATAGGGTAGATAAAAAACTTGATTTTTTTGATTTAAATTAGAATTTTTTAATCATTTTTTTAAGTGCGTAAAAACAAGTATTTTGAATTAAATGTTTAAATATTATGAATACTCCAAAGTTATTATTCTAAAATAAATAAGAGTTTGATTGTATGTGATGAATTAATAAGGATATAATATTAAAAATTATAAAATCACTTTTATGCGCCACTTCGTCTTTAGTTTGTGTTGAGCGAGTTTTTTCATCATTTGGACTTGAGCATTCAAAATTGAGAAACCGATTAGGAACTGAAAAGGCTGGAAAACTGGTCTTTTTATTTAAACATTTTAATAATAATGTACCACTAAATGAATAAACGTTTCTCCTTTATTTTTGTTATTTGAATTGTTCTATTTTCATATTAAAATATTTATGATTTATTAAAACATGTTTTTTTTTTTTAACTATGATTTGTTTGTATTTTTTATTTAATAAATACATATACAATTATAAAAATTATTAATTTTTTGTTTGAATTTAAATCATGATTTAAATCTCTCAACCCTGGTACAAAATGTACTTTGGCAAGCCTGCATGAGTCATTTTCCAAAATTAAGAAGCTAGAAACATTTAAAGTACTCTTTCCACAGAAAAATCCATATCATTCTCGTAATTAAGTGTGAAAAGAAATTTTAGGAAAATATTTGATTGCCTATAAGTTCATTTGCATAGGCTAACAAAATTTTAATAAGATGTAATTATGGTCGTATAATATATGGAAACTATAAAGTATAAAACTAAATAAGTATAGTATAGAACTGCAGCGGAAAATAACGTTTTAAATTAGATGATTTAAAAGCAGCCATAAAATCCAGTTAATCTAAGTATGTAAAGGATAAAAGGCTAATATAATACAAGAAAGTAAAAAACGAAGTAAAAGCGAACAATGTGAGGCAATAAAAGTGATTTACAAGAATTTCGAATATTTTCAGTAAACGATTCTTTTCTATTCCCAGCTACAATCCGTCAAGACAAGAATTTCTTGGAGACGTACAGGCCATTGAAATCAGCTTGGCCATGGATCTAGCACATAATAAAATCTAGCGCCATTCAATAGAAATATTCCGGAGATGCAGAATAAGATGACTCTCACAAAAAATGAAATAAAATATCCAGCTTACTCAGTATTCTTAGCGAGTTCGTATTATTAAAGTCTTGTTCAACATTAATTGAGTCGTAAGTAAGGAAATCCGGCGACATTTTTTTAATGGCACACACGCTCGTAAAATTATTACAGCGGCCTTTAATGAAAACAAACATAACGAGAAACCAAAAATGGAAATGAAAAATTAAATGCATCATAAAATATCTTTTAATTCGGTGATTAATATGCAGCTTCATTATATTCCATGTTTAAAAACTACATGGTTAAATTTAATGCACACTTTTTTATAGCTAATAAATGCTTCATATTACAACATAAATTATCTATTCATTGCAATTAAGACTTTCAATATTCATTACAAAAACAATTCATTTCATATCTTTTCTAATATTTACAATTAAATAAATGTTCTTATTTAAAAAATACCTTAATTTAATAATCGCCCCCCCCCCCCCCCAGTATAAAATACGTTTTAAAACCGAAATTAAAAACAAATAGCCTCATTATATTTACATAAAATGCATCTTGAAGGCTATAAGTACATCTTCACTCGGTGGGGAAAATAATAAAACCGCTGTTATTAAAATAAAGTGTAAGATCTTAACTGGTGTATCTGTATTCATAAGTTATAAATTAAACTTTTTTTAATTTATTTAGAATTGGCTACAATTTAAAAAGTCGCATAAAAGTTAAATCGTCCGCTACTATGCGATAAGCAAAAAAAGTTTTACTAAGTTTTAAGATGCAATGTGGGAAAGAAGTTGCGTAATTTTTTTTTTTTTTTATGAAACTGTTTTTTAAATTAAGATATCTTTGATATTAACGAAAGTTGTTAGGCAGTCTCATTGTTCAGTTAAATATTTTAACAACTGTTGATCAATTAAAATCAAATCCATAAAAAAACTATAATTAATGTGCCTTAACAAATCATTCTAAAACTGCAGTTTTCATATTTAAAAAAATAGGAAATTTATTTGTATACTACAAGTTCTATTTATTTCATATGCAAAGTATTTTATATAAAATTTTTAAAATAAAATAAAACAAACTTAAAAGCTTTGTGGAATAGTTTGTTGCATTTAAAATAAAATTAAAAGCTTGTAAAAACTTTATGTATTGTAACAATATAAGGATAAAACTGTTTACGTATTGTAAATAAAAAGTAACACAAAAATGAAACGAATAAATGAAAAGATAACAAAAGAAATAGTAAAAATGCAATCTTATTAGAATTCAGTTTTGCAGAATACATTTACTTTAGTATCCGATTATTTCCATTTGAATTCGCAACACACACACAATTACAACGTAAAACAGAATTTAAAGTGCGGAAATATATCCACAAATCGCAACCAACGACGAAACCAGAAGACAAGAACAAACACAAACCTATTACATTACATAATTTTAAACAGTGAAACGAAGCGTCCATGAAATCCGTCAGTAGTGGCTGGTGGCATTTCTGCGGTTACCAGAATCCATAAAAATGTAAATATTTCAAAACAAACGTCTGTGTGTAAAAGGAAAACAGGCAAACATATTTCAGAAAGTTTGTGGAATTAATTCCCTGCGAACTGGTAGAGGCCATGGAAATCGGTCTCCTCGATCTCTTCGTTTTTTTTAAGGAAAAACGCAGTATTCATTACACCAAAAGCGCATCGCATCATGTAGTTCGGACCGCAATCAGTAACGAACAGACAAAATGATAAAGATGCCGCGTTGCCCATGCAATCATGAATTCTGAAAGCGGTCCCAAAACTTTTTATTTTCATTTAACATCAAAAACATATTTAGCCTACTTTATAATTTAATATCATTTTTCATTCATATTAGCATATTAAATACATTTAAATTATTTAAAGCGTCATTAAACCAAGAATAAATTAATTTAACAGTAAAGAGAATTTAATATAATGAATGGTAACTGTTTATTAAATATTTACTTACAAAATATCAATTGTATAGCATAAACCACAATATACGTTAGTAGCGAAACTTTTATCTATCGTTCTTCTACTTGTTAAATCTCTATTGACAACATCTCTTTCTAAAATTAAGTTCCAAAGGAACTAAGAGACAACACTTCTGTTGCTATAATAACATATTCATTGCTATTCAAAGTTCTTCAAAACAATTTAAGAGTTTCATACCCCTGGTACAACCGATAAAAGAATTTAAAAGAAATTTAGTTTACTAAGATACATCATTCGATGTGCAAGTAAGTATAGCATAACGAAGCTTACATACATCGATTTGGGATAATCCGCAAAATATCCTATAATAAAGTCCAATTCCCAAGCGATTTCCAATCAAAAATCTTTGACAATCCCTGTTCGTTAAGCCGTTTGGCACGGCGCCATCACTCTACTGTACGCTCCGGCTACCGAATTACAGATACTCGGAGTTTTGAAAACCAAAAGGGGGGAATTCTGAATGGAAATTGCTACGCGCTTTGGAGCATGGAGAGCAGTAACGGACGCGGACTCTGATTGAAGATACAGATACGCCCAAACCACCACAGATATAAATAGGTAGGCATATGCAGTATTTGATATATTGGAAGTGGGTTGTGCACGAATCGTAGTAAGCATTTTTGCGAAATTAAAAACACGGGAAGAAGAATATAATGAAATTTTTTTCAGTCGTATTAGATAAATTGCTACTACGGAATTGCCTGGTCCAGATAGGTATTCAACTTCATGTTTCTTGTTATTAAAGAAGAATGATGTATTGAAAATAAAACGATGCGATTTCCTAATATATATCTACAGGATTTCTTTCATTTCATGTTATTTCTTGTTTTGATGCTGCTCTGTTTCATTTTATTTTGATAATGTAAAACACATCATTCTTATTAATAATTTTAAATCAAAAATGGCTACGCTCTACACAACTGTTCAGTATTATTATTCACTAGTATTTAATAAGGTATTATAAAGTTCATATTACCTCAAAGTGGTGACTTCTAGTAGCAATTATTTAAATACATATCTGTCAAACTTTATTCAGAGATTATTTGGTTATGTTTGTTTTTTAATTCAACTAAATTTATAATATTAGGGAAAATAAAGTCTGCAACTATTTAGATAATATTTAATTTCTGTTAAAAATGATGTTACTTGAAGTACTTTCCAAAATGAGATGCACTTATATAATTTTGTAAATTATATTAGAAGCATTGCATGATATATAAATAAATAATATGATAGTCTCCCTGGTTCAAGTAAAAGTTAAACATGATTCATATTAAATTAATATTTAAGCATATGACTCAAAGTAAACGGAAGTCGAAAATGAAACCTTTAGGCGCCATCGACCCACAGTTTGAACAACCTACATGAAAATGGACGCACCCTTATACCATACATGCA
Organism: Pogonus chalceus; assembly: GCA_002278615.1. NCBI lineage: Eukaryota > Metazoa > Arthropoda > Insecta > Coleoptera > Carabidae > Pogonus > Pogonus chalceus. The sequence continues at coordinate 17,652,694 of CM008233.1, read as the reverse complement.
ACTAATAATATATGTATTAATATACGATAATAATAAAAAATCACCTACGTAATAATTATAAGTTTTAAAATCGAAATACAATACATTGTAACGCATTTATATAAGTATGTATGGGTGAATGCAAAAAAAATAAAAATAATACATGAATATTATTGATATAAAACATTTAGTGAGTAAGGAAATACAAGTCATAAACGCTTTTAAGCCAGTAAACGCGGTGTGTGCATGAATATAGGTGTAAAGCGACAGTGATATATGAATCAGTGCTGGCAACGTAACAATTTCACATCCAACGCTTTTATCCCTATCCTTGTCACCGAAACAAAACCAAAGTGTAAAATTATCAAAATTGTTTTCACTACAAAAGCAAAGTGATAGACTCGAAACTAATTTCTAAATTGTACTTTCATAAATTTAAATTTATTTCCCGCGTTTGTGTCCTGCTGGCAGAAATTCCAGCTTTTGTTTTTACTATGGATTAATGGTTCCCATATATTCGAGGATTTTTTTGTTTGTTCACAGGATGAATCCCACTGCAATCATAAACGGTGAATTTTGGAATAGAGAGTAGAATTTTTGGAACGCGCACAGAGAACGTACAAACAAAATGAATCCAGGGATGTATTTGGTTTTCAATTAGTCCCTTTATAGTCCTATTTTAATGAAAGGTTACGGCTGATTTATTGCATTACTGGAAATTTTTGTTCAAATTGAAATATCGCGGGATACTTCCAAAGCACGCACGATTTGACACAAAGAATTTACTCATACCGGACCTAGTTATAAATATATACTTGTTAGATTCGTTTTTGTTTTTCCTGACACAAAAACCTCTTAACTTGATGAAATTACTTTTTTTTAAGTCAAATTACTTATTGAACTAAGTCTCTTGTCCATTTTTAAAACAAACTAAATCACTTTTTGCATTAAATATTTGAAAATTTTATCAAATGCAAAAATATTGTTACAAAATTTCTTAGATAATGCAATTTTACCTTTACTTGCAAAATAAGATAAATATTTCTACTATTAATATGCAAAAAGTCTATATATTTCTTTCGCAAATTTTTTATGGACGCAAATGGCAAATCCAAGAAAATTAGACTTGAATTTCAATAATTTCAATACGTAAAAACTCCATGCACAACATCACTTTCTAAAATTTTGTTTGAATGACCTTGAGCAACAGTGGTAGTATGAACTCCAATTGCGCTCGTAATTTGAAGCGTGATATCTAAGTCACATTTATTTATTTATTTTAGCCTACTTCAAATTCTAAGCTCAACTATGATTCGTAACACCTCGACTGCTCAAGGTCCTTCAAGTTTAATACTGATATGAAATAGTCAATCAGAATTATCGATAAATATTTTTTTAATAAATTAACAATAGTTAATATTCATAAGAATTTGTAAGTAAGAAGTTCATTTCCCTGAAGAGTTAATGTATTCAATATAAATATTCAATAATAAGTATAGTTATAAATTCAAATCATTTACACTCAATACTTTTCATGCAGAGAACCAATAGCAACTTGATCGTGATACACAAGTAAGATATAAAATCAAGATTGAAAACGAAAATAATTTTTAGTTCAACAACATTTACATACAATAGTTCGTTATTGTCTACGAAGTATAATTGCCGAAGTTTACGGGTAACAATGACTTAACAAACAATATAATACTATAATTTCTTAATAATGTAATAATTTTAAGTGTGCATTGATTACATATACACAAATTATAAAGTAATACAAAAGTAATAATATGAATTATGTTACTTGTAAATAGTTCTTCAAACAATAAAAAAAAAGTGTAAATAAATACAGACTTAGTACAACACGCTAATAGATGTTAAAATGTCAAACGTAGAGAAAGGGTCAAATTACCGGCTGGAAGATAAATGTTCTTACATACAACTATAAAATAAATATTGTTTTAGCACATTACCCTAAGATTACAACGCTTAATTGACGATAAATACTACTTTGGAATAATATTATAAATTAAATTACCGCGAGAAAACGAACATTAAATCAGCTCAATTATTTGTACTTGCAATGTAATAGATAACAATTCTACAAAAATGGAATTCAGTGGTTAAAAATTCAAAAAATAAAGATTTAATAAATTCTAGGATAAAATAAACGAATGAAGATTATTGTGAATTATTTATTCAAAAAAACACCTGCAGTGCTGCAGTGCAGATGTAGAATAAAAATGAAAAAACATAAGATAGTGGTTTGAACAAGATGGAAGTCAAGATGTAACCCAGAATCTAATTACAACATTTAATTCCCGAAAGCCCAATGTCGAAAAATGCAAATGTGCCTTCGTTTAAATTTCATGACAAATGCATCTGCGATCACCATGCCGTGCCATGCCAGACGGCGAGACGCTAAAACATCGACGCTTACAATAATGAAACGGGCGCGTCGCGATTTGCAAATTACGGAATTATGCAGAACACCCACTTTTTCCATCGAAGTGTTCTGATCAATGAATTCTACCGCAAAAATCTTCCATTTATAATGGAAAATGATTGGTGATTCGTCGTCATAACTCATTTCTCAAGTGATCCTCCATTGTTCCTGAATTCGATAAATTATAATTTTTGGAAATTGTAGGGAACTGTGAATGACACTACTTTGTCAATTTTAAAATTTTACGTGTGATCATGTGTTCGTGGACTGAAATTTACCCCTCGTATCGTTAAAATTGTCTCTTCTGCGGTGTTATAGAATTTCAAATTCCCCTTTTGAGTAGAAACATGCACTAGCTGCTACGTATTGGTCTGAAGTTTGGAAGTTACTGCAGTTTAAAGCATCGTAACTTTGGAATAAATTTAATTTTGATGGCACGTTTTGGTACACTGTTTCACGTTCCAAGTACTTGCTTCAATGGTTCCACAGTCAATTCTTTGAAGTGGTCACGTTTGAGTTATTGCATCAACGATTTTCTCAAGATGTACCTTTGACTTGTCCACTTATACTGACTAACTGTCATTGCAGAAGTCATAAATAATCCCATATTCAATAACCAGGTGTCAATGCTAAATTAATTTATTTGGTCAGAGCTGCTATTCACTAGCTCACTCTGAATTTAGGACAAGCATTTTTCAAAAATTATAGTTTAAATACTTCAAATTATAATAATAAAATAAGAATTCAACATTAATTCAAACACAACAAAAGTCGATCTCATAATCAAAGTCGGACAATTGATAAAAGAATTTACAAAATAAATATTTTGCACAGCCCCAAGTCTCCTTGGTATTAACTGCCCAAGTTTTTTACAAATATACTTTTACAAATATTCGATAACATTTAAATTTGGGAATTGTCCAGTTAATAATAGACAAGCTATATTTTGTAACTATAGATATGTATTTTGAGAATCATTATTTAAGTAAAATATAAAACGGTCTAAAATGTCTAAATTTAAATTTGAATTTATTTACAAGTGAAATTGTAAGATAGCAAATATACTTAGTATGTTATAAATTGTATTCTTATTTACATATTACTTTACGTTCACTATTGCATAGTTGTTTGGTACAACGAACAAGTAACATCTAAATGCACGCAGCACAAAAATGACCCTTATTTACATTACCAATAAGGCAGCATGATTGAAATACTAGTTGCGTACAATGTACATTTTTCAGATCTGTCAAAGCTTATTCGAATGTCAAAATAAAGCAAGTTTTACTTATAGGTTATCAAACTAAAAATTTACGTTTATTTGCAAGTTAGGGCAAGTTTTTAGACTGGGAAATAATTAAATCAAACAAAAATTAGTTGTATTTATATGTATAAATACAAAGACATGTTTAATTATTTAAATTCATTAAAAAATAGCGCTTGAAATTGTAAATTAGTAAGTAAAATATAAAGCGGTCCAAAATGTCTAATTTTAATTTGTATATATTTTATTTTATCTACTTTGTTTTCAATAAAATGAAAACTTGCTACCCGTGACAGTGATATGTTAATTAAAGTAGAGATTTAAATAATTAAAATCATATTTCACAGCTTATAAAATAGGCTTGTACGACTTTTAGTGTGAACCACTGTATTCAACACTTCAATTATAAATATCAATTTTATTTTTTCTTGTATGCATAAAGTTTCAAATAAAAAGAAAAGAGGATCCAATTAAAAACTTAAAACCAAAAAACGAGAACAGAAAGAGAAAACATTTAAAGATTAATTTTCAATGAATTTTAATAAAGGCATTTTCCTGTGTAAGCGTTTTCAGTTTACTCATCGACTGAAGTTTGTCTCAACTAACAGGAAGTAACCTCACAAAAGTTATACATACATACATTAGTTAAGAAAGAACATGTATATTACTTGTACGTAAGAAGCAACATGGATTACAACTGAAGCACGTAATTTAGTTAGAAAATATTGACATTTTGAAGCGACCTACTAACCTAACCTGACATTTACAAATAAGCCGACTATGTTTATAAAGTTTATTATCGCTTATATTATAATATGAAACAATATATTAGTATGCGAATGCAACCCCCAATAAAACATTGTTGACTATAAAACTTTGTCTCATGAGTCATGTTCAGTCATAAATAAGTAATAAAAAATTTACGAGTATTTTTTCTTGTTAAATATTCGAATACAATGAAGTTAAAGTAGTTAAATTTAAAAGCGACAAGTTGCTGTGTGATCGAGAATTTGACATTTACTTACACAGAATACTTATATTATTTATTGCTTGTTTTATAGAATATTTTTATGACTTTTATGTTTTAATAGTAGCGTGATAAACAAGCATTTGTCTGTTGTTAATTATTTTAAATGTTACTGTGAATAAATAAAATAACAATTTCATTTTTCTTAACGGTTTATTCTATTACGCGATATGCAAGAAAATTATTTCGAATTTATCTGAGTAGTAGTAAGACCACAAAAACGGAAAATTAGTTGAGAAAAACCACTAAAGAAAACTGTTTTCTTCACAGATAACTCAAGCGGAGCAGCCTTTCATAAATCGATTCAATGAAAATGTGAAAAAAATCAACAAAAACTTCTTTTATACAATAGTAGATGTCTTGCAAGTTCCACGGTGGGTAGATATTGCAAAATTTAATGTTGTATTTTGAACAGAATATTCTTGAAGATGCTTTTCACTATTGTTTATTTACATTTCATAAAAAGCATATTCTCAACAAAAGACTTCCAAGATAAACTAGCTCGTTCTTTTCACGATGTCTACTCTTGTTAGCTATTTTTATTATCCCAACTTATTTTCTTTTCTCTATATTGAATCTATATATTTTACTGAGTTTATTAAAGTACATGTTTTGTTCAAATATATGTACGCATTAATTGACTGGTGAGAAATGAAAGAACGGCTTAATAACATTTTTTGTTGGTGTACGCGTCTGTGATGTATTTTCCTAATCTCTCCCAACGTCATCTGTCACTGTATTTGACACAACAATCCGTTCAAAAAAGAACCTATGATCGACTAGAATTCGTAACTGATTGGGAAAATACGATTACTTTTTGACGTTTTCTGTATAACAAAAACTCTGTCATGATCAATTTATTTGTTTTCAAAGCCTTTTTATCAAATACGCAAAAAAAAACCTTTCGTTATTTTTATTCAAATAACACATATATGAGCTTAAATTGGATAATTTGGACGTTTAATCGATTGACGTTAAATGAAAATCGATTTTATTAACTAGCGAAAGAAAACTCAATTAAAACAATATTTGTTTTTAATCAATTTTTTCTTTTATATCTACAACAGCATTAAATTGTAGTAAAGTGCTGAGTTTATATATTTACAAATTATCTTGTCATGTTTTGTGCTTCTATTTGGTTGTTAGAGCTTTCAATAGTTTTACTATGTTCCGATTCCGTTCGCTTTTGCTTTAGAGGCGTTTTACTGGTTCGTTTGAATATTTGTTCCAAATCATTCGCAAATATCTCGTTATCCTGTCAGTAATAAGCGACATACCTTGAAACGTTCGCCGCGCCGCTTGCGGTAGACATTTGGATTAATAAACGCCATGGTTTCGCACCACTATTTGTGTAGTTAAGCAAATGTTTGGAGAATTCGGTCACGTCTAGTCTCCGGGATAATTAATCACTATGCTGACGTAGAGAAATATGATCGTAGCTTCTAAGCAGGATCAACCGAGCTACGAGAACCATCACTCGGTCAGGATTATTCACTAATATTTTTGATTATAATGAAAGGTTTGTTCAAACTTGTTTCAAAATTATTTTTCTACATATATTAATCAATGGAAAAGACCATTAAGCCTAAATGAAGCATTTTTAAACAACAAATAATTATTTAATATATAAAAACAAATGAAGAACTGGCAATAAAAAATATTATTAATTTATGAGAATCTATATATTATATACAACATATGCAGATAATTGTAATTAATTTATCGAGTTTTAATAAATGTAAAACATTATAATAACAAATAAATTATTTATG
>CM008233.1:17630789-17645809 GCA_002278615.1 Pogonus chalceus | reverse complement strand
TATTTTTAAAAAGAAATTTATTACATTAGAATTATTAAGTCATATAAAAAGAATATGCACCTATATATTTTTAAAATTAAAATATTTTATTTATGTATTCTGTAATAAGTTTGTAACGATGTATAATTAAGCTCGAATAGAAAATTATGGTTCAACACGAGCAGAATAGCCATTCTAAACATGTTAAAGACTATTTTAATACATAAAAAAGGTTGCCACTTTGAGGTTATGCCTTATTATTCTACTTTTTTATTTCAAAAAAGCATCAAAAACAATTATTTTTAGAATGCTTGTTTCTATATTGATTTAAATTGAAATTTCTGTTCAAGAAATACATATTAAATGAATTATTTTTGTTAATAAAAGAAAAATTATGTTTTAAAACTAATAAAACAGCAAAAGAAACGTTTTATTTGCAAGAGAAATATTGGTGTAACAGTAAGTTACCCATTTTCTCGCAATTCAGTGATGTTGAGTGGAAATTTCAACAGTAACAGTAATTTTTCACATCCGCGTCAATGCGAAGAAAGGGAAAATCGTTTTATTTTGTTCTTGGTATGTTTCGTTCGTTTTAGTTTAGCTGTTTTGTACCTGTACCGTTTTTTACTGAGATGGATGCTTGGTTTGGGATCGCAGTGCCTCAGTTACAGATTCGGTTTCGTAGCATTGCGTGATGTAAACTGATCGCGTGCACTGTCTGATCGTGTTTTATTTGATCAGTAGTTTTTTTATCTTCCGTCACAATAAATTTATGCGTTTTGAAAAAGTTTGATATAATTTAGGTCGAAAAATCGATGACAAAATATAAATCATCCTAAACTAGAGTAGGTAATTAATACAAGTGACTATCTAGAAACGGTTATTTTTTAGTTGAGATTTTATCTCAATAAAAAAACTAGGTATATAATTAAATATTACATGATACAAACATAAATAATAAATAATGTAACTGAAATTTATCAGCTTCCGTTTTTATTAAAAATGTGCCGGATGTTCTATATGTGCAGCAGAAAATTTATCATGTCGGTACTTTATTATATACGCTTCAACGATATTATGCTTAAATTATTAGAAGGGTGTAGGAATATCAGATTATTACGCGTACTAGCACACAAATATTGCGTTAAATATACAAAAATTATTTATTCAATTTTCAACACAGAATAGTCATTAAATTCATTTGAATATTTTATAATAAAACCATTGATTTATATATTTTTGTTAATATACTGTATAAATTATGACAATTTTGGCATATGTGCATGTTTTATCTAGTTCATGGATTTAGCAAATTTTATTTTGTCTGAAACAATTGTTTTTTCGAACATAATTTTGTTAAAATTATTTATGAGTTAATATATACCTTATATATATAGGGCCTTTTTGTATATAAAGCACTTTTTATACAGCATTTTTCGTATTAAGAGCACTCTTTTACAGCATTTTTTATATATAAAGTATTCTTTTGCAGCACTTAGTATATAATATATAGAGCATTCTTTGTACAGCATTTTTTTAAAACATTTATTGTAAAATATTTTTCATTAAGCATATTTAATTAGCATTTCTTTTAATAGTTATTTTTGTATGCAAAGCATTCCTCTGTAGCACTTAGTATATAATATATATAGCATTGTTAAAGAACATTTATTATAAAATATATTTTTTATTAAGCATTTTTATTTAGCATTTCTTTAAACAGTTATTTTTGTATACAAAGCATTCTTCTGCAGCACTTAGTAAATAATATATAGAGCATTCTTTATACAGCATTTTTTTTTTTAACATTTATTATAAAATATTTCTTTATTAAGCATTTCTTTAAATAGTTATTTTTGTATACAAAGCATTATTCTGCAGCACTTATTATATAATATGTACAGCATTCTTTATACAGCATTGTCAAAGAACATTTAATATAAAATATATTTTTTATTTAGCATTTCTTTAAACAGTTATTTTTGTATACAAAGCATTCTTCTGCAGCCCTTAGTATATAATATATAAAGCATTCTTTATACAGCATTTTTAAAGAAAATGTATTATAAAATATTTCTATATTACGCATTTTTATTTAACATTTCTTTAAACAGTTCTTTTTGTATACAAATCATTCTTCTGAAGCACTTAGTATATAATTTATAAAGCATTCTTTATACAGCATTTTTAAAGTTTATTATTAAATATTTTTATATTACTCATTTTTTAAGACAGTTCTTTTTGTAAACAGAGCATTTTTAATACAGTGGTTTTTTATAATTACGCATGCATTTTTATAAAGTACTTTTCATAGAACATTTATTATAAAGCATTTCATAATGAGATTTCTGTATGAAGCATTTCAATAAAGTAGTTTTTTTTTATAAATGATATAGAAAACCGCTGTTTTAATTTTTAATTATCAAAATTAACAAATGTATCAGTTTTTCATTTAATAAAAAAAATACAGACTTAGTTATGTTAGAAAGCTAAATTTTTATAAAAATAATATTATTTAATACTATAAATAATATTTAACATTTAATATATTATGAATGTCATTTTCTATCAGTTTATAATTTATTATTGAAAATAAAATATATAATTTTATATGAAATTAGCACATTAATCCTGCATCATTTTTAAATGACACTAATATTGTGAAGCAGTCAATTAAATTCAAATTATATGTGAATAATTTACTCAAAATATATTTTAAAATTAAAATGAGTAATTCTATACAAATATAATTTCATTCAAAGTTTAAACAGGTTTTATACCTGTAGATGTTATTAGCATTTTCAGCACCGAAATTAATTTAAATGCATAATCAAACTAAATATTTATCTACGTAGAAACGATGAATCATAAATCATGAAGACACAGGTAGGAAAGAAAATAACATGACAGTGTATATCATAAACCCGTCTTACATCTCTACCCGAAGGTCCCTATTGTCTTCACGTCAAGTGTCCAAAGTTCCAGACTGTCACCCAACTTAAAGGCGGAACAACACTTACAACACAGGATGTCATTGTAGAATCGCTAGTGACAGTACAATCAAATTTTTGTGTGATGCACACTTGTGCAATCATTGATTTATTTATAAAATGTTACTTATTTTTCGGAAAGTACTAGTTTCTAAAGATATTTAAATCTATTCAAAACGGTGAGATTTCAGAGGTTCTCACGTGACGCCCACGAATTATAATGAGCGATGGCATCTAATCTTATTACAAGCGTCTTGTATAATGCTTGTTCGTTCTTTTTTTCTAATCGTTGTATTTTATTTATCATAAAGAATGGTGTCATATTTCCTTTCCTTTATAAAATATTTATGTATTGAATTATCATTGTAAGAAATTTATTTTAAACATGCCACATAAAGGCTATTCAGTGTTTATTTTTTTCTAATATATTATAAATTATACCGTATAAAGAAATAACATAATTTTTGTATTATTTTAATTTTCTATTTTTTTTATTATAGTTAACAATGTATTATTGCTAAAGAGCATTTTTATTGCAATAGAACTTTGTTATACAGCATTTTTATTATGAAACATTTTTGCTGATTTTCTTATTATGAAGCATTTATTATATTGCAAATTTATTATAAAACATTTTGTCTATAAAGAATTTATGCAATAGAGTATTTTCCTATATAGAAACTTTATTATAAACTATTTTTATATTAGAGCACAATTAATACAGATGCTGAGCATTTTTGTTATAAAAATTTTTGTATAAAAGCATTTTTATTACAAAGAATTTATATTATAGAGCATTTTCCTATAAAGTGCTTTTATTATAAATCATTTTTGTATTACAAAATTGTATTAAAGCATTTTATTATAGTTTACTGTATTAAAAAAAATATATGTTATAGTAAAGAGCATTTCTTTAAAGAGTATTTTTATTATAAAGCATTTTTGTGTTAGAAAAATTTAAAATAAAGCATTTTTATTTTAGTGCATCTTTGTTTGAAAGCATTTTTTAAAGAACTCTTTCCTAAAAAAATTATTATAAAGCATTTTTATATTAAATAACATCTTAATTATGAAGCATTTTATAAAAAAAAAAAGAAATAGGGCATTTTATTAGTATAATTTTTTATAAATTATTGTAGCCAAAAACATTTTCTAAAGAGCATTTCCATAGAGTGTTTTATTATAAGTATTTTTATACTATACAGCATCTTAATAATAAAGAATTTTTGATATAAAACATTTTTCAATAAAGCTTTTTTTATTGAGTATTTTATATTCCGAGCATTTTTGTTATAAATTTGAGCATTTTTATTATTGTATAACTTTATTATTAATTATTAAAAATTGTGTTTAAGAGCATTTTTCTATTATAGTATTTATATTTTAAAGCAATTTTATATTAAACAGCATTTTTGTTATAAAACAATTTGCTATAGATCATTTTTATTAATATGTAATTTTGCTATTAAGCTTTTTGGCTAAAAAATTTATATAATGTAGTATTTTTCTGCAGACTATATTTATTATACAACATTTTTGGAGTATATATAATAAATCTGCAAAATATTAAAATATATTCAAAAGAAAACGTTGATTAAACTAAATTGAGCTTTTTTAATTCGATTGAAATTAATACACATTCTTTTATAACTACATAGACAAAGCTTTGAAAAAACTAAAAAGTATTTGTACTGCGATAATCTAGTTAAACTGTACCTTGATAAAGTAAGCAATAAAAATAAATACCGGAAAATAGTACATGTTCCAATTCTGTATTCAATTAGATTAAATAAACGTAGATTTTTTATATTTTTTTGCAAATCGGTAATGGAAAAATAGAAAACATCTCACACAATTTGTATCTGCAACAGTTAAAGCAATATCTAAATAGATTTACCATTATCCTGTGACATTTTCGTTCTTCCGCACGTTTCAAACGCTCGGGAGCTTCAGTTAGGCAAACAACGATGCAATAAACGTTGAGATAATGGAATAGAAGAATTTAATTCGCGTAAACGAATCCAAACGTTGCGTGCTGCACCGTTCTGAGAGATTTGTTAACTTGTTTGCACGAATCGAAAAACAAACACCGTCATTCAGGCATTTATATTTCCCGCTTCATTGGACTTGCGCAAGCGAATCCATTTCAATGTTGGATTCTTCAATTGTTTACATTATTCCACACAAATATAAATTACATGTTTTACGGGAGAATTTCATAAATAACTTTTTTATAATCTTGCCTTTTGTATTAAATTCGTGAATATCAAGTTGGTGTTATTAAATGATGTAGAAATGGTGAGATTATGATGCGCATTTGTTTTAGGATGAATAATTTTTAAATCGAGCGATTTATTTTATGAATTTTGTAATCATTACGCAAATGATTCAGTTGGTTGTTGTTACATAATAAAATGAATTATGCACTGATCATGAATCAGAATTAAATTTCATGTAAATTTATTTTTGTTTTAATCAGCTTCGGGATGTATGCAGTTATTTTCAACAAATCATTATGGTCGTTATTTATTATGACACTATGTTTAATTTGTTAATTTTAATTACAATATATACCCGTCCTTCGATTTATGCAAAATATCAGTCCAATCTGAATTTGTAAATTCGTAAATAGAGTTTAAAACTACAAAAGGAGAAATATTAAAAACTAGTGTTATTTATAGAAATATTTATATTGTTGTACAAAAATCATATTTTAACGGAACATTTACTTATTTCTCGATGATAAAATCGATTTTTTTTTCTTGCATTTTCGATTTACTATATTGTCTATATTATCCCTGCAAAACGGTCTGCTTAAACTCGATGCCGTTCTGCACTTATTTTGTGTTTAAGCGTCGCGAGTCTCGTCTGATGTTAAATTTTCAGCAAACTTTAAACGCGATGTTCTCGAAATGACATTTTTCAAACTGGGCGAGACCAGAACTCAAAAACTACTGAACCGATTTTAATCTGGGTTGTTTTATTTTAAAAAAGAGTTTGTGCAAGAATCAGACTTTTCAATGAACATTTAAACACTTAAAAAGTCTGAAGAAAGTGGTCAAAAATCGACCACTTTTTTAGGTGGCTGTCATTTTGTGAATTTTCAACAAGCTGACCTCAAAGTAGCACAAGTTCCAGATAATTTTATGCAGATTTTAGTTTTCTTAGCCGATTTTGTAACAAATGATTGCCGCTCGGACGTCTACCCACCTAGGGGGCTCTACAGATTTGACAGAAAAATATTTAGAACGTCAATAAAAAGATATTGAAAATCCAAAGTTTATACCATTATTCATATTCCTGAAAAACATTCCCAGAAAAAACACGTTTTTAGGCTTAAAATAGGTAAGTACCCCTTTAATAGAATAAAATTGATTTACTTTTTTTTGTAATATACCTCATCAACATTTTTTATACTGTCTATAAAGCAATAATTCATTCATTTAATTAGTTAAATATAATTTATTAATATTTAAATTTAAATAATTGATTAATTCAGTTTTTCGTTTGAATTTATTCAGTTTTATAACAAATATTTAAAATAAAACAAAAGCAAAAATGAAATTAATTGATGAATAGGTTGACATACGTTGAAACATATTTTAATAAACAAAATAAATTATCGTTCAATTGTTTCACAATAATTTTAGGTTTTTATTGATTTGTTTTTCCGGTTGTAGCTAGTTTATTTAAAGTATTATTAGAGAAAAATGAAGATTTAATAACGTTAATTTGATGTAATTATTAGTATGAATATAAGAATAATAACTTCATCTAAGGTAAGGCAATAAAGAAAATTGATTAGAATAAGAACCTCGTTACTTAGTGCCTCCACGGCGGTTATAGTGTAAATATATCACTCACACACGAGTCTCGGCGTCCTAAGCGTTTAGCTAAATGTGTGCGAGTATCTAAGAGCGCATAAATAACAATGTTACTGTTGATTTATTATACGCGAAGTCACAGTGACTGGTGCACAGCCACTGCGCCGCGCCGCAAATCTTGAAAACGTGAGTGTACTACTTTGAGGTCAAGAGATCTACATTGTGTGGAGCACTACAATAGCGTAGCACAAGCAGCCGGGCTTAAATTTAGAAGAATCTTTCTCTAGTGCCTGAATTTTTCCTGGTTCTTATTTCTTCCGTACGGATATGTATGTCAGCGGGTACTATAGCTTTTTTTATGCTGTCGCAAGCAATAATGAAAGAAGAATTCACTTTATTTTATATGTAAGAATTTTTTTAATAATTTTATGTTACATGATCGAAGTCTCATGATTAATTACCTTCAAACTAGATCATGAATGATTTAAGAGGAAATTAAAGTCATTTAACTGGATAATTTCAAACGGTACAATGAGCTAATGATGTTAAAAGCACCATTGGTCACTCTTCTAATTTTCTTAATTCATCTAATTATGCAATTAATTTTTCAGCATTTCCATTTAGGCCATTTTAATCAACAAAATAGTTTTATAATCGTCTTCACCCCTTGTTTCAACTTGTAATATTTAACATTCAGCTTTATGTTTATGACAGGACTCAACTCGAAATATATAAAAACAAATTCTAATCTAGAATATAAATGAATAAAATGAAGTATTCATTGAAATATTAAATTAGAATTCATGGTTTGGTGTGTTATAGAATAAAATATTGAATGGAATGTGAATCAAACATGCCTGACTCTCCAATCTAACAAATGTAAAATTTCTAGAATTGAGTCTCGGTATGGAACAATTTAACATTTTGCCAATGCGAAGCACACTGTCATGGCACTACGCCAAATACAATTAACTTGCAGCAGGCGAGTCGCTCCAGTGTCAAGTTGATCGTATAATGTTTAATGTGATTTCTGTCGCTGAAGAAAAATATTGTTTGAAATTGCAGTTTTATGTTTTCGGTTGCGTTAGTGTCATTGAAGTTGGGATGCAACTTGAATTATGTTCATCTTTTATGGAATATCAAGGTGCTGTTCCAGCCATTTCCTCTATTTCTGGGGTTTTAACGTGTTTCTTCTTGAATTTATACTAGCAGTGGTTACTCGCGCATTTAAAAACACAAAAGTATTATTAATGCCAATATTTTCATGGTAAAACACGGTTATAGTAAATAATATAACGTATTCCATATTATAACAGACATTTGAAATAGGAAATGCACAAAGACATCATGCTAAATCTAACAGAGAACATACAAATCGTATGAATTATTATCAATGGAGATTAATCCACTCGTGGAAACAGTGCATTGTGATAAGGATGCAGTGCAGAAAATTTAACCAGTTGTGTGTGTATATGCCGTATACGAATCTACTGTGAATTATTTGGAAATGGAATGGCGACAACGGTTACTATGTTCAGCTCAGTTCAACTTGTGACTATTCTGATGTTCTCGATTCACGAATCCCGATTCAAGTCTCTGTGATAAACCCACGGGATTCGTGCGGAACGTGTCAGAACCGGATCCAGGAGATTTTCCTTTTGAATATATTAAATGCATTTTGCAGTCCAAGATTACGTTCTGCTAATACCAACATCATCATGTTATTTAATACTGGAATTTTGATTGTAGTTTACCTGAGCTAACTGGATTTAACTTGCTTTGTTTCATTTCTAATTAAATTTATTTAATTCGTTCACAATAAAACAAAAAAACAGTAGTGAAACTCTCTTTTCTATCTATCCTCTACTCACATTTAAATTTTAATTTGAAAGAGCTTGAATTAGTGGAGTCCTAAATTTTGAACCTAATCATACTACCAGTCGTTAAAAGGTCTTTCAAAACAATTAACTATTAAATTACCTTATATTTCAAATTAATATAATAATGCTTGAAAATCAATTAATTTTATTTAAATATTTCAAAGCAAGAAATATAATTGCGCATTATAATAATTATATAATAAGAAATTTTTATTTGGCATTTAAAAATATAAAATTATGCATGCCATTTATAAAGTACAAGTGTTTGTAAATTATTACAAAATATATATTTAAGCATGTGATGAAAAATAATTAAGTACGCTTCACAAAGTGTAAATATATTTTATATTAAAATAATTATAACTTTCAGTTTGTATAATTATCTTTTAAATCATTATTAAATATTAATTATAAAAGTAGTAAAATATAATTACGTAATATTCATGTATATAGATTTAAACTAATAAGTAATAAATGATAAATGAAATATTGAGTATGCTGCACACGTGCGTTTACATTAAAATTAATTTTATCTTGATACACGAAGCCAATTTTTCATACTACATTCTTCAAGAATACATACAAGACAGTCAGAACCATTCTTTGCATTACATTAATACAGACACAACTCCACAAATGTCTAAAACGAAGGCCGAATTTGATTATACACCACGACAAGAAACGATTATTAAGTTGAGGTCAATGAAGATAAAATCCAACAAAAAATTATAAGCCATTGTTTTCTCACAGAATACATAACATTAAGTCAACGATATTGCGATTAGATAAATATTTGTTAACTTGACGATGGGTAGGTATATACATATTAATTTTTGCCGAAATCTGAGCTCCCAAGTTTCAGTTTAATTTACAGGGTATTATGTAAAATTTCTGTTTAAAGTTAACATTCATTTACATGTTTAAAATGTTAAAGAGTTTTTTTAGCATGAAATATTTTTTGCTTGGGGAATATATGTCGGTACAACAGGTAGCATTACCGTTTATTTAATATTCAAGTTGGATTTATGTAAAAAATCTTTTAATTAAATTTACGTGACTTATAAATAAATAATAATTATTATTATTAACTCGTTGATATTTACTAATGAGAAATAAATTATGTTCTATAGATATTTTGTCTCACCTTGAATTGTTTGTATTGTATTCGAAATAAAAGCAAACAAAAATTTTATCAAATTAGAAAGAGGATTAAGGAATTCTTTTGCAAGGTTAACTGCAATTTTTGTCGTTTTGTATCTTGCATTTTGAAATGATTTATTATATAATATAATGTTTATTTACAATTTCTATTTAATAATTAATAAGACATACTTTTAAAGAAAAACTTCCTTATGTAGAGTATAAAAATAATTACTATAATTTGGCGTGTGTTATTGGAAAGGTAATGATGAAATTTTATATTAAAAATAAGTGTTTATCTGGTAATAAAATTAAATTATGTAAAAATTATATTAAATTCGAATTATTCTGCCTTGTATTTAAGAAATTATATATTTTGTCTTGTTTTATAGGAAATTTATTGTTAAAATTTTTATCAGACTATAAATACAAAGTGTCCCAAAAGGATCGGGGTATTTTCGAAGTTTGGAAACCTCTCGAAAATTTCAATCGCAAAATTTAATCGTTGAAGATGGTCTGTTGGTTTTAATTCTTTCACAAGCTGAATTTTGTAAAGTTTAAGATGCAAATCCTTCCTTATAATGCTTTGTAAAGACGATTTTCGAACGTTTAATTATTGACCCTTTTGGGACAATCTATATAATAGGACAGAGTGTCATGCAAAATAAAACAAATAACTTTTCAACACTTAGTGCTAAATGTCTTTTAAATGTTTTTTTTTAAGTAAGGAAAATTAAAATAATGAAGACTTACTTCGAAATAAAATTAATTCAGTATGAAAACTTAGCAGAGACATATAAATATTAATTGTAAAATATAGCTTAAAAATTAAAAAAAAAAAAACATTTTAAATAAAGAAAACTTTGATTTCATGATGTCATCGAGCTTTTATACAATTAATTTTTAAATTTAAATACAAAATTACAGAGAAATTTATAAATATAAGAAATGAGACAATAACAATAAAATAATTTTGCATGGCACTCTGTAAACTGCATAAAGATGGAAATTTAATTTTATCTGTATCATTAAAAACAATTTTTTGTATTTAAATATTTGCCCTTACAAAAATAGGAAAATAATTATCATGAAATATCCTATATATAAAAAAGTAGACAGCCTGTATATAAAGCGTAATTCAATTTATAAAAACAACTTATATTACTCTTTCTGTATTAAGTAGATTTTTTATTTACTCTATGTAAAAGCAAAAACATGTAAATTAAATGCCGTGTAAATTAAGGGATAAGTATATGTATTAAATTTTCAGCATTTTAATTAAAAAAAATTCAATTCTTCAAAATTTTATGATAACTTGAATTAATTATAAAATAAATTAGTTTTTTCTTTACATGATGAAATTTAAATAATTTAAATGAATTAAAATTTATTGAATAATGAAAAGCTTTATTTGTTTATGTAATAATATATTGGTTCAGGGAATGATAAAATATTTGAAAATAAATAATAATTAAAAGTTGGTGAATACGATTTCAGTTAGTTCCGTATAAACAGAAAGTTATTATTACGTTTCGTTAATCTTCCAAAACGAAAACAAAAGGAATGATTAATTAAAGTTTCGTGAAGTCATCGTACATCCTTAAAGCTTAACTTTTTCATGTCAACAAACGGTAATGTAAAATAACTTAAGCCCCAAAAACGGTAAAATGAACCATCATTAATAAACCGAAATGCAAATTGCATCAACACACCCTTGCATTTCCCAGACTTTCTTACGCCTCATCCTTCAAATAACCATCACTTTTATTATTCGACTTTCTTACAAAATAGTACACGTCTTCCCTTGGCCACATACAAGATTTATCTAAAAAATAAACGTGCTAAAATATCCAACATCATTTATCGTTTATAAAAAGAATAATCCCATCACATCATCGAATAATAACAGCAACTGTTTCTTCTCATCGTCAGTCATGGCCGCCTTTATCATGACTATTTTGCAGGGCCAATGGTCTGAGGCACCATCAATCAACGCTCAAAGAAGAGTACGTTCCTCCTGCAGACCCCATGAATACATCTCAATCGATTTAAATAAATACAATGAGCGATTAGAGTTGCTTCTTCTTCATGTTGCATCAACGTTGTTGATGCTGCTGTTATTTTACCTCCTTTTCCTCTCCTCTTTACCGCAGTTATCATGGAATTTTAACTCTGTAGTACTAAGCCTCTATAGCTATGTTAAAGTTGAGAGGTGGAGGCGAAAGAGTATGTAGTAAATGCAATGGTTGGATCTCGATGTTAACTTTTGTCATATAGATGCGCATGTTAAATGGCTCATGCAACACTGCGTACGTTGCTACTTGCAAGAAGATGATGGTTCTCGCTTTATATTTTACATGTGGTACTGAAACTGTTTTCTAATTGGAAACCTTATGCACTAGTGTTTAATAAGATAATTTAAAAGTGACATCTAGTAGTATTTCTTAGGTTATGTATATTTAAATTCAACTAAATTGATAGTTTTAGAGAAAGAATAGTTCGAAACATGTTTGAACTTGCTATTCTACTCTCTTGGAACCGTAACTTATTGCAGAATGTGCTACAAAAGCTTAAAATCTTATTTTATGAAACAAATACTTCTATTTTTAGTTGTAAATTCTAAATAATCTTCTAATAAGAAAATAAAGTATCATATTGTGATCATATTCACGTTTATTCGATAAAAGTTTGTCGCATTAATAACTAGTAAGACATTGACAAAACTTTCATCAACTACAAACGCTTTACAAAGTGAACAACGTGACATTATAAATTCAGTACACCTTGCATGCGAATTATCTCATCCATCGATGTAGTACCCACCAGCATCAGATACTTCATGAAGAAAAATGACTCGCAATTTCATTCGGCCCACCGCTGAGTGTTATACGATCACTAGAGTGAATTGCTGGAGATCGAATGTCAAATTGGTGAATTTAAATTGATTGAAGATACTTAACTACATATATTATTTATTAGAGAAAAAATATCGACATTTTTTAAATTACTCAATCAATAAATTACGGATAATTTTAATGCTCTTTTTATTTAGATAAACATTTTTGAACATCTGGCGTTTACTTTAAGGACCTATTGAATGTTTTATAGATTTTTTATTTCTTATTCCTTGACACATTATCTCATGATAAGGAAATTATTTCTTGACGAAAATTGTACTTAATTCTTAAATAAAATCAAAATTATAATATCAATAAAGTTTGGCAAGAGTGACTAATAAGAAATACAGCAGTTTTAACAGCTTTCTTATATAAATACACTTTATTTTTGGATAAAAAAACAATTTGGTGAAGTCGATACAACTCCACGCGACAGCACGAAGGTTAATTTAGCTAAAATATGTTCATAATAATTTAAAACAAAACTAAAAGATAAAAATACTTTCCAAAACAATATTGTAACGTAAAAAAGTCGTGCTATAAAAATTCACTCTACTGCACATAACTTAAAAGAGGTGGAGTGCAGGATGATGACCACCTGCTGAGGACCACTGGCAAAACAGACATCCCACACCCACGCGCCAAGTGATAACATTTATGATGTATGTTACGCGGGAACGCTTAAATGAACCAGTTTAAAGCACAAATTGAATTTCACTATGTTGGCCGCAAAAATGCAATGCGCATGTCCAACTCACGCATGCATGTAATATTTTTATAGATCATTGAGATTGGACCAGTTGGGTGCGAGAATTTTACGATTAAAAATTTGATGTATGATTCGAAATTTTTTTAAAGCGTATAAAAAAGATTTTAATCGTGCAGTCAGGTCATAGATCACTTAAGTTTTTGGGATTTTTAAGTATTTTTATTACAAAATGGCTACGAACATTTATCATGAAAAGATATATGATTGGTATTTTTAGTTTTGCAATTGTACTGTTGCATATATAGATTTATTGCTAGTTGCAATTGGAAAAGTAATTTTGAAAATTGAAATAAATGACTTTTGTGCTTAAACTAATTTACGAAATATGAATTTATACTTTCTTAGTAAATAATTTATAAAGTTAACAAAATGTTTCTTCATTTATTTAATCCGGAATGCAATTTGTTCTTTCTTTAATAAAAATATTAAATATTTAGGTATTAAAAGAGATTTAATTGTTTTAAAATGAATGATTAAATGGAGAGACTGGTTTATTCCTGAATTTGATAAATAAAATGCAGTGGAATAATAAACCATTATTTGTTATTATAATAAAATTCTAACAAAGACAAAACAAAGAATATTATTTTTTTTTGTTTCAATTGAGGTAGAGATAATGAAATAATTGAAGTAAAGTTTTGACAGATAAATCAAAACAATCAACATTAGTTTCCGTAAACAAATATTGTGAAATGATGAAACAGTCGATAATCATTTTAGAAATAGTAACATTGAAATATTGTTTGGCAGTAAAATAATTACGATATGTAAGTGTCAATTATAATAAATGTGAATTTAAATTCACGAATAACCACAACATTTACCACTTGAATCAATAACATCGAATTTAATTTGCAATAAATTTCTATAAACGTGTGCATGCGTTAATTAGTTTTAAACATCGATTGATTTTCGTGTAATAGTTTCTTTTTTAATGGGATTACAACAAAATAATGTTTTCATAATTCAAGTCACAACAGAACATGACACCATAATTTACGTATGCTCAATTTTCTTGTTGTTGTAGAAGGTTAAAAAGGTCGCCATGATTTACACCGAAACGGCCATTTAGGAGGATAATTGAGTGTCTGATGCTTAAATGATTTTATGATTTGTTGCATTTGCATTTTGTTGTCTGCTTCGATGCGCACATAACCCCGCCTTATTTATTATATGCTTAACACTTTTGTCATCAAAAATATTGTTTTCCCTCAAACGCATATATATTATTTCCAGTTTGTGCTAATTTATTTTATCCAGCATAACTGTAATTTATTTTAAAATATATATTTACAGGGCCGTAAGTGGGCAGGGTCAACAGGGGCATTTCTCCAGGACCCAGATTGAAGAGGGGCCTAATTATTTTCTTAATGATTTATTGATGAATTTGCGAAATAAAGCAAGAAAAATACAATTTAAATAAATTTATGATTTTTTAATTTATTGTTTTTTAATAAATATAAAATGAAATTAAAATTACGGGCAGAAACAATTGAAAGAATAATTATTGTTTGTTCATTTATTAAGACTGTTACCAAACT
>CM008233.1:17579821-17630625 GCA_002278615.1 Pogonus chalceus | reverse complement strand
ACAATAAAAAAAAAAAAATAAAATAAAATTATTATTAAACATGATTAAAATAAAATAATGAGAATCTATATTCTTCTTAATATTAATTTTTAAATAAATAATATTAATTATTTATCAAAAACCGGACTTACAATAATAGTTAGTGGAATTATTAAAAAACGCTTCGTGTGACTAAATATTTGATATCTTAAAATGAAAAACCAAAAAGATATTTTTGAGATGTTTTTAAAAACTATAAATTCTTTAGAAGTAGCTGTCAGTTCTTAGTTAGAAATCTTAATAAAATTTATTACTCGGTTAAGTTTCATCAATTTATAAAAACACTTACTTGATCAGTATCGGTTAATTTTAAAAATTGTACTATTTACATTTAAGAAATTATTTTTTCTAGTAATGTTGTATTATTTATGTAGTAAAAACACTATAACATATAAATATATAATTAAATACAAGTCAACCTAAACAAATAAAATAAACAAATACTGAAATATAAACATTGTAAACAATTCCTTAACGATACATAAAAAAACTTGTAAATGTATTTAAGTGCTAATTCGATGGTAAAATAACTGCATGAAAAATAATAAACTCTAAAAATAATGTTGTCATAAGTACCATAAATTGTTAATGATAGCAGACAACATTGTTGATCTCAAGAGTACAATATCAAATATGGGCGAACACAGTACTTACTTGAACTATATGTGTAACGTACAAGTATTTATATAGTTCTGGGTGGGCAAGTCGTAACACTAGAGACGAGAATAGAGACTTCACTGTTTTTATAGTAATTTTATGCGTAATAACTTATGATTTACTCCGGTTTTAAGTCGTTCAAAAAAACAAAAACATGTTACTGTAAACATACCTTCATATTTTTATTAAATAATCCAATGCAAATGTGCTTGTTACAACAGAAACTTTGCAATGTATATTTATTTACGTTCGTTCCTTTTATTTCAGGATTAAACAACATTTTTTTTATAGTTTTTGTTACAATTATACAGGCACGATTTATTTAATTAAGGATTTAGCAATGTACGTTTTATTAAATAATCTTTGAAATGAAATTCTGCTGCGTTTGTTTTTTTTTCCAAAAAGAGATAAAAAAAAGCATCATTCTGATATTTTTGACGTATTATATTATTTATCATGATTTCTATACGTAAAGAATTGTCGCGAAATTCTATAGGGCAAGCTTGAACACAAACATAAATACATCTAGTCTTATAGCATCGTTTGGAGTGGCATATAACAAGACATTGTCCTGGCTACGCAAATGTCGGATTGTAAGACGAAGAAAAATAATACATTGCATTCAAAGTAACAATCGAAAAGTTAAAAAAGGTTAAAGGTCATTCAAATGACTGTCACGACGGATTGTAATAGACGACAGTGTGGCAAACATAACGAATTCAAAAATCACTATGAATATACACTATTATGCATTGTTCAATTGTTAAGTTCACTACTGTCTCATAGAAAACGTGATTTTTCAGAGCGCTTGCTTACATTCTTTTATATTTCAGACATGACAGATAACAATGTTGAAACTGATGATAAGTAGAATTTATTATTTTGAATTTAAATCGTTAAATTATTATTTATAGACTATTCAAATTTAGCAATAAATAAACGACTATCATTGTTTTTATTTTATAATTTCATGTATCAAATAAATATATTTATTTCTGTTGTGTATATAAATTTGAAGTTTAATATTCCAACATAAAATTTAATATTGAAGTAAAAATTCATAAAAAGAAACTGCTTCTCTTCATATAATATTTAAAGATAATTCCATTAAGTTTTCTGGAATACGATGTTTCAAACATAAAACAGTTTTATGCGCTTACATTGAAACAATATCAATACGTAAACAAGTTAAATCATGTCAACAATAAAATAATAATGTAAATAAAAAACACTTACATGCCACTTCGATAGTTGCACTTTGACTTTTGATTTGTCCTCTTCCACTCCAAGCGTAACACTCACATTTAAACTTGTCCTTTCCGAAGAACTCTTCCACCATATTTCTGGTGACGTTGCATTCAGCATCCACAATTCTTATTCCCGTTTGTGGATCAACAAATTCCGATTGGAAACTTTGAATATTTTTTGCTCCATTACATTTGAAATATATTTGCAGAGAATTTGCTGCTCTGCAGTGCAATGTTGCTGGTTTATTTTTTATGACGAATGTATCGGCTGGTTCGATTAGGAATATTGGCAAGGAATCAGTGTTTGAAAGAAGTGAATCGTCATTATCTGGGGTTGGTTTTGTTGGCGCTGTGTCATCTAGGAGAGGACCTTCTGCAACAATAAAAAATAATTCATATAAACAAATTAATAATAAGTCTCTATCATGCATATTCTTTCCAATTATAGAAAAAAGTATAACGGTAAAAAAATTTTTTTTTTTTATTTGCCTCTTGGAAAATATTTTTTCCAATTTTCGCACAGTTTCTATAATATATGTTTATGTTTACATACAAATATGGAAATATATGTATATAAGATAAAATATCAATTTTATGATTATATTTTATATGTTTGAATAAATAAAAGAATTGTGTTTGTATAAAAAATATTTGATGGAAAAATATAAAAAAAATATATTGAAATATGAGTATTTATTTTGAAGTGGTGCAATAAATTAAAGCTGTAATGATGTAGTTAAGAAGATAATGTATTTTTTAATAAAAGTCAATCCTTCGAAACGTTAAAACCTTACTCATTACCTAAACGTCTTTAATTGCTCAACATTAAGACGCAAGGCAGAAAAAGATTACAACATCTGTTCCAAATTGCCAAATTAATAACGCTCCAAATAATTCCATAATACAAATTGCCTTCAAACNTTCAAATACAACTTCTGAAAAAGGAAATGAAAAGTTCAGCACACAATGCAAACAAACTTTTTCTGGTTTCTGAATGTAGCCCTCTTTTAGACATTTTTCACTCTTTTGATTTTTTTCTTTACGGTTTTTAGCGATTTTAATTCTTTCACAAGACTCTATCATTCAAATCGTGATTATTTACATTACTTTGGTGTAAATTTTAAATACATTTCAAAGCTTTGATATCGATGCCAGTAAATTCGGAATTCCATTATACGTTTCCGTATTTTCGATAAAAAAATAAACATTTAAACACATTTCGTTTGATTTGAATCTTTTAATTTCCTAAATAATGAAATAAATTTATAAATAAGTATTTTTCTTTAGTGCAATATAAATCAGTTGAAGACAAACTATCATTGGAAAGTTTTTTGTTTTTATAGGATCATAACGTTCTTATTGTAGAGGAAAGGTTACAAGATAAAACTTAAAACTTAATTTATCTTGTAGATAATTCCAAAAGAACTATCATGTTCTTCTTGTAGAGTGTTGCACAGGGCAAACCTAAGCGGTAATAGTCATAAACCACTCGGCGAAGACTATTGTACCATCGTAGATCGCACACAGCGAAGATCGTAGCGCAGTAGCGATCAAGTCGCCGCTGGAGGAATAAAGAACAAAAGCGAATCGGTAGACGCACACGCGCAGAACTAAACTCACCTGCACTAGCCGCCGCAAGCGCAAGTTTCATGTAAGCGCATCAGCATAAACAAGTTTATAGGTACTGACTTATTCACAAACGTTCAAGTTGTTAGTTAGCTATCAGCTAAGCGATCTCATAAAATAAATTAAGGTAATTAAGAGAATCATGTCACTAGATTCCTCTTTAATGAGATAGTCGACCAAGTAGAGTAATCAGTGCAACTGTGAGGGTGGAAATCAGTGCACAAATAAATTGTCCGACTACATAGTTGGAATACTCTCTTTCGGCCACACATTAAACAGTATTCTCAGCTCTAAAGATGATATTAATTATAATTTTCGATGCTCCAGGTGTCCGCGGCAAGTTAGCTGTTAAGTTGGTGTAATTGTTAAAGTTTATGTTGGTTTTCAATTAAAACTTGGGCCCGTATATTTAAGTTACTCTTAATTGTTATTTATGGAGCAGCGGCGTCTGTAATTGATCGGTGCACCGTGCTAACATTATGTAAACCGTGTTACTATTCACGCGTTAACTTGCCGAGTTTAGTTTAACTGATGTCTCTGATATTCGCCGCACTATTTTGCTCGGAGCCATCACTACCAGTCGACAAGTCTCGACAGACACGGAAACTGTTTGTAATATGTAAAGTGTAATGTGCATGTAAGTAATAATACTACGTAGATCGTATGGCGTTTGGCGTATGGCGTACGGCGCATGGCGTGCTCACAACTCCGCGACTGTAATATGTATGGAATTTGACAGATTTCTGAAGTGATTGCTCTTAAGGTTTCCTATTTGAAATACCTGTACTTCAATTCTACCAGCTGAACTTAAACTGACAATATTGAGACCAAAATGTGACAGCATGATAGATCTATTTTCACATTATTATTTTCATATTTATGACTCCTATCACATCAACCACTGCTTTATTTGTATCAACTGTTTTACATACTTTTTCGATCTATATATTTTTATTCAATACACACAGTATATATATATTTTTTAATTACAAAATAAACAATTTAAGAAATATTTAAACTTTTACGTATCGAACTTTTATTTAAATATATTAATAATTGTAAGCGTTAATTTAAAAACTTGGAATTCAATTTTTAACAAANATAACTTTAATTACAGAAGATATATATGTAGTAATAAATCAACTCAAAATATACTTGCACTACTTTCAAAATAAATATTTTTGCAATACCATTAAACAATATAATTTTAGTTGCAAAAAATTTGGTGATTTTAAAGTATTTTAAATATAGTTTGTTTGAAAATAAATAGGTTATATAAAATGCACTTGCCCTACTTTCAAAAAACTGAATTAAGTTTAATTTCTAAGAGTTTGTCTGCAATTTTATTTTAAAGTTTGAAGGAATTAAATAATTATGTACTAGAATTTTTACAAAAATATAAAAAGCATTGAATATACAAATTATTGATTTTAGTATTACTAGAAATTTTATAAATATTAGTACAAATATATGCTACAAGTAAATACGAAAATAATTTGTTTTAAATATACTTTAAATTAGTTGAATAAATGCAAAATCAAATTTAAATTTTAACCACTTAAGTATGAAAACTACTGCATAAAAGTAGCTATTTTTTATGAATACCATAAAACGAAATGTTGATCGGTTTACCCGTGGTGAAAAACAAAACTATAAAACAGTTTGAGATCTTCGAATGGCTTCAGTTACTTTAGAAATTGTTTGTATAAAGTAAAAACTTTGAAATGACCTATTTACCGTAAAATCGAATAATCTACGTTAGAAAAGCATGTAAGTATTGGAACAAAATAGTAGAAAGTATCCGTACTTGTCATTTAACGTTACTTGTTTGCAATTTCATACAAAAAACTGTCCACATCGGCTCATTTACCAAAGTTTACCTAATGGAAAAGCTATGTAACAACTATTCCCCGTGGAGCATGAGCATATTCCTTCGAACAGTCTGTATACATACATAACTTTGCCACTAGTGCAAACTGTTAGAAAATATTTTCAGGATAACAGACAGCTACTAAAAATTTGCATAATATTATTTTAGTCGTACCGCATTTCACTATACTTAATTTAAATTTTTATGGAATATTTTAAAAAATTCCAAAGAAAATTTACGTTAAGAAGTTTTGTTATCAAGTTTGCGTAACTTAATTCATTTAATATATTAAAAACAAACATAATTATTTAGATAAACAAATGCTTTTCAAAGTCTTATTAATATTAAGTTAAGAATTTCATTTGTTTTTTCTTGTTTCTAATAGTTATATCAACAAAATAACTAATTTCAACGCTATTATAATAATTTATAACATATTTTCAGATTTTTTTCAATTATTGCTAATTCTTTTTTATATATTTCGCACAAAATAATTAGTTTCAACTTGTTAGATAAATTGATTTTTTTTTTCATGTTAAGTTGTTTTGTTGTCAAGTTTGGGTAACTAAAATTATTTAATATATTAAAAACAAACATAATTAGTTACATAAATAAATGCTTATCAAAGCCTTATTAATATTAATTAAAAATTATTTTTTTTGTTTCTAATAGTTTTATCAGCAAAATAACTAACTTCAAGTCTTTGTACAACTATTTATAATAATTTATTGAATATTTCCAATATTTATTATTTATTGCTAATTCTTTTCTATATATTTACAACCATATAATTAGTTTCAACAAATTAGATTAATTGATTTACAATATTTTTTAATGTTTGGATGTTTATTCCGATTCAAATTGTTCTTTGACATAATTTATGAAATATCAAATAAATAATTTATTATTTGCATTTTTAATTATCTTCTAGTAAATATCTTGTATTAATATATTAATATTTAAATGATTATTATGATACTGTTGGGAATTCGAATCATGAGAAGTATTTTCTCTCATTCCACAGTAGAACAATTTTGATGTTTCTTTTATATATTTTATTTACTACACGTATTATAAGAGCATTTAAGTTCTTATTGTTCAATAGTAAAATTTAAGTCTTAATTATCTGTATACACTTTGCGAGTTTAGAAATTAAGTAAAGATAGAATAAAACTGTAATAAAAATATAAGTTTCAAAGTATCGCATTAGGATAAAATTATAAAATTTTATAGCAATATGTAATTACATATGTATAGAAGCTTATATTAGTTCAAATTACCGATTATAAAACGAATATTTAATGTAAACAAGTTTGTAGCATCCAGATAACACATTAAATTGAAAATTATTACGAAAATATTTTTTAATAAGCAAAACAGCGTGAAACGAGGTTTGCATAGATCTCATTTTAATTTCTATATATACTTATTAATACAGTAGTAATATTTTTATACAATATAAACGCACATTTCTAATACCACAAACTTGTCAACTTATCAATTTAATTATATTCTAGTTCTTTTACATTTCGAATACATTACTATTGAGTTGCATACAAGTTTATACCAGTAAATGCAGTGAGGTAATAAACATTTTTAAAACTGCTCATCTTTTATGTCAGCGTGTTCACTTCCACGCAATTCTGTTATAGTGCGCAAGTATTTTACATACAAACTAGTTTTAGATTTGGATCAGCAATAATACATTGGCAATATATCAGTAGGTAGAGCTACAATTTACCATTCGCAAAAAAAACATGCCATGTACTAAAGATAAGGAAATACTATCAGAAAAATTACATATTACATTTGTAGTTATGAATTTAATGATTTTAAATGTCAACTTTCATATTAATTTAATGTCATATTGAGATATTAATTTAATATTCTAATTAAAATCAATGTTTTAATTATAATTTGTACGTTACTATTAAATAATAGTAAAAATTGCTATTACAATAATATTTTTATTTAAAATGTCGACAGATACCGTTTATAACAACATTGTTTAGCACTGATTTAACGATTATTGTTCATCGTCGTTATATGCGGTATTTGTTCTAATTCATCTGATAAAAACAAAAACGTTACTTCGTAATTAAATAATGTACAACATACATATAATCTAAAAAACTGATTCTGAAAGTTAACATGACTCAACACGAATATTAACACAATATGAAACACGCTTAACTGCAGTTTATTGAAAGCACAATATTTCCTTTTATCAATTATCGATAATTTAATTAATAAGTTGCTTTCAGATCTGAACTTGTTTCACAGATTATTTAAATAATATATGCTGTAGCAAGTATAATAGAAATTAATGGAAATTATAATTAAATTTAGATTAAAATTTGTGTTTATAACACATCAAAATTAACTTCCTATCTGTAGGAAAGAAGATGGCAAATATAAAACTAATTGGTTGTGTTCAATATAGTGTATAAATATTAAATTTAATCTAAATTCTATTAAAATAAAAAATATTACTCAGCTAGTACATCATAAATAATCGATAGAAAATAATAATCCCATAAAGTATAATTCATTGCAAAGTAGTGAAATTAAACAACCGAAATTAGCATAAGACATAAACAATAAAACAAAATACAAGTAATTACTTGAAACAACATGCATATGTGTACTGATACATCGTTGCAACAACGTTGTTGTAGCTATCTTCAGGTAGGTTAAAGCACAAGGAACACAGTGAATGTAGCAGTAAGATGTGCCCATCCATATTCAGTCGGTGAATATTAAGCAGCCATTTCCTATGGGATTTGCACGTGAGAACAGTGAGCTCTACATAGACTAACGTCTTTAACGCTCAAGTTAAGTGCTCGATCCTCTGTTCTCTATTCAAGAGAAATGGACTAATACTAGTATTGTTTAACTACGGAGATAATGAAATTTTGTTCGAATTTACATGTTCTTATAAAAATTTTATTATACTAGGAAGTTTATTTTTAACGTTCAATCTTTGTCAAATAATTAATTATAGAAATGTTATCTTTACAAGATAAACATATGCATGTTTCTTCATATAATTAATTTAAATTAATTAACTAAATAATATTCCTCGAAATTCGATACAATTCAATCAAAATATATTAATAATTTCACAGTAAAAATCAAAAACAAAAAATATTTTTTTCCTTCTTCCATTTGCTAAAACACTATTCACAATATTATGTTTTAAATGACCTTGAGGTAGCAGAGGTAGTACATTTCTTAGTTGAGTTTATAATTTGAATTTAAAATGAGTGACAGCCTGCTTCAAATTCTGAGCTTTACTAAAAATGAACTACCTCTGTTGCTGTAGTAACATATTCTTTACTGATCAAGGTTCTTTAATTTTATAATAATAGTTCAATTATACAGATAACCATGGAATTAAACAATAAACAAATGCAAGATGATTGTAACATTTAAAGTGATAGCTTTGTTATATATTTACTTTTGAAAGATGTGCCTTTAAATTGATTCAAATTATACAAATATGCCCTAAAATTATAAAAGGAAATTATAAGAAAAAATTAAAAAGGAAAAAGTACATGCATTATAAAGAAGTAAATAATCAGATAAACTATCGCAGTCACCTCGATAACAAATGGTAGAAAACCACGCAAGCATAAAACTAAAATAAATATTTCATTTATATAAACAAATGAAAAAAATTCCCATTCAACTCTCATATTTATGGAAATGAAAAAGCCAAATAGTGGAAATAAAATATGAAAGTATGTCCAAAAACAGTAACAAAACGACGAGTTTCCATGTAAAATGAATAGAAATAGCCGTGGTTTTACATATTCAAAATGGAAATTTATGTAAATCGTTCATTATTTTTGTTGAATTTGCTACGTACTACAATGATAATTGCAACAACAGTACCGCGGAATATATTAACCAGTGAAAGCATACGTTCATTAAATACATACGTGGAGTAAGTACAGAGAGACAGGAGTCTGCCTGCCTGCTTGCTTGCTCGTTGTGGATCGCTTTCGAAGTAGACCGAGCAGCAGGGAATGTTCTTCTTTAACGGAATTAAGTGCTCAGCGAAGCCGAATCGCCGGAAGATTCACGTGTTGGCTACGCACAGCCAGTGACAGAACCGGACTAAAGGATAGCGATGAGGATTACACGAGAAAATCTTGTTGAATGACGATTTTGTTAAAAAACGAACTCTAGGGAATGAAAAGAAGTTTTTTCGTTTGGAAAAAAACTTTTTCTATGAAATAACTTGTAAGTAATGAAGTGAACCTAAAGGAAACATTTCTTTTAAAGGTTTCTCTTTTACAGTCACTAAAATAATATTCAATTTCTACACAATTCGACTGTAAAATATAAGATTATGTTATAAACGGCTAATAATGACTCTATCGTAAATATTGTGAAAGTAATTTCATTAAATTATTATACGTTCACTTACAAAAAAGAAAGCAATATAGTGTAAACAAACAAAAATAGCTGTAATAATAAATTTTAACAATAAAAGAATAAAAATTGAATATAATCGGGATTATAAGGATTAAAAAATGTATGGATATCCAGCAAGGATTAAATAAATTCTTTATAATGCACGTACATATATACATGCAGGCAAGTTAAATATAATATAAATGCAGAAACATTTAAATATCTAATTAAAATGAATTAATTAATCAAAATGAAACAATAATTTATAAACTGATGTAAATATAATAATAATTTAATCCATTCCTTTTGTAATTATAACAAATAATGTAGATTATAATAATATAAATAACGAAACAATGTCACATTGATTAAAATTTCAGTTATTAAAAAGTTCGGCATTAAATAATATTTGTCGGGAAAATCTAATGAATGGTTTAATTGACATAATGTGAATAAAAGCCAACAAGAACAAAAACAACAAACACGAAAGCCTACATGTCAAAATTGTCAACGAAAACTCATTAATTATAAAATCGATGATTAAAACCCAAATTGAAATTTGCCTAATGCCGTTTCTATGTTAACAATCAGGCAGGACCATTCTCTATCGGGAGTCATCCGTCACTTATAGAGTCGCACGATACACGGAGAAGGCGGGCCTCATCATTAGGGCGATGCGCCTCGCGTCCTGCATACAACACATCGAGAGATGCGCTCTTTAGTTAACGCATTAAATGAAACGAAAAGTGCCGATTTGAAAATATAAATCAAGAAACGATGCACCATGCATATGAGTCATGCATCATGGATCACTATTATCATCAGTCCTCTTGCGTTTCACACCGTCATAAGCGCCTTATTTACCCGGAGGGATTCAAATTGCTACGGGCTATGATAATCACTCTGGCTAATTTTGTCATGTTAAAGGGTTTGTCAATCGGTGGAGGTGTGTGAGACTTTTTGTGAGGGGATTTAAATTTATCAGCACTAATACTAATTAAGCCATGGATATTTGATACTGTTCCATAACAGTGGTATTCAAAATTTTGTCCAATTAACTTAAATAAGGCAAATATTGCAATATAAAAATAATTTATTGTAAATAATAAACCTATAAAAATCCACCTTTTAATTTAAGCGATTAAAAAAGATTATCTATAATTAGGGCCGTAGTTCGGCAGGGGCAACAGGGGCACTTGCCCAAGGCCCAGATCGAAGGGGGACCCAGAAATACTAGAGATCTCTAATAAAGATAATTATTTTTCAGTTTTTAAGAAAACATAAAATCTAATACAAGATACTTTAATTAAATGAAAAAAAAAAAATAATATTAAATTATAAAGGAAAGAAATTCAAGCACAAAAGAGATAAAATTTTCAGCGACCATTTCCTTAAATATTTACGGGCTAATTAGAATTTCAATATTGTATTTACCTGATGATGATCCTATCATTATAATATTAAAAATGTAATATAATGAAAATTAATCTATCTTATAATATGAATACCACGCTTTATAAGTAAAAGTAATTATATATTTTTCGAATGAACTGTAAGCCAATATTTCCCTGAACAAGTAAATAAACTCACCACGAAGTCGTTTATGATCCACTTAATGATAATTTTAAATCTGCTTATGAGACAAAAACAAGTAATAATAGTTTTTAATATCATATATATGATACATATACCGTATTGGTATTATATTCAAGTAGCAAGTCACAGCAGTCAACAAGAACGTTCTCAGCTTCAACAACTTGAAAATGGAGAAATAAAAAGTGTAATCGCTATCTGTGTACGGCCCTAACAGCAACACATCAATAATTCATTTATTCTTGTTATTNATATGTGTAATTATTTTATATTGCACTTCAACAAATAATAATTTAAAATTGTTTCTGTAATTTTATCTAATGACTTTTTCAATTAAAAGTAAATACTAAACATAAAAATGCAATAAAAACTGACAAATATAAAAAAAAAATGTATTTTAATCTCTTTTAAAATAATTAAGATGTTTAAATATTTCAATTGTTTTATGTATCATCCAAGATCGAATAACAAGATATTATCTACATATCATCATAATAAATATTTTAAAATTATTAAAATATTTCAAAATTTCAATAGCTTCACCAATTCTAAATATATTTTTATAAATTATCTATTTTACAATTATTAGTTTAACACCGGAAAATGATTTAGAATTTTATGAATTTCATAAGCTTCACATATCATTCAAGATCTTATAAGAAACTATTACCCATATTTTATCATGATATAGACAGACAAGATGCAACATTAATAAATAATTTTCAAACATATCAAAAACTTATATTTACGTAAAAAAATGAGCATTTATCGCTACTATTTTTATTAGGATATTTATAAATTTTTTAAGATCTTAAAGCGAGATATTCTCTATATTTTATCATAATTTTTATATTTTTATAAAAATTATTTCATATTTACATATTTCAGTACGTATAATAAATTTTCTTATAACAATAAATATCAAACCGACGAAAAATAAATAAATAATTATCAACATTCAGCAAAAAATATAGTTTAGTATTTGTTATTAAGACTGAACGCCTACTTTTCCTTTTAAATCTAAACATACAAACAAATGAAAAACATATTTTTTTAACAGAAACAAAATCTAAATACATAATAAATAACAAACATGTATTATATATTGTAATGCTAAACATGCATTGTTAATTGAAAAAGCTTTTAAGAACTACTGGTTTAAGCGCGAGTCAACTTTCACGGTGTGTATTAATCAATTGATAATGTCAATCACCGTACAATGTCATTACAATACTTCATTCAACCCGCGATTGAAGTGTAACACACAACAGATTTATAATGGCTATTATATTGTACATGTATCAAAAAAACATTTGATTGAAATTAAATACAAGGATTTTTGCTTTGTATTTACAAGAAAATTTAAAAAACTAAACTAAATAAACACGATTTAGCATGAAATATAACGATGATATAAAATAAAAAATATATTAAAATCAAAAAAAAAAAGGTAGATATAAATTTAAAAATAAAGCCTTGTCTCTATAAAAATTTCAGTCGCATGATATAATAAATCATAAACACTCACGTAGAGATAAATCCTGCAATTTTATAAAACATGATCGAGTTGAGTTATTTTTCAAACCCAATGCACTAGTAAACTGATTATTGTACAGATGTCACTATCAGCGTTCATTGTATGTAAAAACAGTTGACATTGTTTCGAGATGGTTTCATTAAAACAAAATCACGATAGTGACACTTTTACGCATACGAAGGCATCAACAATACATTGAATTTATCATTTCATATATTGAATACATTTTGTGTAATGAACAAACTAGAAATAAATGAACTGATAGAAGATAAATATGCAGATGTGATTCAATACCGTTGAATATATATTTACTAATAATCATTTCCAATACTATTGTTTTATACTCAGATATTACATAAAAACATGAATTTGTGTTGCATAGAGATTGCTAATCATTACTCCATTAATAACAATGAGATTTTCAATTTTGATTTTTGATTATCGAAATATAATCAAATGTGATTTAACTGCTACGGTTTAAAATGCAAATTTTAATTATCTTCTCATATATTATACATACTTAATATGGATTTAACAAATACTGAATTAACTATTTATTTACTACAATTACAACACACAAGTTTATACCTGATTTTAACCACCAGCTTACTACTTCCCTACAATCTAATTTTATGGTTTAATTGTTATCGATTGCAATTTTATGCATTTTAATTTTTTATATTTGTTTTCAAGAAGAAACAATTTTTTTTTGTTATTCACAATTGGAAAAATAGGCAGTTTTTTTTTTCCCGCTATTGTTAAATTAAACGTCGCCACGAAACAATGTAATTGCGTAATCAATGTACATTTACATGGTATCGCCTCGCGATCTGAAACGCTTATTATATATACCAACGCTTCGTAAAGAAATAACCAATATAAACAAAAACTGTTAAAACTGAATAAATAATTTTTCGAATACCTAAAGTTGCGACGTACTTTACATAATTGAGAAATATGTCGACTATGCGTTATAAAGATAAAAAAAAGAATAATAATGTATGTCGAAGTAAAATATCTGCTAATTAATATGCAATTACATTGATTCGTGACGTTTGTATACTTTGAATGATTTAGTTATTGTATGCATTTACAAGTGACTTTATACATTAACTGTACCATATATAAGCCTAAAAATTNATTTTACATTTAAAAATGCTCATTATAATTCTTTGGCGATATTAAAAATGTAAATAGTTTTATATTTATGCGGTAGTTAAACAAAAATTTAAATTTTAAATCATAAAGTCGTAACTGTAGAAAATAAAAATAAAAAATAATAATAAACTAATGATTTATGGAAATATAAGTAGAAATCATAGTCGTGGTATGTCTGAAATTTCCTTTCAAAATTTAACTAAGTACATTCAACGGTATTCTGCTTAGTTGAAACCCAAAATAACTCAACAAACTAATAAAACCGAAAATAACGTAATAAAACCTAGGTCCCCTTTCATATAAATCAAAACAAAACACAAATATAGCACACTTTGATTTCATCATTAGACCGTAATCAACATCAAAAACAATAAAACTCACCTCCATTCGCGTTGATCGTATCCAGTGCAAAAAGAACGAAAACGAACTTCAAAAACGACTTCATTATGTTTCACTTGATGGAAAAATTATGAAGTTACGATGACAGCTTTCCGACCATAATACACTCACCAGATAACTACACTGTTACGGAAAACGCGACGCACTACCCGGCAGACAATTGTTAACATTTTCACCAAGGCTATCTGAAACACAAAAAATTACAAAAACTATTAATTATCTATCACAATCAAACGAAAAAGCTGTTGTAAAAAAAAGTAATTAAAACCTTAATTGACATTTCTAACCTAATAATAATTAAATATATATATGTATGCACGTACATAAAAGTGTTTGTAGAGAAAATTCAGTAAAATTTCAATAATGAAAGTTGAACGTTGTATGATATAATTTAGTGCTTTGAACAGCGTAAATTCAAAGCAAAATTGCAATGAATTAAAGGAAGGAATACAACAGGAAAACGAAGCGTATAAATTAGTTGCTATTCTTAGGTTAATGCAGAGTTGAGATGATTTTATTATCTTCCCAAACTCGAACCTGCATTTGATATAACAGGATGTAAGTTTGCTGTTGTAGAAACGTTGAGACAAACTTCCCCTCTTCGGGGACAATAAAATATTTTATTTATATATGAGTAGTTGTACCTACACCTTGTTAACCCTTTATTACAGTGATATACTGGTAGAAACATGTGGGTTACATACATATACGACTGTACTATAAGAGATAATCTTCCGTTTTAGATGACATTATAATAAAATGTATCTAATGGTCCATATATTATACCTGTATCTAGATCGTGGAGTATATTAAAATATATGAAACAAACATATATTAAAGATGATATTTATTTATTATTATTGCTTCTGTGAACACTACAATTTTACGATATACCTACATAATGCCGTTAAAAAAAATATTCCTTTGTTTTTAAAGAAATTGTAAAAAAAGACAATATTCATAATTTTAAAACAGGAAGTGACTTGTTTAGGATTATAAATATTACTTATTTTTAAGTTTATAAAATTCTGAGGCTGCAAATTTTTAAATTATATTTATTTTCTTATGCAATTGTTCTCTTTTTTCGATTTCTCTTTTTTGAAACCAGAGTTTTTACTAAATATAATTTAATAAACAAATTTGAAGCTGTAGTCACTGCTACTAATAATATTTGTTGTTATAATTTTTATCATGAGATTAAAAATATTAAGGTTTTTATAATGAAAGTTTTAAACTCAAAATAATATAAAACATATTATGATTAAAACAATAAAATTGGATTTAAAATTATTATAATGTTTGGAAAGTACCAAAAGATTCTAATAAATTTAATTGAAGAATAAATATTTCTTCTTCATATTATTATATGAAAAGAAATTAAACAATCGATTTTATTTCGTAGAAGGAAATTTTAAGTTAAGTAGTTTACCAAACTGTTAAAATTTTATGTAGAATTACAATTTTTTCTCAAAACAAAAGATGAGTAAAATTACAAATTAGTGTATATTGATACGAAATTAAAATACAATTTAAGTAATTTTTCAATACATGTGAGGAAACTTATTAAGATGAGTTGTGATTTTACAATTTTTATATAAAAACGGTACACGCATTGTAATTTCACTGTAACATTGATCGATATCCTATTAAAAGCTTCTCAGATTTACAAACATTGCTTGTAATTATATTTGCTTGTAATTATATTTGCTTNAATATATAGTACTGTGCATTGCTTTTCTAAATAAATGTGTATATTTTAAGAAATTTCATAATGTTCTCTTTTTGATTTGAATTGTTCTGTTTATTTACTCAGGAGTTTTGATAATCCTATTAAAGATATTTATTTTAAATAAATTAAAATTTAGTATACATATCACTATTAACATTCCAGACTATAAATTATAGATAGAAATTCTTTCCAATCATTAATTAATGACATTAATTCAGAAAGTTTTAGTTCTTTATGGTTATACCAAAAATTATCATAATTAAATTAACATGATTCTAATTAAAACTCATGTACATAGCAACGAAACAAAATAAATTTAACAAAAACCCATCATTGTGTCATGTTACCAATACATTTAAACGAGTGAACATTGGAATGAGAGACATCGTCAACTTTTAAAACCCCTGAAGCTACTTTGTTATCCAACACAGTCAAACAAAACAGCAACTAACAAACAACAACAACGACGACAACAACGAAAACAAAATATTCAGACTAGTCTAATTAACGAAAGCTAATAACAAACCCGGTAATAAATTCAGTACAACTGATTTACCACTCACTCTAATTGCAACAATCTCAGAAACTGTGGATATGTTGTGAGTGCAACAAACAACATTTCGTAAAAGACTTGTGCATTCGTTTACTCGTTTGTGCATGTAATCGACGAATAAACAAAGTAGAATGAATATCACAACCAACTGTTTGAATATGTAAACATAAGCAACAAAACAAAAAGAAGGCGTTTGTTGTAATGTTGGGCCTCCGGCAGACGCAGTACAACTAAACTCTGGTATTTGCCTCCTGGGATCGGATTCTCTTCCACTTCTACTACACTAAGAGATGTTGCAATGTATTTACAGTAAACGTAAAATATTTCAATGTATATTTTCAAATTTAATTATTAAATAGATCTACATATAATCTCATTTTAATACTTATTTACGACAAAGGTTAATTTACTGCCCAAAAATAAGGTTATATTGAAATAAACAAGAAATGACAAGTATTTAAATTTCATTGATTACAATACAAAATAGTTATTTCAAATAATTTAAATTTAAAATAAATACTAGATAATGGATATTTAATGATATTTCATACTAACTTTAAATAATTTGAAATTACATAGTTACCTTTTACGAATAATTAAGTAATAGAATATGCAGAATAAATAATTAACATAAAGCACCTTTTCTACTAAGAATATTTATACAATTTACTAATTTTTATATTTAGTTATGCATTTATATAAAACAAAGTATGTTAATTTTAAAACATCCATTTAATATTCATTAAAACATCTCTTTGAATACCGACGTACAATTAAGATTCATTAAGGGATAATAATAATAAAATTTTACTTTTAACGATTCTGTAATCAGTGAGAACCACTTAGTACAAACAAAAAGTTTTTAATAATAAAACTTAAAAGATAAAAGAAATTAGTTGACGATGTTTTAAAACAATCATACGAGAATTTTTACCTGAGTCTAAGATAAAACAGGTATAAGTTAGGAATAAACAACAGGTGACAGGGTAACAAAAAGGCACTTAAAATGATATCCTAAATTCGTTAAGTCCTTTCCGGAGTATCTTTCTACCTGTTTTAACACGAAAATAATATCCATTGTGCGATATATTTTTATTAGTAGTTTTAAAATATATTTCGTCTAGTTTATCTTAAGTACGTTTTGTTTTAAAGCGGACTTCTCCTCAAACTAAAAGATATTTTTAGTGATACATTAGAAGGCACTTAGTAGAGAACTTAAGACTAAAAGCTCTGGTTTACTGGGAAGAGACGACACATTCAACATATAAATATATTATAGCTGATGCTAGTACAACTGGTGTGAAATGCAACCAGCAGATGCTAACTGCGTAATGTTACAGAATGTAGTGGAATCGTTACAGCGAACTAGGGTAGGGATTTAGTGCACAATTCGTTAGTGCTTGTATATGTCCTAAATGGGAAAGTGCTGTACTGTTTTGGTACTATACTGATATCGTTTTTCTTTTATTTACTTTTAAAGGCGTTGCCACTATTTTAACCACTAAGGTTTTTGAAATTATGACAGAAAAATGTATCATTTTTTTTTCTTCATTTACTTTATATGTTTACCATATTTTTTTGTTGCTAATTAATTGACTAATTTAGTTTAATTAATTTAAATTGTACAGAAAATGATCTAGCATTTAATTATTTCACTTTAACTTAATGACTTATATTATAAATTTAAAAAAAAATTGTATTAAAAATATCTAAAAAATAATGAAACGTGCTCCTTATCAAATAAAATAAAGTCTCGCTCCAATTATCTTAAAAAATCTTCTTTTTAAGATTATGATTCTTCAAAGAATTTTAAGGGAGGAACCCATGATACAACAACTACTAGTAATTGTTATACCATGGGAGGAACCCACCCTGACAGCTCTAAAAAACAGCGATATTCAGGAATTTTTTTAAGTGTTAAATCACAATCGAATCATTTGCGGAATTTTACTAGATTGTTGCATGTATTTTAATTATTATTTTGAAGTAAAAATATTAATATTTATAACCGTGGTAGCCTTCGGCGTCAGACACCTCTAAAAAAAGGCACTTTCATGGGTGCAAGTCGTGATCAATTCTTACAAGATAAAAAAAAAAACGTTTAGATTTCTTTAAACTATATTAGATTGGCTATCGTGGAGCATAGGATTTTTTGAAAATTCAACAAATTGCAAAAATAGGGGCAGTTTGATATTTTTTTTTCCATGAAAAAAAGAGCTATGAATTTATTTATAATAAATCATAAATTTAAAATATCAAAAAATTCTATGCTACACGATAGAAAAATCAGTTTTACACATTTCCGATAAAGATTAAAGTGGTTTCATTGATTGGTTCCCGAGAAAAAGTAGCACCCAATTTGAAAAATGTGGTTTCCAGAAAAACGCGTTTAAAAAGTTTACGGTACAGTAGTTAATGTATTGTACAGCATCTATAATTCTTCTGGTATCTTTGTAATGACTTCGAATATCAATAAACCTTTTGAAATGGTCATTATAGACAGTATAAGGAATAAATTTATGCAAAAAAATCGATTTTTGAAACCTCTAGGGTAGGGTCCCCCCTTAAATATTCAAATGATACGTGAAGCTATTGAAATGTATAAATATTTCAATAATTTAAATAATATTAAACCAAAGGATTTGTTTTAAGATTTTGTAATCATAATTTTGAAGTTTTAACGTAAAAAAGTCAGATAATTTGATAGAATATTATTCAAATGAAACTGTAGAAATATAAGCTTTCTACATATGCACTTTAAAACAATATTTATAAATAAAATATTTAAGTAGTAATTCCATGATATATAATCTGGTTTTAGTAAAAATTAACATATTCTGTTTCATCTTGAGAAATACCGCTGTAAATGAATTCAGAGTTCCATAAAAAACACTTGCGCATACTGAGTAATATTTACAACTCTCCCCACATTATAAAATGAAAAATTTACAACATATATCAAAGCATTGCGCAGCCAAGAACGAAAAATATTACCTTCAGATACACAAAATCGAAATAAAATACAAATTTACAACACAATTATAAATTCATATGAAATACAAGTTGTATATTTATACAATCACAGAGGCACAGTATAAAATATGAAAACTGAAATTTATCGGGCATCACATGTCCATCCGAGTAGGCGTGTGTGAAAAAAAAAAGAAGTAAAACAAAAGTGAAGCGCCACAAGAGGTCTCCTCTCTCAACTTTCCGTGTGAATTCACCATATAAAAGCGTATATACACAGAGGATCATAAATTGATTCTGCAGTAATGAAAGAATGGATTGGTGTAAGAACATTATTTATAACTGCGTTAGGAGTGGTTAAACAAATATGCGGTGAGAAAAAAACTACATGATACTTCATACCGCGGGATATTGTACACATACACATGCCTAATCTTTTACCTATGCCATGTCGCAATGACAACCTCACGTACACATACATACATCAGAATTTCTTTGTTACAGGATGAAACAGTAGCTTGCTTTTGGAATTCCTGTGATGTAACATTAAATATTACTTTAGTTATTAGTTTGTGGCAATAAAAACAAGTTACTATTATGTGAATTTATATTGTTCATTATTTTATAAATGGCTCTAAGATGTATATAACATGGCGCTATAAATTACTAAATGACAACTAGTTAAATATCTATGTTGACAATTTATGTTCAAGCGTAATTAAGTTTTCTAATCAAATAAATACAATACGACATTGAAACTTCATTTTTTAATTAATTCTTTAACGAAGAAATACCAATATAAACTATTCTTTTTAACCAAGATGCAACTTAATAAAACATTACGGTTATTTACGAAACAAATGCTGCAATTATTATTAAATAAACGTTGGCTATGTTTGATAAAAACAAAAGATAAACATATTGTAGTATTATTTTAACTTTAATAATAAATTTATACTAATTTACTTTTGATATAATTAATTTTAATATAAAAACATTAATAACAAAGAAATTGTTAAAATGTTCAAAATAATAATTTTTTATTGAAGTGTTTGATGTTTTTCCCGCAATCAATAGCATCATAAACATTAGTTATGCATAAAGAATTGTATTCTTTGGCGGCACAACTATGACATCGATTTGGAACACAAAAAACTTACATTATTGTAATTTTACTATTTCCGAACTAAATAACCTGGTTTTACTATAGCTTTAAAAAGTCCGACAATTTATACATCCTTTCTAACAATACCGCAGAGTCACACAGTGCTGTAGCCATAATTATTAGGATATTTTACGGTTGTGAGAAATATGGGTGCAGGTAGTGGGGTATTCGAAGAGAATAGTGACAGAGCCTCGTGTTCGTGGGGCCGTAACACGTAAGGCAACCGCAAGGGCTCGAGAACCTTTCCTTTCCAAGGGACTCCTCAGATAATGTTACAAGAGCACTGCCCTGAAAGTCGTATTTCATAGGCACTGGGCCAACCTACTGTGTTCTC
Source organism: Pogonus chalceus (assembly GCA_002278615.1). Lineage (NCBI taxonomy): Eukaryota > Metazoa > Arthropoda > Insecta > Coleoptera > Carabidae > Pogonus > Pogonus chalceus. Next base: position 17,609,326 of record CM008233.1, on the reverse strand, counting down.
GGTCACAGGGGCGCACGTAGGGTTACTAACCGAAATTTCTCATCATAACTTTTAATATAACCAAATTTATTGATACCTTTATCCTACCATACCTATAAAAATTAATTTAACCAAACGAACATAATTATAAATTTTCAAAATTTTAAATATATTTTATAAATTATGATTTCAAAAATAAATAATCAATTTATAATCATTATATGTCAAAATAATATAGTTAACATCTATAAATTAACTATTTAATTTTATTACCTTATTAAAACTTAAAACCTATAATAAATTACTTAAATAGTAAAATTTTACATGATAAAATTATATTAATTTAAACACTGATAAAATAAATTTATTAAATATTATATATACTTGTATATTTGTTGACAAAGAATCAATAAAACGACGAAAAGAAAGAAAAAATTATTTGCAGAAGACGGCCCTGTTGGAGAGCCCTTAATACCAGAACCATGCAGTGCCGCAAACACTTCGAAAACAAAGAGAAGAAACTTTACTAAGAAAAAAAAAACAAGCTTAGGTAGTTATGTAGGGCTTCTTTACTTCTTGTCTTAAACCCCGAATCTACATCTCCAGCATCACAAATATCTTAAAACCAGTTAACTGTACTCAAAATTAACGCCATACATCTCACAACTTTCTCAAAGATCTCTTATCATTTCCCTGTAACACTAGACCAAAAGTCAACTTATTATGAAATACGCTATTCTTATGTTTAGAAATTTCCTATGGCTACTTGGATATATTAGATAGTAGATAGGCAAGATTTTTACAATGAGTTCTTCAATTAAAAAAGTTTATTATAATAGATTAAAATAAATTTGAGTAGATTTACGATAATATAAGTTAAGTTCCCAACAGCCTACCTACAGTCTAATTTTAAAATTAAATTTAAATTTCACACAGTAGCCAGTAGCTTAATCATAATAACATGTTTATATTACCTGTAGACATAATAAAATTATTAAATTCGTTTAGAAAAAACTATTTAGCTTAAAGACTTGAAAGTGAAGCAATTATCTGGTAACAAGAATAATAATTAACAAATATTTTCAAAAGAATCTGTAGAAACATTGATTTGAAAAGCATGAATATAATATAACTTAAATGGAGTCAGTCTTTCATCTTTTCAACGCTCTTTTGTTTCTTTTTCCGTATTTTATCCCAACTTTTGACACCAATTCATCCAAATCCGTGGTGTATAAAGAGATAAGTAAATATATTCAAAAAAGTTGAATAACATTAATCAGATCATCCTAGCCATGTATCTTTCATAATTAGAGACGTTTAACATTTTTCCCTAAGTTCTTTTTATTGTTTTTTGTCCGCTGTCTGGACCTGCTTAGCAGGTGCATCTAGATCGAATTGATTACGATGAATCTGAGATATTTCTTGATTCAGTACGGAGGTAGGTAGCTAGATCGCCAAGCGTTTGTAAATCTTCGAGACAACCAAATTGAATGTCTGTCCGTGCGTGTTCGACCCAACCAGATGTGGCCAGGGAATCTGTTAGTTTTTTTTCTATCTCCGCATGGGGCAGCACAGTCAACGAACCAGGCCATACATCAAATATTTCTTCTAAAACGTCGATGAAGTTTTATCTTTTTTATTAATTTCGGTTTTCGAGCCAACATTGTTTGTTTAAGTATCTTGTTTGCCTGTTTTGAAATCGAGTTATTTATAATACCGACTGTATTATAATTCATCAATGATGTCTTTACTAAGTTTTTTTTTAATATATGCTGGTAGTTTTATCAATTTAATAATTAGTTTCTTAGTTTATATGTTATATAAATCGTAAAATGTTGTCCTTAAGCACAAAAATCAATCATATAAGTCAAATATTCCTGATAAGATTATATAATGCAATAATAAAGCTCATTAAAATTATATAAATATATGTATATAATCTTTAATCAAAATATATATACAACTTCATTTATAAATAAAATTATTTTTACGCTTCTCTAAATTTGTTTGAAGCGTATATCAAGAAAATTACAGTTTAACGAAATGAAATAATAAAATAAGAAGTTTATTATCGTATTTAAATTTTCCAAGAATTCCACTAATTTAAAATGTATTAATAAATACAACTTTTGATGTTTAATTATTGGCTATTATCCCTACAAAAGAATACTAATAAAATTAAATTCCGAGAAACTGAATGAAAAAAAGCATCCCGAAAATAAAAAGAAAATGAAAGAGTTCCACAACACTAAAGCGCAATTAACGATTTTATTTATTTATTTTACGAGTGAAACCTACGCACCGTGATCCTAACTCAGCCAGGCACAGCAATGTTACGGACACATAACGATAATTACTGAGCAAAATTGCTGAGCATAGTAACATGACACGCAGAAAAATATTGAACATGCGTCGGGCTGCCCCAAGTCGACAGGACAGGACAGGACAGAACACACCAACAAAGATAAGGACGCAGAACCGGCCCAGCAGAACCGACACTATTTCAATTTTAAAGCAAACCAATTAATTACCTAAAACACTTGATCGTATTTTGCATAAAGCAATCTTTAGGAATCTTATAAATTGCACCAACATAGCAGAACAGAATCATTATTATCCAAAAACTATTTATTAAAATATTTCCATCTCAGAAAGTTATAAGTTATACAATTACAAAAAATTTAAATGAATTGATAACTTTACGTTTTCCACCAATATCCAATTATATTACCATACTTTTATATTATAAGAGATGTTTGAAGGCAGAAAAACTTTTAATGAGATTAAAACAAATTATTCTGTTTCCAAAGTCGTAGTTCTCATTGTAAATTTAAATTGGTTTTTATAGAAGTTTTAAACAATCATATAACTACAAAAGTATTATGAATAAATTCTGAGCTACACTATACGTAAAACAATTTTTGATGAAAATGAAACGTAATTAAATATTTTCGTAGACGGCCCTGTATAATTCTTTAGCAACAAACATAAAAAGAAAGAAAGCAAAATAGAAATAAAGAAGGCCCAAAGTAGGAGGGCCTAAATCCTGGGAAGCATATAGATTATGAGATATTCAGGATTCCGAATGCACAAACCAGGTAGTTTTTAAATGTTCCCAGTGACCAGTCAACCGCTGTTGTTAACTTCATAAAGATGAATGGCCCTCGATGAAAACTAACAATTAAGAAGATACTTTTCAGTAAATGTTGGTCACAAATCCCAACGATCCGAGTTCATTTTGAAACAACGAAGATATGACATTATGAATATGACGGCATGGGTGGTTTATTTTTTTCATTCGATAACTGTCTTGTCGTAGATCTTTGATGACTATATGTTCGTTTTATTCTTTTTTCAATGGAAGAACTGGTTGGCTCAAGTTCTTGACGGTTTTTAATTTGTAGTAAAATCGTGTTATTTAAAATAATTATCATGGCCTGCTGGTTTTTAATAGCTGGAAATTTATGCATTTATGCGACATACTTTGGAAAAAATATTTTCGACATAATTCCCATGGAGAATTTTATATTGATACTAAAATATATTGAATTAATTTAAAATTTTACAAATACTTCAAACAAAATACAGAAAATTGTAAATATTTGACGTAAGTAATGAAGTTAGAATTATTTCTTTATATTTTACATGTGTTCCCAACTGTAATCAATCGATCATAAATCGAATATTTAAAATAACTGAAATTTTTCTTTTCAATTATACTTTTAAAGAACCATTTTTGATCAATATATATATATATATATATATATATATATATATATATATATATATATATATATNTTATATTATTTTTTATTTATATTATTATATTTATTTAAGAAGAAAGCACCTTTAGGAAAAAAAACTTTTTGTTTTCCCATTAAAACCAGATCTAGGCCTGCAGTAATTTAAACATAAGAGACAAGACTAAACACCACTGAGACCATACAGATATGGTAGAAATGAAAGCTTCAAGAACTGTCGAAGACGAAACATTGCATGATTGAATCAGAAATGAAGATTTTAGAGAACAAAGTGGAATATAAGTTGTAAATAAATGGGTCAAATAAATAAGAAAATTCTGAAATAAACATGTTTATAAAATGAAAAGCAACCAATTATAACAAAAAGTACGAAAAAAATAAAGCCGGGAAAAGCTCAATTTGTAAATCTATATAAAAGGAGAATAAATCAATTTTTAATACGAAAAATGAACTATTTTCTAATTTTAATGAGATAGCTTAGGTGTGGTCTTTCTAGTGAACAAACCATCGATTATTGCGCGAATAAAATATGTAAATTATAAAAGATAAAACGAATTGATATCATTAGTTAAAAAGTTTCTATACAAAATATACAATTCGAATTAAACTATTTAATGTATGTAGCGCTTAAGTTTTATACACAACCGAATTAATTAATCTTTTAAATAGCTAATCAAAACGGTTTACCAAGTCAGATCATAGATAAGTGTTTCATTTTGAACAACATGTAGCCCAGTAATAAGATGACTCTATTACTATTTATGACAATAATTAAAAATTAAAGCACTTTTCTCTATGTCTTAAAATTAAGTTATTTAACGTTTTTTAATTAAATATCTATCGATATTAAATCGATTTTCGAAATATATGACTCGTTTAACTGGACACATTTTAATTATGCATTCATTAATTTATCTGTTTCTATTTTTAATGAAGTTGATCGAAAATTTATTAATCGGTTTCTTATTTAAATGAATAATAACGAGAATTCGAAACAAGATTGGTCCAGACATGAAATGTGCAAAAAATCCGGTCAAATATTTAAAAAATTATGCATAACTACAATAAAATTAAAGCAAATACCACAGATTCTCTAGCCATAAAACCATTCGTAATTATGCCGGGAACTCTATTATTATTTTAATTATAAAGCTAGGACTGCGCATTTATCTTAAAAGAAAAAACAGGTTCTCAACTTTTTTTTTGCTTGTTACAAAATTTTTTATGACAGCGTTTAAATTTTTTTCAGCGGACGGTCTGTAATTATTTTTAATGCATCTCTTAAGGTAATTTCATTTCATTTCAAGAAGTGTATTGTTAAAAGTTCAAGTTAAGATACAAGAAAAAAATCCTTTCTTCCTGTTAAGAATCACGGGCCGGTGAACATCTTGATTTGTGCAGTAAGATTGAAGAGATATGAAAATTACATTTTTAATTTTGTTGTTTTTTTTTGTTAAATGTTATTTTACACTTTAATGAGGTAACTGCATTAAGTCTTATGACTTCCTTTTTTATTTTTCACTTCTTACAATTCTGGGAATATTTAACAACTAATTGTTCGAGACTTAATCACTTTATTCTAAATATTTATTTAATTACTGTAAATTTTCTTCATTCTATTCTTTACTAAACGAAATATTTTTTTCCTTTTTAACTTAAAGTTTTAATTAAAAACAATTTCTTTGTTAGAATCAGAACATTAGAATCTTGTTTTTATTCAATTTTGCTACTCTTTATCCTAAAAAGTCTTTACCAAGTTTGTTGGTTGTATTATGTTAAAATAGAAAATGATGAATCGTGAAATTGGTGTTTACAACATCTAGATAATCTTATATATTTATAAATAAGCAATGTTTCATTTAAGTGCGTAGACAGGTAATATTTCGCGCGTGAAAAAACCAATGCTCAAAGCTGTGACAAGCTTGTAATCTTTTGGATTCGGTTGAGAGCATGCAAGTTGCACGCAAACATCTCGTTTTAATATTTATAACAGAAGAAAGGTGCAAATTAAAACGTTCAATATCAAAACGGCTGACACCAGACAGTTTCATAATTAACCGGAATGGAATGGAATAGATCTTTTGCCGCAAAGAAATAATATTCACTGCATGCTGTGTGTACACGCTGTCGTATTACGTTTTTGCCCTGTTAAGCTTTTAACTATTTTCTTATACGCTGTTACATATTTTCTGTTCATAATTAAACGAGTTTATTTATCAAATTTCATATTATTACTAATTTATATTTAATAATTATTCAAAAATAAATACATAAAATTGTATTTAAGATCACTTTGAAGAATAAATTTAAGGTGCTTCGAACGAAGAAATGTAAAGAGAGTAGCACAAAGAAAGAGATAGAATAAAATATGGCTACAGAACTGTTCGGCCGTAAATATCGATATATCTATCTTTATCACCTTTAAAACTGACTCTTAATTATTTAAATAAATCAAAAAAGAATTACTAAAATGTTTCTTAAATACATAAATATACACCTATCCTCTGATTAAATATCAGTTTTTTAATCCATTATTTTAAAAACAGTGAAAATTGAAGAATAAATGTAACATTTAAAAACTGACCGTTTTAATGATTGATTCAATATCAAAATTGTAATAAAGTTTTAATTTATTAAAAATAAAAAAATAGAACAAATACTGTTTAAAACCTGTCAATAAATTAAATCTTAGATAAGATCAAATTTAACATAACGGAAGGAAAGTAAAGTAATTATAATGTATGTATTAAGAATTAAACAATTGTTTATTATTTATAAAAAAATCTAACGTTTAAAGAACAAGGTGATCCAGTACAAGTAGCAAAAGTTTGCACACGAAGTATTGGATTACAAGAAGGTAAAAAACATTCATTGAAATATCCGCTGTAACATTACAACATGCTAAATTTAGCGTTGCTTTGAAAATAACATTGGTATTTAATTAGGTATATCCTGTACTGGATTAAACAATAATTTTCGTCGTGAACTTGTGTGCACTGGTTACATGTTTCACGTAAATTTTTCAAGGGCGCCATAGACCGTTACGTCCGTCATATGGGTATAGCGCCTTCATTATGCACTGAGACCCGTAGATTTTAATCTCATTGCTGAGCCATGACGATGGTTTTAGTATTATAATCACCGTGCATTTGCATAAGTACTAAACTTGTTTTTGCGCTAATTAAGAATAAATTCGCGAGATGGTGTCTACATTAATTCTTATTTATTTCACAACGTTATTTAAAAAGACATGTAAACATTTTTTATATTTGTTTTCGTTTTTAACATACATACGTGTAAATTGATGTCTTTTATTTTACAGTTGCTTTTTCATATAATGGAAATAGATTAAATTATATCTTGTGTATTTTATCTTAATTTGTTAAGCAGCTTAATATTATGAATTTTAATTGAACTAATCTCATTTATATATAAATCAAAGTCCTATAAAGTAATTTGTCATTCATTTATTGTATTTTATACTTTCTACAATTTATTTCTTAATTCCTACATTTTGGCTGCTATGTGCAGCGTTTAACAATTATAATCATAAACAATTCTTTCTATTTTTTATTTTTATATCTTAAGAACAAGTTTGAAGTTAAGTATAAAAATTATGGTAGAACATTTTAAATATATTAAACAACATTTTTTATAGTTCTACCTTTTAATAAAATTATGTTCAGAGATAGCTAATAGATAACTAATCTGATTTATATATAAATCAAAGTGTTATAAAGTAATTTTTTGTTCCATTTATTGTATACTTTCTATAATTATTTCCTAATTATTAAATTTTGGCTGCTACGTGCAGCGTTCAACAATTATAATTATAAACTGTTAATTAAAATCAGTTCATCATATTTTTTTATTTTTCTATCTTAAAATGTGTAAGGACCTGTAAAATTTTAAATTATAAATTATGCCCGAATTTTTTAAATACATTTAACAATATTTTTTTATAGTTCTACCTTTATTAAAATTATGTTCAGAGATAGCAACACATTTTATGTAGTTAATTTTAAATTATTTTGCCAACTAGATATAAATAAATAAGAACAAATGAAAATCTAAGGATTTTTTTATAAACTTCTATTAGTTATATATTTAAAGAATAGAAAAATCAATGAACCCTTAAAAATATAATAATTGTCATGCTATGATATTTCAAAAAAAATCAAGAAAATTTGTGTTTAAGGGTTGTACATAATTTAAAAGAAATATTTGTATTGTAATTATAAAGAGATTTATATATTTCTATGGTTCCACGTATTATTCGAGATTTAAATTGTAAAAATAATAAATAAATGAGTAAAAATTTGTAAATTAAGATTTTTAATAAGTTTCTCTAAAAGTAAAAATGATTTTAGTGAGGAATATAAAACTTAAAAAAAAAAAATTGTCATTTGAAACCATATCAAAACAATAGTAAAATTTCAATAATATTTTTAATTTCTTGAGTTCTCGAATTTCTCGTAAAACAAAATTCTCAACGTCATTATTAAAAATTCTTGTTCCCAATAAACTGATCCGGCATTTGAAAAGTAATTCCGGGAATATTTTTTCATCTGCTTGGCAGCGAATTGCGTACATTACAAATATCAATAACGCTTTATTTGCAATATAAATTATATGACCATTGAACGGAACACTACAGTGGCCATCACAACGAATATAAATACACATATTTATGGATGTATTTTGTGTATTCGTGAGCCATGAGCCCATGTGTACTCATGTCCATGTTCGCCGGTGGTCGGCTCGGTTGTACGGATTACAATGTTTAATTTTCCGTTGCACTTTTAAATTTACTTGTGATTGAATGGTTACAGACGCGGTTGTATTGATAATCACATGCGTAATTTGTCGTATTTCATTTTGAACAAATTTACATGAATTTGTAATTTATTCTCAGTTTATGGGAAAATTTATAACTGATTTTGAATTATGATATCTCTTTCAATTAGCAGTTTTTTTTCTGTTTCCTCTTCTCTTGTTTCAAGTGACATGATTTACTATGTACACATAATTAGGATTATGAATTATAGATATCACAGTAAATACAATTTATAACTAGATTGTTTAACTGATAAAAATATTTAAATGCCATTGTGCATGTTACAATCGAAATCAATATGGACATTAGCTTTTTTTAACTAAAATACATTTTAATAATTTATTATTATAATTTCTGTTTATTTTTAATGTAATAAATATTTCGATATCATAAATAATACAACAAATTTAAGAGAATTTTAAAATAAAAGAAAGCGACTTTAAATTAAATTTAACAACAAAGAAAAAATGCTTGAGAACGCTGACTTATAACCTTAGTTTCTCTGGAAAATTTATCAATTATTATATACTAACAACCAAGATAAATAGAATGTATTCTATTTATCTTGACTAACAACTATACATCAAATGAAAGGGAATTTTAATTTTTGTGTTAAGGGGCTGATAATGAAATTTAGTTCTTGTTTATTTATTTTTTGACAACATTTAGAATGCGTTTCAGTTGTTCAATTTTTTGTAAAGTCGGAGCCACGAAACAATGTTATTGCGTAATACTGAGCAGGTATTTTACTTCGACATACGTTATTATCTTATTCAGTTTCTAAACGCTTAGTTGACTTACTACTCAATAATGTATGTCGCAATTTTGTTCGAAAAAATATGTATGTAGTGTGAAGATCGCGGGACGGTGTAAACGTACAATTATTTTGCAATTACATTGTTCCATGGCTTCGACTATATCTGTGTTTTAAATGTTCGATATATTTTAAGAATGAACGCTATATGAGAAATAATTTAAAACTGAAAAACTTGGGAATATGGCAAAACATGTTGCCCATATCAAAGTTCGTCACGAAATGAACAGGTTAAAAGAGAAAGGATATTGTGACAATTATAAGCTATGCTATTTTTGCTTCAATTAATTTCTTCTGTCGGCACTTGGTAGAACATTTTTAATAGGATTGGGTAATTAACACTCGGTGGTATTCTTCAAAATTTTCTTTATTTAATCTACTTAAGTTTCGGTTTTTACACCATCGTCAGGATTTGTTTTAGTTTGTTTAGATTTTATTTAGCTTTTACTAAGAGAGTCTAATAGGGATAATGAGACTATATGCATTTCTTGAAAGTATGGTCTAACATGTTAATAGTATATCTGATATTGGAGAAAATAATAAGTGTATCAATATTTATTACATTCAAAAAATCCTAATTAAATAAATAATTTTTCTTGTAATAAATCCAAGGTGTTATCAAACAATAAATCAAAACCACAAGGCATAAATAAAATAGCTGGTCATTCTTATGAAAAGTGTAATCCCACATGAAGCATTTATAGTTGCAGTGGCGAAATATGCTCACGGGTAAAAACAATCGAGCAACGGATCGGAGTACGGGAGGAAAAAGATAAGCAACAATAACAACATCCAATCCAATCCAGCCCAGTCGCTAGTTAACTTTTCTCCATACCTTAGAGTCCGTTGTTTAGTTCAAAGAGCACACCGCCTCGTAACACTAACATAAGGCATCGTTGTATCGCCGAAGGAATAAGTTAGTAATCCAGTTCGGGCCGTCGACAGTTTTATAAATTGGTGGGTCGCACGGAACGCTCTGCGATGCTATCTACCTCTACCAGCAACAGCTCGACCAACACGCGTAAAGACTATTATAAGTACATGCGTTTTTGCCTCATATAGGCCGCCAGGAAATGTTGCTATTATATCGAACACGGTCGACCAGCGTAATTGGTTTATATTTTATAAGTTGTGGTCTTGTTCATGTTGTTCCCGTGGAGCCCCACGACAAGTGAAGAAGCGTGTCTCAGGTGAATATTTCACCAACAGATAAAATGGTGAAAGTTTTCCTTGTTTCTATGTTGATAATAACTGATTACAAGACTGATTACAACTTCTCGGTGTTAACTTTTAGGGGGCCTTCATTTTTCTAGGAGTGGTTTATTGTCCAAATAAATTGCGTTGGCGAAATCTGATTTCATTTATACATCAGTATATAAGATGCATAACCATATAATAGATGTTTATTTTTGACATTTGAATTACATACACTCGACACTCCTAAACGACCAACTAATAAAAACTATTCTTTTCACTTCAAGGTTTATTATTTATTACTTCATACCTATTAAATATTGATGCAAATATTTAAAAGTTGTTCATTGTTGTTAAAAAATCAAGGTTTTTTGTTTTAATATCAAATTTCTCATCCGAAGACGAAAGAATAATATGAAAGATAACAAAATCAAAATCATAATATGACCCAGATATTTTTTAACCAAAGTGTTTGAACAATTCTTTTGAATTTCATCCTTGTATAAGGACCATAAAGCATAACATATTTCCAACCCATCTCTCGTATCGTCCGTTCCAATAAGTACTGTACAAATATTTACGGTATATTCTTTAAAAAACAGACAGGACAAGACAAGAGTTTGATGCAGCGCAGTGAAACCGAATTTTTTAAACTCGCATAACTAAATATAAGCTTTGTTATTCATATTTGTTTAGGAACGGGAATTTTCTAATGAATAAAGGCTGCAATGATGGCGCCACTGAGAAGAGCACCTAATTTCCATAAGAACAATACTACGGTCCTGGATCGTGACGTCCGTGGCTGACCGGAAGTTAACACTTTTGTTTTACGTCTCTTTTGTTTGCCTAGAACGTCTGCAATGCCGCGTGCGGCAGTTGAATTATTCAGAGGGGTTAAATAAATATTGTTATTCGCAACCTCTTTTATTATTCGACTGGACCAGGGTGAGTTTTATTAATTGAAACATAAACATTGCAATAGACGGAATCATTAATTCAATCATCAAAAGCGTTAAATGGGAATTTGTAGTGTAAGCACTGTTTAGTTTGTTTTTTCACCCAAATAGGACCTAAGGGAATATTAAAATTTTGAAATGCACTCATTAAAAACTCCCGCAATTATTAAGAAGCCTATATTTAATTACTATAAAGCAATAACAAAAAAAAAAAAAAAATTCTCGAAAATATCTTTTATTACAGAAATAAAATCCTAACAAAAAACTTAAGCATTAACACACCCAAAATTTAACTTTAAAATGATAATTTTAAGATTTAATTTAAATCATATCCGGTAATTTTCAAGTCAAATCTTGCGTTACACAGTCATAAGTTGCAAAGAGATAATTAAAAATTAGTAAAAAATTGTAGCAATAAATAAAACTCTTGAACCAGTAAAAATGTGAAATATATAAAGATATATGACTAAAGTCGTACCTTTCTCCCTTGGAACTATTCCATTAAAAATTTTCCCTGTTTTCTAGATTTTCAAGATAATCCTTGCATTTTATTAATTAAATTTGTTTTTATTTCAAATAAATAGTTATTGGTTTTAGTTTTATATAATTGTGAAAGCTAAACTTTGTGTTTTATTTTATGTTACTATGAAACAGTTCTTTTTCTATTTAACAAAACATATGTATAAAAGAAAATAATTTATTTGTAGCAATTTATAAGATAAAAATAAAATATATAAATAACTCTTGTTGCAATAACAATTAAACCTTACATTAAAATTATAATAATCCGACATAAATATGAAAAAGATATGAAACAGAGCATGCGATATCATTAATTAAAAGAAATATAAAATATGCTGGCTGTAGCTGCTGCCAATGACTCATAGATAATTAATAATATTGATCAATAGTTACCCCAGTTAATTTTTTCATGCTATCATCAGTCCTAATTATAACAGCCGCAATTAATCAATGTAATAATTAAGATTTATTAATAACCATAAAAACAACTTGACAATTAAATGACAATTTAAGAAAGAAAAATTGCAATAAACTTGTAAATAAATCATATTAAATCAATAACATTTTGCAATATATTTCATTCAAACTAGTTTTTAATAATAATAAATTCAAAAAAAAAGAATATAATTTCTACTTTTGAAGCTGTCGTCAGCAGAGCCAAGTATGTTATTATTTCTAAAATAAAAAAGTTGTAAAATGTCCGAGTGAAAATTACAGTTTAGTTTTTACGTGCGACTTCCTGTAAAAACAGTCAGCAAAATTAAAAAACGTAAAAACTGTTCGTTAGGTCAGTAACAAAAAACATCTGCTGCGAGTGTTAAGTTTGGGGAGTCATTGATAAGGGTGACATGAACAGAAATAGTATTAATAAAGGGGTGCTCAAAATGTTTTATGTTCAAACCTGAAATACCAATTCTCATAAATATTTAATTTAATGCTTATTAACTTTTCATTCATATATACGTTAATTTTTTTTACTTATCAAATAAGAATATATTTGAAATTAAATTTCAATAAATGTTTTGAACTTTGACAACTGATGCGATATTATTTCATAGAGAAAAATATATTATCTGATAAAATAAAGTGAATTTAAACTCTTTAAGAAGATAAAAATTGTCATCAGACATGTAGATACCTTCCTCAATCTCAATCACGAGTAGAAATAGAATAGTATTCGTGTCCTGTAAGACTTTAATATCAATTTCGCTTTATTTAATGAAACGTAATACTTTGATCTCGATTGTTTCATTTTTAATGAGGTTGAAATTCGTAGGACCTCGTGAAATTACTTTTTTATCCCTTCCCACTGGAAATGCGATACAAAGTTCTGATAATTACAGCTCTTATTTGAACAAAGTTCCAATGACGAAGACAGACTTACAGCAGCTGCAGAAAATTCCTCAAACAAAATTATTTTTTATTTACGTTTCACGAAAAGTTTCATTGTTTTCTGCAATTCTCATTAAGATATAAGCGTAGATTTTCAATTAGTTGATCCGATGACTTGTAAACAATACGGAAATAAGATGTTATACAATCGGATTTTACTTCTTTTCATGTTTCCTAATCATTTTATTGCATTATTGTTTTACTTACAACGGCATAATCATTTTACGTAAGTATATCTTCTGAATATCGATATTTCTCTGCATTGTTTCACCAGAACCTTCCAGATTTATATAAAAAATATAAACAGAGCAAAGGTTTTATTTAACTAAATTTGTTGCTTTTTTGTTTTGGTTGCCTTATATCTTAATAATTGAAAAGCTTCTTATAACAAACAAAAAAGTATAAAAACAAATGAAATAAAAAATAGCTACTTAAGGGTTATGCGTTATAAGATAATATAAACTTCATATTACCTTATTAAATACTAGTGCATAATAATACTGTACAGTTGCGCAAAAGATAACCATTCTATGATTAAAAATGATACATTATATTGCATTTACGTTAAAAGTGTACAGCTGATGTTATGAATGCATACATGCGCATTTATTTTAACATATCTTTTAAACAGTTTTAATAGATTAATAGCATCTACTAAATGTAACACTAATTGCTACCGTGCATTATAATGACAAATAAACAATCTAGCGTATTTATTCGCAAAGCATTCAAAGATTTCCGAAACATATGAGCTTTATAATAACAAATCAAATTATAAATATAGACTTTAGTTTTACCAAAACATTTTATATAATCACAGACAATTTGTGGTATCAGGAAACTGATATTAATTTACGAAACAAATTAAAATATCGACTATGATACGATTATCCAACATATCAACAACTCAATATGGCGTTGATAATTAAGAAAACCCGCATGAGCTTGCTACAAACAACAAACACGGTAGGCAAGCCCGAAACGCGTAATTATCGAAACCAAATTATTAGTAAAATACCCGATATCACGATGAATCTGAATCAATCAAGCATCGTCGAATTTCTCAGCAGATTGCCTCAATTATCAGTGCACATTGCGGTTTGAAATTTAAATTACAACTCGATACGCATTTGCCGACGTACATACATAGGCTGCTGGATTACCTTTACGCTTAACGGTTACATGCAAAATAGATGAAGCTGCTAATCTTACCACCTTATGGGTAAATTACGAAATACTTGTGCAATTCGTATAAAGGGCTTCTGGCAACTTGGGTATATATTGAGAAGTGAATTCTGTGTTTACGCATCATATGATGTCATGAAAGTTAAACTTGAAATTCGATTCGAAGCGAGTTTCACGACATTTTGATTTATTTTAAGTGAAGAGTTAGTGTAACAGTTCGTACACAGAGATGTATTTAGTTTAGTGATGCTATAATTTATTTTAATAGCATCTGCTTGTTTCATCATGTAAGATGAAGTTATGCGTAACTATTTATCGGATTAACATAAATATCGAATGGAATTGTGACAGCTTATTATAATAATTTGTTATCTGTAAATTTATCTCACTATGTTACATCTTGTACTAATAAAATACATATTGAAAAATTGTTTCAATATTAAGATATACGAACACATTTGCATATGATTTATCTTTATCATTTTTTAATTTTAAAATTAAAATATATACCGTAGTATTATCTTATCAAACTTATATGAATACAATAATCTATATTCATAAAGTTATCAATTATTTCCTGTACTTTCCATAATTTCCAACAGATTTTTTTACATTAGAAGAACCGGATATGAAATCAATCTAATATTTTTAGCATTATTTCAACATATACACCCATCCCTCAATTTACGCTTATTGCCGAAGCCACGAAACAATGTAATTGTGTTCCATAACAAAGCCGTTGTTGTTATATAAACAAATGTTTTGTGAAATAGTAACTAATATAAACAAAACCTGCGTACACAGTATATATATATATATTTATATATATATAGTTTTTCGAATAAAGTTGAAAAGGATAACGTATGTCGAAGTAAAATATCTGCTTATTATTATACAATTACATTATTTCGTGGCGTCAACTATAGCATTAATTAGGAACTCTTTTTTTTCAGCATTTACATATTCACGCTGGCTAGACATTAAAACAAGCTAAAACCTGAAGACCATTCCATCGTTATTTTCATTTTATACCCTCCTCTAACAGCTAATAAATGATAAATTTATTTATTTCTAAAATAATCTCTTACTTTCAATATAAATTAATAAATAATTTAAACTACGCTTTAATTTATAAAGTTATTTGAAATTTCTGTTTTTATTTTTTGTATAACTTTTATTTTTATTTAAAAGTTATTAGTTTTAGAAAGAAATCTGTATGCATACATATATGTGATATATCATCTATAGAAATACTAGTAATTTATGTGAATTTCCATTTATTTAATTGTACCGAATCTCATTAACTAAAACGAACGGTAGCTATGAAATGATTCAAAGGTAGACAAATATAATTACATTTATAAATTAACCTCAATCCGGTTCTGTAATCAAAGGTAATATGATATTTGCAAGGACGCACGTCAAACTCATTTACCTTCTATGCAAAGAACCATCATACGTTACCTCTTCTGCTGAATAAATCCACTATATATCATTGCAATTACATTAAAATAATTCTTACTTATTTATAAATGTTTTCGAAATCGGAAACGGGAAGATAAAAGGGTCGCAGATGCAATCGATACACAATGTATGTATATAAGTATCTACAAGAGGGAAAACTATGTATAAAAAAATATATAGCTCTTCTTAGTCCTTGCTTTGCAAAGGAACAAAATATATTAGAACACATAAATAATTTTTACATGAAGTGTAAGATATACGATTGTAAGTTTTTTTCAATTGCTGACAAATACAACATATAAATCAAAAATTTTAAAAATAAAAACAATAATTAAAATAAATTGAGCTGTTCCCAGAATATTATCACGCAATTAAAAAATAATGAAAAAGAAACAGACCCGATTAAGATTCGAGAAAAAATACAATTTGTTGATGACGATTGCGTGTTGCATCAAGACGTGTATAAACGTGCGTGTTTTATTTGAGATATTTTTTATTGTTTATTTTTCGGTTATAATACACACAGATATATAAAACTACAGCACGAAATTAAATAATTAGACTTCTTCAGCAGTTTGTATGTTATCTAATGTGCGTTTTATTTAACTTAACTAAATGTTACATGATAAAAGAGTTTAAATCAAATCTTGAATGATAGGCTAATTAAAAATTATTGTAGTAACTANAATGTACCAATAAATGAAAACCTTTCTCCTTTCTTTTTGTTTTTTAAATTGCTCTATTTTCATATTAAAGTATTTATGATTTATTAAAATATGTTTTTATTTTTTTTACTATGATATGTTTGTATATTTTATTTAATAAATACATATACAATGATAAAAATTATTAATTTTTTGTTTAAATTTAATATATTTTGATTTAAGACAATTGATTTAAATCTCTCAACTCTGATATTTTTAGATAATTTTATGAGAGAAAAATAGTAGATGAATGGAAATTGTTAAAAAAAAAAAAATTTGGATGGCGTTATTTTCTTGAAACTATTTTCTGACAAGAAACGTTCGAGTGAAATGTAAAGTAAATATTATGTTAGATTTAGCATTTTTATTTTCTACATGAAAGAGTAAATTTTGCATCAATTTTCTTTACGTTTTAAAGAAATTTCCCAAGGCTGTCTCTCAAACGACATTACTCGCAGGCTTCCCTGACAAAACACATCACATCAAAATAATAAATTTAAACACATTTAAATCACTTTCGTCGTTTTGTACATTTCAAAAGAAGCGACCCCATTCTGAGGCCTATATCTCGCGCGCGAACACACATACATACACACGAAAAACTCTTTTAAAAAATAATGTTCAACTATCTTTCACAGGGATGCAATTCTTCTACATGTTCCGCCCGCCGTTGTGCCATAGAGGCCCAGCCATGATGGATGTCTTTGCGGATCACATATACGGAATGTTCCGCACAATACGTGACAGATTTTCCGGCCAATTCTACGTTTTTCCTACAGCGCATCTATTGTGCCCTGCACAGTTGATATTTATTTTAAAATATTCGCGCTGTCGCGGACAATGTAATGGCGACACTTGCACTGCGAACGCTTATAACGTGAAAAATGATGCATGCTTTGTGTGTTTTTGTTATTTTCTTTTCGAATAAATGCTGCATTTTCAAAGGTTTATAGACGGCATAAAATTTTATGGAAATATACTCAGATTTTAAACTATATTTTCAACTTATGTTTTCTTTCAAAACCAATTGTCACTATTTTATTTTCAATAAAATACATTCAATAACACAATCCTTTATTTTTATAAATATTATATCGTGATAATAGTTATTTATACATCTAGAGAGAAATATAATGGTTTAATTCAGAGAATGTAAGAATTTTTATTTGAGGAATTCTTTAGAATACCGTTAATATTTAATAACCAGTAGCAAATATATATGCATATAGGGAGTTAAGTAAAGGTTTTATTGAAAGAATGTACTTCATTTTATTTGAGAAATTAATGCACTTTGCTCTAATATACAAAACTTATCTCACAATCAGCAGTAACATAATTTATTTAACTAATTTGAATTACAATTTCATATGATCTTCAAACAGAAAACAATAAACTTAGGTTATTGTTACGTTGCTATGGAAACAGTTTGTTTATATTATAAAAAACAAAAGAATTTGGTTATATTACGTTGAATGAGTCAATATTGAATACAAGTTGATTTATTATAAATTTAGACTTAATTGATTAAAAAAAAAAAAACAATTGGAAAGAGATGGTTACTATTTTAATTATTTATATAATAATTTAA
This sequence comes from Pogonus chalceus, assembly GCA_002278615.1. Lineage (NCBI taxonomy): Eukaryota > Metazoa > Arthropoda > Insecta > Coleoptera > Carabidae > Pogonus > Pogonus chalceus. The sequence goes on along the minus strand of CM008233.1, from coordinate 17,590,930 downwards.
TATTATAATAAATAATTAACATTTTTTTTTAAATCCCTTATTCCTTTACATTTTTCTGATTATTCCAGAAATATTTGCAGGTGTTCTCGATTTTTTCTAAAAGTAGCCAGCATGTATAAGTTAATAATATAAATTTATTGTTATAGTTAATTCATTTTCCAATAAAATCAATAGAGTTAAAAGTATAAGATGACAGAAACTTGTATTTTCTTTGATAAATTTGAATTGAAATTGCAATGAACATCTTGCACCCGATAAATTATTATTATTACCATCATTAGTAATTATTTCGTATTCATATAAATCATTTCTCAACTGTAATCACTTACTATTGAATTCAATCATGATTCAATGAGTACAAATAATAATATATCATTATAAATAGAAAAAATTGTATATTTAAAATGATTTAGTGATACTAATAAGAAATCTATTATTGGAGTAACATCCTGCTGTACATGAAAATTGTTTAAAATAAAATAACGGCAAATAATTAATGAAATAATATATCATTAGACACGAATAAACATGAAATGTAGTGATTTACTGATAGATAGTTGCGTGCATTTTTTCTAACGGTCACCAATTTCCTGCGTCAAGTTTCAATAGAGTGAAATTAAGAAAAAGCGCAACAGATGCGACTGTAATTAAATAAATTTACAGCCTTTATACAATGAATAAATCTTGCGACGTCCAGGTGAAGCAATGCGGCAGGTATACAAAGTAATTTTTCAAGTGTGCGTTAATTTCGAAACGCTTAAAACCATACAATTAAGGTCTACGGGCCGGAAACTGTCGAGTATCAAATTAAATGAAATTTAACATCCGGTATGTTCGGTTCTACCGATACGAAACTCATTCTAAGGTTTCTACTTGAATTCTTGCGGATCTCATTGATTTATGTTAACAAATAAATAATTTATAGGAATTTGCAAATATTCTTTAGCGAGCAACTAATAGTACAAATACCTTTTAACTATTTTTATATTATTTTTTCTTCTATTGATTATGTCGCAATCAGAATATAAAGTTAGAGAAGTTTTAACCCATTAACGCCCAACTAATAAATTTTGGCACACACAAAAATCTATTCTATATTGAAATAAATAAATTGATTGAAACTATCATCAAAAATATGATACACATTTCTTTATAAGAAAAATNTTAAAAAAAATGCTGTCTTATAAATAGGGCGCTGGGAATTAATATTATCAGTCGATAGTAAAATTATAGTTTCCACTGTAAATTCAATAAGAATCTTGGAAATTTTCATTCATCCCTCCATTTACGCGAAGTATTTCCGCGTGAATTTGTTTAACGCGAATTAAAATCATGTTAAAAGTCGATTGATTTTCGCAAGGCGAATAGATTATCTAAATTAAATTAAAATTAAATTAAGTTTTTCGTATTTTGATGTAAGGAAAATACTTTAAAAGAATTCCGCGTTATAATATTATATATTCTAAAATAATATATTTTTTGACTGTGTTAGAAAAGCAAGTGTATTTAAAAATGGAAAGAATATAGATAAAATACTAATGTTCAAATTCTTAAATCTAGATAAATTTTTATTTTATTATTTACCAACACATAAAAGACAAGATGGAATTTTGAAAAATAGTTATCTTATTTGGAGATCAAATCTGAAATCCAAGATATTCCCAAAATTATCATTATCATAAAAATTAATTTTAAATCTCCAAAACTTTTATCACATTTCCTAATTATTTAATAAACCAGTAATTACATATTTTTAATATAAATAAACAAAAACAAAAATATTCAAATTGAAAAGGAAAATTATCCCGTATTTAATATATTTGAAATTAATTAAAACTTACAGTATGAGACAAATAAAAAGCGAAATGTTTCATTAATAATTATAATACTTTTAACTAAAATGAAACACGTACCAACATAGTATAAAATAGTTAATTCAAAATTAACAAACTCATATATTCAACATGATTAAAATGTTTAATTAAGTTTCGTTTTGAAAACCGTGAATAATAATTCTATTCAAATATATTATTATATACAAATAAATTAAATTTAAATTAAATTTATTATACAAGCGTCAACATAATTACTGAAAATAATTTAATATATTTTTTAAATTGTGAAATGCACATCAAATTAAATAAGAACATTTCCGTTTAAAAGGGACAGACGTCAATTTTATTTATTTATTTTTTATTTCAAATACTTCCGTCAAAAAAAAGTGACACGGGTACAATTACCAAATAATAAAAGATAACCGGAACAAAAAGAGGGGGCAGAAAATAACGACACACACCCACAAATAAAAGAGCATGGGGTTGCAGCAATCACAGATGTCTACTGACTGGATTTTTCTTTTATTGAAAGAGTCTGAAAATAAGACCCGTGTGAAGTGCGTGCGTGTGTGCACTGTGCACACGGATTGGATTCGAGCAGCGGCGACTTCGATCGCGAATTACTCCAGTGACTACTCAACTTTCAACTAAGTTATTAAACCTGACAATTATAAACGGCTTTAATGAATTATCACTGCGATAAATATCAAATAAATAAAGTTTCACTTTTGATGAAATTACTCTAGATAGTAATGAAATATGTATGAATTGACATTTATGTAATTAACTATTTAAATTAGTAAAAAAATATCGAGATATTTATACCAAATCCATCATTAGTGAAGTTATACTTTTAAAAACGCATTTCAGTGTAAAAATTAGGATTATTTGTTAAAAATCCGGAAATTTTGTATAAGGGTGTGATACGTATTTGAAATATACATTTGTGAGTTTTTTTTTATGATTGAATGACTTTTCCAAGAAGTTTATCGTCAATTTTGCTGAATTTTGTGATGATAAATAGGCACCATTTGGGTTAGAGATGTTTGTAAAATTTACATATCTATATTTCATCGCTAGAATCTGGGGTAGACATACAAAATACGAAAACCTACGCATCCTATATTTTTATTCACGTTTTTCGTATGATCTGTAATATTTTTCTGCCGACCTTCAATATTTCTTAGTAAAATATTAAACATATTTTCACTTTATATATCGTAATCGTATAGTATAAATTCTTTATTGAAAGATAAAATATTTATCAACGAATTGCTACTTTATTGCATTTATTTACATGATTTAAAGGAACAGTTTAAAATTTAGCATATTTAGTCGTTATATGGAATACCTGGTCATTTTAAGAATTCCAGAAGAGAAAAATTTAAGTTTTTTGTAGAATATTGTATTAAATACAATAATGAATTGTATATAAGTTATATATACATATAGGGAATAAAGTGATAGTTTAATTCCGAAAATATCAGTATTTTTATTTGAATGATTAATGCACTCGAGATTTTTAAAAATTTGTCGCACAAGTATCAGTTACAATTTATTTTTTCGATTTTATTTAATTATAAACAGAAAACAAAAGGCTTTGGTTATTGTTATGTTACTATGGAGACCGCTTATTTAAATTTTAAAATATACAATTTTTTGCGTGAATAAGTTTTTTAAATTTAATTTATATTTTCCATGTAAAATAATATTTATTTTTTTTAAATAGAAATTTAATTTAAAACTTATTAAATATTGGCACATTCACCGTGACAAACAAATTTTAATTTATTGAAACAAATAAAATACAAAAAAAAATTCCTAGGGAATAAAATGATACTTTATATATCAAAAACTAAGTATAAAAAGTCGGTTTTACATTTAATCGTCAGAAAAATATATTATTGTTTAATTTTAACTTAAATAAATTATAAGAATTTGAAAATTTGTTAAAATATATCGAATAAGGCTGTTCAAATTTAAAAAATATAAATATAAAAATTAGGATATTCAAAAATTCTATTTTATTGAGGGAATAAAGAATTAAAAATTTAGTCGGGTATAATGTGGTACTTATATATCAAAAACTAGGTACATTAAAAGTCGATTTTACACCTGCTAGTCAGAAAAATGTCTCTATATTTAATTATTTTATAAAATAATTTATAAGACGTTGGAAAAGTTTTCATTTTTATAAATTAAGAATATATTTTATTTTCGTACTGCCTTCGTTTAGAATTAGCAGTGTTCATACTTGTATATACAAATTACGCTCCGCAATATTTATAATAGTATCAAAGAAATATAGTAGATCGATAAAACAACAACATAGCTAAAATAACGATACAAAAGAAACGATATCGTGCTTAGCCACTGATTGACAGCCACTGTATTTCTTGATCGGAAAGACGACAACGACGAAAGCGCGGCAGCACATAGGAAGGAAATGTTCCCACTGGGTGATAAATTAAGACGTCATTGCATTGTTTCGCATCAAGGGGGGTGCAGCAGTGACAAAGATATACGCCCGATCCTATTGGCTGCTTGTCCGGTCAAAGGATTCTTAAAGGAAATTCACTATCAATTGAAATCAGCAATGGCACTCACACATGATTGCTACTACGCGAAATACCAGCAAGGTACCACATAAAAAAACCAATGCAATTTTTTAATTAGTAACAAAGAAATTAATACTGAAATTCTGCAGACGATTAAAACAAACATGTATTTGAATGTCTTGTGTCGTCCACTCAGGAGATTAACGGAAGGGAAGACTTTGTTTATTTTCTCCGAAAGACAATTGGAAGTTTTGTTGTTTGTTCTGTTTAAAGTTTTTTGTTTTCCCATTGTTTAATTTTTAACGAGGTATTTAAGGACAAATGACAGTAAAAACCTATTCGTTGTTCACAAATTCTTTATCTTACTTTAAAATAGATATTTTTATTTCTTTGTCGCATTTAAAACATCTTTTTCTCATATTAATCTTCAAGCATACATTTTTCGACATAAAATAGTTAATTTATCATAGCGCATAGATAACTTTTGTTTGAGGCACCAAACTTTTTATTTTACTTTATGTATAAGTAAGATTTGTGTCACCAAATTGTTTTTTATCCAAAAATAATGTGTCTATGTTTAATTAAACACAGACAGATGATAAAACTGCTTTCTTTCTTATTATTTAATTTTAGAATTAAGTAAAATATTTGTCAATAAATAGTTTCCTAATTCTAAGATAATTCTAAATTACTAAAAAAATCCACTAAGTTATTGAAGAATACCCGTGTAGACTTAAAGGTTAACAAAAATGCTGAAATATTTAACGAATTATTTTTTCAATTACGATATTCCGTTAATTTAATAAATAAAACAAGTATAAAACAGTAGTAATTATAAAATTAAGATATAAAAACTCACTAGCAATTATTAAATAATTACTTTAATAACAGTGTAAAATAAGCAATTTTCAAATAAATTTATCACACCTACCAAAAAAAGAAAATATATAAATTCATGAAATATTTTTTTGTTGCAACTAGATATGGAATGTTCAAATAGTATGATATTAATTTAAAGTCTACAAACAATATAGACGAACGACATTTTCTCACAATGCATCAAATACAAGAGCAGTAGTAATTAACGTTAGTTAGAAGCGTCGCTGTCTAATATATATTTTGTACATACAATTATTTTTAATTAACAATTAATTTTAACGTTACTTGTATTTTTTATTACTATAATTAAAAAACAGAGCGGAGAAATTATATAAGTTTATTAAGACATTTTTATAATGATTTCATGTCTGAAGCTACTTATAAGAAAAATTATTTAAAACAAAAGTTTCTTATTTTCTATTTAATGTTATTTAACTAACTTTAAACTTACATTCACATACTAATGAAGAAAACATGTTGAAAAACTTAATTAGTAAAAGTTTTAAATTAACAGAAATCTGTGAAACTGTGAAATGATTTTACGAGTTTACTTTTGCAAGAAATAGAAAAGTTGAAAAATACAAATCGAAACAAAGTTTGAATATAAAACGAGATACAAATAGCAATTTTCACGAAAAATTTTCCGTAACAAAGAGATCATAGGAAGCTGGTACCAAGTGACAAATATTGCACAACAAAACAACTTTTATATGCATTCATGGTTATCTTCAATCTAACATAAGAAAACGTGCTATCTTTACACAAGGATGAAAGGTATAGTGAAAGGAAAGAAGAAGGATGGAAGAAGGCGACAACAAAAATTCCAGGAATCTCTGCAAGGGTACAAAGTCCAACCTGGATCAATCATTATTTACACTTTTATAAAACGGAATAAAATTGTGTCTTTTAAACTATAAATTTAAAGAAAACGAAATATATTTAATTTAATATGTATTATAATTCACGATATTTATATCTTCAAGTATAATATCGACATCTATGGTCAAACGAGAATATTGAACTCGAATCAAAAGTCGTAAATATGTGAACAAATACTTGCAAACAGCCAGTAATACTGTGATGGACAATTTATAACGCAATACAAACAAAATAAAATTCACATTTCAGTATGTTACATGAACTTGCATATATTTTTATATTTCGAAGTATTTTTAAATTATCCAAATAAATGTTTTTTAATAATCTAAATTTCGATAAACATAAAAATGTAAATAAAGTAAATAAAGTGTCAAAAGAAAATTATGTTAAAATAAGTATTTATAAACATTTTTCAACTTTTAATTGAATTTCGCACAACAAAAAATAAATATTTATATATGTCAACAAGATAAAGCATGCTTAATATTTAAAAATGTTTTGATTGTCAAATAAACTGCTGAAAATTTATATTATTTAATTTGAAAAATATATTAACATATTGTTTAAGAAATTTAACTGCATATATTTATAAAATTTAATTTAAATGTAACAAATTTTGAATTTCTTCTTAAATTAAGTTCAAAATTGGTAGGTTCTGATTTACTATTATTTAAATGTAAAATTAATTGTGAATTAGATCGGACCAAAAATTGAAATTATATTGCAATGAGGTTTATCTTATATCATACTTGGTATTTATATCTATTTATAATAGTATTTCTATTAACTAAGTTTTTTTATGTTAAATGATCCAGATTTAAGGCCTTATTATTAAATAAAAAATGGACAATATTGTTGTTTCTGAAAACAATTGGTTATAAATTAAAAAAAAAAAATAGAAAAATACCTATGTATATTTTTGTGGATGAAATAAATAAATGACCAATAAATATACATATATTATATAATGTAAATAGTTAACAATATAAATTATTATCAAATAATTTATTCAAAATCATTAAATATTAATATTTATACATTATAGTTAACGTATTAAATTACAAAATTCATTGTAATTTATTATTATTTATCAAATTTCAATATTTGCTTAACAATAAATGAAACAAAATTTTAAATATTGTAGTTTTATTAATATAATTCATTTAAAGGAAATAATATATGCAGGTAACAACTTGACAAGATAGAGTGAGTGACGACGAGTAAATACCATCATAATTGGAATCTGTTATGTAGAATGGTACAAAATCAGGTAACAAACACGTACAAATATGTTCTAGGCTTTGCGGTTGATAAGTTAACCAATCATACAACTATTGTTGAACAGAATCCTATAGTGGTATAATAATAATGCTTACGCACATCAATGGTTTGTATAGGGCTTACAATTAGGGATTTAGGGAAAACGCTATGCGAAATTGCGAATTAAGTCATTGAGCTTATTATGTTATATATTGTATACGGTAATGTGTCAAATTATTGCGTTTTATATTTACATACGCATTTATAATCATAATTTATGAATGATTTATGTGTTACGAAAATCAGACAGAATATTTCGAATTTATGATATTTATTTGTTCAATTTTCATATAAATTTGCTAATCTAATTCTGTTGTTTTATTCATTAATTGATTCAATCAATAATAATATCAACTATACAATAGAATGCTATTATATTGTAAGCGTGTTAATTAAATTTATCGAAACAGTAGATTTAAATTAAGATATTTTTAGCGCTAATTATTTACCAAAATAGTACAAAATATTCATTCTTGACAATTAAGCATTCCTTTGTAAAATTTAATTATATACATTAATAGTTGGTTCCAGTATTTGTATTAAAGTATAACTGAGTTCAATTTAATATTACGATTAACTTTAAAAATAGTGAAACTAACTACAAAGTGTCCCAAAAGGGTCAAGAATTAAACATTCGAAATTCGTCTGTACAAACAATTTGCAATTTGAAAGATTTGCAACTTAAATCTTACAAAATTCAGCTTGTGCAAGAATTAAAACCAACAGACCATCTTCAACGATTAAATTTTGCGATTGAAATGTTCGAGAGGTTTCCAAACTTCGGAAATACCCCGTCCCTTTTGGGACACTTTACCACCAATTTTTATGAGTGCTGAATTTTCCGAATAAAAGAGATAAAGCCTGTTATAATTATAATTGTGGAATCAAAATTTTTTAAATAAAATTAATAATTAATATAAAAGAAACATTTTATCTTTAGTAAAGTTATCCACTTATTTTCTTTCTTACTCCTTCCAAGTTTAAAAACAAAATATTTGTTTAAATTTCTGCAAAACTACAAGTAGAGACTCTATTGTTTAAATTTGTTCATTTATTTAAATTATAATATTATTTTTAGTAAGCATAGCTTTGTAAATACTGTTAAAATTAATTTTATAAATTTTAATCATGTTAATTACTGGTAGTACTTTTAAAATTAGTTCAAAAATTTGTTTTCAAATATAACTCAGTTATTAAAAAATGTTAATTTGATATTATTATTATTTACAATAACAGCTAGCTTCAAATGCTGAAACGAACTATGAAATTTTCAGTCTCAAAGTTATTTGTATTAACAGTTTTAAATTTTTGTTAACTGAATTTTCCAAACTGGAGGNCATGCACTTAATGACTATAATGAAACCAAAGAGGACATGCAGAATATTTTCATTATGAAGCACATATGCCAATCTGTGGCCATTCATATTGAATTTCAGTTAATTTGAAAGTACTTGTAATTCTCAGTCATGCTTCAGTTTGCCGAACTAAATAATCAACGAAATTCTAAATAGAATTCATGTATGACTGTATAATATATTAGTCCATCTAAACTGTAGAACGTTTCAAGTATTACATACAAGTCATTGTTAATTACTATTTATAGTGATTATGTATTTAGTTTGTAATTAATATGAAATTGCATTCATTACGTTTGTAATTATATCTCTTTTGTTTCAATTCAAATATTCAATTTTAAGTAAATTTATTATTAGATCTTTTTTTTTTAAATGAGGTCATGATTAAACTTGTTTCATCCTAAAATAAATATAAACATCGAGTAACAACAGCCTTAAAACCCAGTGAACTATTTACAAAACAAAAAAATGAGAACACAGCTAGGATTCTTCAGTAGAACCATAGTAAAACCATAAGTGGAGAATCATGTACTAGCATTTTGCATCCAACAGCTTGAAACCGAGCCAGGCATACATACATCAAGGGCAGGTATATAAGACTTCCTCTGTCTCCGAAGGAAAATGCTTATTTCAAATATTTGTCGATGGGAACCGAAAAACAAGCACAAAAACTCACAACCCCATGAAAAAGTCGACTTTGAAACATCACTCATTTTTGACACTTCAACAAGTATTTTATTTATCAAAGAATACGTAATACATTGATAAATGAAACTGAATTTATGTATGTATTCATGACAACAGAAATGTGTAACAAACCGTAGAAGAGTTAAAGAGAATGGTTTGTTTACGAATATATTAATTAGTTTTAATTTATGTAGGATTTAGAAAAGTTGAATATTTTTTAGATTATTTTATATACTTATGATAAAGTCTTAATTGTAACATCAATCACAATTTTTATATTATCTTTCAAGAATTACCATATTTATCACATTTTTTATATATAGAATTAAATATAATAATAATGAGAAAATATGAGAATATTACTTTAAAAAAATTTGTTTATTTGTCGTAAGTGCAAATATATGAGTATTACACATGCGGATAATTTTAATTTGCGCATCAACCGCAAAGTATATATAATTAGACCGTTTGTATTCAAGCTGTGTTGCTGTATTTAATATATTACAACAATAAAATTTTCTAAAGTAATGAAAAATTGACAAATGTTCTCTTTCTCCACTGAATTATGTGGAGAAAAAAATGTACATAAAGAAGAGATGACATATTTAGATTGTGTGACTAACTGTATGAATTTTACTAACTGATAGAAATATCTTCAAATAAAAATAAATTTACGGCATTCCTTTCTAATTCACTTGTGCGTATAATATTTAAATTATAAACGCTTACCAAAATAACCCTTAAAAACTATTATATTTAATAACCTGAGTAAAGTAGACGAATTTAAACAAGTAATTACCTGAAATTTTTATCGAATGAAATAAAAAAAAAAAAGATTGTTGAGAGAACTGTATTGTGAACCTAAAATTAAATTTCTTTAATCTATTACAAATTCGTAATAGAATTTTATAGTAACAAGAGAAGAAAAGAAAAATCTCTCGACAAAAGAAGTAAATTCAACAATTCAAGTCCTTAAAAAGTCGGAATATCTTCCAGAAAACGGGGAATAAATTGAATAAGCGTTAGATGCGAAATTCAATTCGGAAACAAATGTTTATTGGCTCGTCTCAGAATCCGTTGTCGACGAACTAGACAGAATTGTCATCTTCTCATCTAGAGCAGACAATCGCATCAGAAATCAAACTTTCCGTTCGGTCAAGCATACCCATGCAGTACGCTGTCACAAGTTCCCATCGTCAAATTCATTATTAGTTTTAATTCAATTCAATTTCAATTAGTGCAAATTATATTCATTCGTACAATGCGAATGACGGAAATTGCCGCCGACGAATAACAATTATCTTATTAATTGAACTTTTTTTTATAGATCTTAATTAAATTTCTTATTAATCCAAACATTGCAACTATATGCAACATTTGTCTTTCAGCAATAAAAAAACGTACAATTAATATTTAAAAAATATAATAAAAATTAAAATTAATTTAAGGAAATGAAAAACAAAATAAAACTTACCAATAATTATGAATAATTGTAATATCCACGGATGTAATAAAAACAAACAAAACAAACTTGAAAATAGTCAATAATTCAAAAAACACTTTTTTTTTAAACTTAATAAAAATTGTCACATTACA
>CM008233.1:17536729-17555555 GCA_002278615.1 Pogonus chalceus | reverse complement strand
GAAACTGTAGATATTTTAGAAAAACAATTAGAAAATATCGGATTAGATAAAGCCTTAATAAAAGAATATTCACTTCTCACAAAAACTTGCATGGAAGCCAACGCGTTTCATTTTAACGGTAATTATTATAAACAAACCTTCGGTACATCAATGGGTAATCCTTTATCCCCTTTCTTAGCTAACTTGTTTCTTAATCACCTCGAGAAAAATTTAAAATCCAAATTAAATATATTCCCTAAAGTTTGGTACAGATACGTAGATGATATTTTTGCTATAGTTAACAAGAACTTTGACATAAATGACTTTATCAATATTTTAAATTCACAATACCCCTCCATTAAATTCACACATGAACTAGAACAGAATAATTCATTGCCGTTTCTTGATTTAAAAATAATACGAACAAACAAAAATTTAGAATACGACATTTACAGAAAACCAACTAACACCGAAAATTACATTCACGCCACGTCAAAGACTCCTTTTAAATATAAAAAAGCAGCATTTGTAAGCTTAATAAATAGGTTATTAACTATTCCCCTTAACCCAGAAAGATTTAAAAAGGAGCAAGAATACATTATACATCTAGGAAAAGTCAACCAGTATCCTAGGAATATGATTATTAACATTTTCAAAAAACAAAAATTTAAACATTTAATAAAATCAAACACTAAACTACAACCTGAAAAGTCCAAGAAAATATTCAATAAATTTACCTATAGTAATCTTGAATTTAAATTTAGAAACTTATTTAATAAATACAACATTAATTTAGCATACAATAACAAATATACTATTAAGAACCTTTTGAATAATAAAATTGATAAAACAAACCAATTAGAACAGTCTGGAATTTATTCCATTAATTGTAGCAACTGTAACCTCACTTATATAGGACAAACTAAAAGGAAAATATTAAAAAGATGCAAAGAACATCTATACCACATGAAAAATAAGAATATTTTCCAATCAGCCTTAGCTCTCCATAAACATAATACTGGTCATAGTTTTAACTTAGAAAATGTTAAATGCGAAAAAAGCTCTTCCGACTTTAATTTAAATATGCACGAAGCAATTATTATGAAAAAGTTCAGTAACAAATTAATGAACACAGATCTCACTCCACTAGAAAACCCCCTACTCCAATTTATAGATTCTAGGAAATAATTATAAGAACTGTATATATAATAAGATTTTTGTTAAATTAATTTATTGTACGACTGATGATGGCTACTTGGTAGCTGAAATGTACATATCGTTTTTTAAAAATAAAGTTGTGAAGAAAAGGTTTTGTTTGTGGTTTCATTTTAATTTAAAATGCTTATTTTTAATAATAAATTAATAAAGCTGTAACTTGTACATACCTGTCTCATTTTTAGTAGTTTCTTAAATTCAATGTTCAGTCATTCTTTGTGTATACCTGAAACAATAACAAAATATTATTGAATACAGTTATAAATAAATATGTAGGTACTATATAAAAAAAGCATTATTTAACTTCATTGTATTGTTATTAAATATGCAAGAAGTTGTGATAAGATTACGGTAAGTTCTGGAGTGAAAGGTCAATGTCAGATAGAAATGTCACACGCCATTGCAGCAATGCAATATTCTGCAATGTAGGTACAAGTCAACACTTGTAATATTATTTTAAATTGTTGTTATTGTTATACTATAGTCTTTATTATTGACGGGCGTCATAGCACACCCATTCTATTGTTTTTGTTTATTTATTCAATAATATCGTATTATCAAGATTTAAGTTTTATTTATTAAAAATATTTGATACTTATATAAGTAAGAAAATTTAATTAAAAGAATTTAAATTGTCCAATTAAATTTTATTTAATCTCAACAAAAGATTTCATGGTTATATGCATAGTTTATTGAAGTAGGAAATATATTTTCCTTATAGTTGCCAAAATGCAACACATTATTTTTCTTTATATCGGCGGCCTCATCGTTTTGAACAACAAGTTTTCCTAAGAAACTTGCAGTAATTTTATTCTTTATAAGCTTATATTCTTGATTTACTTCAAGAATTGTTAAATTGACCCAATTTGTTTACTATAAAATGTAAATTTTATTAACCGTTTTCGCGGCATTAAAATGGTTTTTTTTTTTTATATTAACTTAGAAGATGATTTTCGGATTAGAAATTAACCGTTCGGTTAGTATAATACGACAACAAATATGTGTGCATCGAACGCACACAGCCTTACGGTAATGCAATGTACATATGCATATGCACGTGAGATTATATTCGCGCATTGAACTAATAATAGTGCAAGGTCGCATAGTGCAAGCATGCTTACGTCACCCACTTCTATGATACTCCTCTCATTTCAATTACTGCATTTCCTATGGTTCTCTTTATCATACTTGATAGACCTTGTTACTATTTGGCGATGTAGCTTCACTGGCCATGACAGATTTGAATGCCTGTTTGATGTAACATCAATTTTTTATAGTTTGTGGTTTTGTTTTATTTGAGATTGACAAACTGTTCAAACTGATTTTTATTGACAATAACGACACTATTAAATGTCATCTCATATATTGACAATTATTTATTTTTTTCTATTGATATATACATACGCAATATTATTAAAATAAATCACGTATCACGATTAAACACGTAAATACAAATAAAAAACTTGTTGGTTAAATACCAAACTTTTTGCATTATAATAGATTGTCAACTAATATATTATTACATTCTATTGTTATTTTTTATTACAATGTGTTAGTTATAGTTAGTCAATGTCACGAAAAGTACCGTTTTAAATTTTAAATATATTTTAAATTGTAACTGTTAATTATTTATGTATTTCCGCATTTTTTTAAAATATGGTTGAATAAACTATCTAGTACGTTTAATCTAAATATTTTCAAAACAGGATCAAACAAGTATCATTTGTTTTTAATAGAATATAATTGTTAAATTCATTTGAATGTAAATTATTTAATAATACTTGATAATATAAGATAAAACTTTGTCAATTGAGACACGTTTTTGAATAATAAGTAATAAATAAACAAAGGTTATTAAAAGAAAGTAAAAACAGTTTATGTAAAAACTGAAATATTGTTTAATAGATATATAATTAATTACAAATAATTTAAATCATATTTTAAACTATTTATCGTAAAAAGAAACAAACAAATATAATCAACTTTACAATATGTATAACATAACCTTAAAGTGTTCATAACTTATGTAAACTCAATAAAAGAAACATTTTTTTATATATTCTTTTAGATAAACTCAAAATATGTATAATGAAATCAAAAGTAATATGATAAACAAAGAATGCAGCCATCGATATGTCACCAAAAGGTCGAAATTAAATGATTAAAAAAATTGATATAACTCCGAAAAGTATGATTCGAATTTAATGAAAATAAATGGTTATATTTTAAGAATGAAATTACCTCAAAAAATTCACTTTCTTGTTTAAAATTGTTGCGTACAAGGGCGTAATTTTCTTCGTTCATTTAACGGAAACGGACAAGCAGCCATCTTGAAATTTTCACTTTTGATTGTATTGAACGATGATTTTAGTTTCATATTATCCACTTTTAATTATTCATACTTTAAAAGTTTTGTTATTATATTGTTTTTATTTTGCGTATATATTATTTCAATATTATGTATTTATATTTGTTTGACATAAAACAGATAAGAAATGATTTGAATTTGTGGCTATTAATAAATCAATCAATATTTTTAAATTGTGGTAATTATTAAAAATTTAATTGAATTTAATTTAAAAGGAATTTTATTTTGTTCTATTCAATTGTTTTATTTTATGTTAATATAGAATGATAATATGTTTATAGGTTATTTATAAAATCAACAATGTTTTTTAATTTGTTCAATTGTTATTTTTTGGTTGTATTAAAATTAAATAAATATAATTTGGTTTTATTGATAATTATTTTGGTTATTGTAAATAAATAAAGGGTGCACAATAATATTCCAGTATTAAAAATAATTAATTATAGCACTATTTACAACACCAATAAATATTAAATAGATTTATTCAAAAATAATTTCTGAAAAAATATCGCACTTTGTTTATAATCTAATATGAGCACCAGAAAGGAACAATTTTAAGAATATTTTTTCATAAATTTTTGAATACATAAAATGTAAACACTATTATTGTTGTATATCTTCAACTGTTTATAATAATAGTTTTAATGTATCATAGATTACTAGGATCCTTTGAACATGCAGCACAAAAATCACTGTATTTACAATGTGCACTGTATGCAGTTAGCAATTGAAATAAGAAATAGTGTGTTGGGTAACTGGGGGTACGTAAACTCGTATTTTTGTTTTCGGTGGGTAAGACAGAGACCGTCGCGGGTTTTCAGCGTTTCAGCGCCGCCTAGATGTTGTGCCGTCGCGACGCCCGACCTAGCCTAACACACTCTAGTGTACGCGGATGCAACCAGCCCGGCTGACGACGGATCGGCGTACATTTGCGGTGGTGGATGCATGCGCCCGGTGCAACAGACATAAACAGTTCAGAGTTACTTGCTAACCTTTTGCAATTTTAATATTATTTTAACCCTCTAAAACATATGTTTTCTATAGAATCAATTAATTAATTTTATTAAAAATAAACATTTGAAAAACGATTTTATTCATAAAACATCTAAAGCATAAACAAATAAATTTAATCATTTAGTTTTCTCAATTGTTAAATCAGTCGTAACTAGATTTTTATTTATTCAAATATATATTATACTATTTAATACTTCAATTGTTTTAAAGCCTTTAGAGGGCCATGGAATACACATTTCTTTTTTGAACTAACGGAATTATTTAAATAAAAGACATTAGTTAACAACAATTACAAATTAAAGATTTTTCTTACATCACTGACATGTTTTTACAAAATAAAATAATATAATAATATTTATGCATACAAAACTAAAAAAAAATAAATTTAATATAATACGCAAACTTAAGTAAACAAACGTCAGAAAAACAAAAAGAATTATAATAAAAGATATACAAATAAATAATAAGTATTACAGTTGCAATAAAATTAAAAGTAGCAAGGAAATCCGAATGCACTAGAATGCATAGATCGACCTCGTAAAGAGCGCATGCCTAGTGCATCTGATTTTCGAGTATTTTGGCGCCGTTTAATCTATTATCTTACTCTAACTTCAAAGAAATTATATAACTTATCCTTGTCTTTGTGCATCTTTAATTATCAAATAAGCAATTAAATCCATTGTCTCAGAATACTCAAAATTCGATTGGATTACGTATTGCTTAACAATCAATTGCAAAATTGACTAATATATATAGTACAAGAAATTATTATTTCAATAATAAATCGTTTATTAATTATATTTTTATTAAATATTTGAAGGTTATTAGACAGTTATAATATTTTATTATTCTTTTTTTATCCTTGACAGTTGTATAACTGTCAATCTTAAATTGTACAAAAACGTTATTTCAATTTATTTCACGTGAAAAACTAATTAAATATTTTCTTATGTATAACAATTAACCGTAACTAATAAATAAAATAATTTATAGTAATAATCAATAGTTGTTAAATAACCTTCTACTTTTTTTTCTATAAAATATGTTATAATATATTTATTAACATATTATTGCTTGTTTATTCTTGTTATTAATACATTTTTGAATTTAAAAGGTAAGAAAATTTTATAAAAACGAAATGCTTACGAAACATGTAACTCTGAATAAACTATTTTGTAAACATAAAATAGTGTAGTATATAGATAGGTATATAATGGAAAGGCGTTTGCTTACGTAGTAGAGCGAGGGCTTTAACCGGGAATCGATCGAAAGCCCCGACTTGCGTGTCTGTTACCATGGAAAGTGTTGTCCCAGGTCATGGGAGGTCAAATCCGGCCTTCCGTAACACACCCCCACACTACCCAGTTTGGAATCTAGACGGATATGCACCACACTGCTTTACTCTGCTATTCCATTTCGCGCCACTTTTTGTTTGCAAACAAAACACAAACGAACAACCACTACCCGCCAACAACAGTTAGCCTTTTGTTTTTTTATTTACCTTCAACAGTTTACTAATGTAAGATTTTTGGCCATTTATCATTCAATTGTTTATTATTAATAAATACAATAAAATAATTAGCTAATTATAAATAAAATAATAAAAAGATTTGTAAGAAAGTTAAGTTTAAACAAAACAATAAGTGAATAAAGTAACATTGACCTTGTATTCTAAAATTACAGAGAAAATAGCAATGCAGAAAAAAAATGCAAATAGGGTAGTGGACANGACGTAGATGGCTGCTAATCACGTGGTCTGTGCTGCGGACCACGTAAGTTTAAGTATATATGATTGTTCTGGGGGCCTATTCTAATTCGTTTGGCGACACTAAAAGTCGGCGGCACTTCAATCGCACTTGTGTTTGTTGTGCAGCCTGTGACTCCAATGGAGAAGCCATGACAGTTTACGCGTTTTAGTGACGAAATTTGAATTGGTTTATAAAAATGTAAAATAATCAATGAAAATATTAATTTTTAACTGAAATATTAAAATTTAATGATACAATAGCCCTTAAGACACAATATAAACCACTTTTAAAAAAATTGTCCACTACCCTATTGATTAATCGAAACCAAAAAAGAGAAAAATATGAATTGATAAGCAATTAGGGGAAAACGCAAAAGATAATTATATGTCTACGAATGCCGACATGCATTGGAATGATTGGTCAAAATCAGGTCAGTGTTTCACCTCAACCAATCACAAACGCGGAAGAACATTCGCGACTATTCTTACGTTACGCCTATTGGCCTTTTGTCCTAAAAACTATGACTGACCTAAAGAGATTTGTTTTTTCTTTCAATCTGTTCATATATTTTATATAATTTTCCATCATAATCGCTCTAATTCAACAAATTTCCATTTCTGGAACGAATTTTGTTTTACTCGAAACAAAATCATTCTTTAGTAAGCGGTTGAATAAAGATAACAACAATATAATTTAAAATATAATGATTTAGAAGATATGGCTGGTCTAGGTGATAATAATTTAATTTTGATATAAATGCTTAAATGAACAAAAATAATTGCGAAAAAATTCTTTGATGAAAAACTTGGAAAACCTTGTGGATAGGAAAACCAAGCGTATTATCGGGTTTCAAATCCACCCTCGTCTATGTCTGCAGCATATCTGAGTAAAACAAACTCGGAATATGCGAACGTTAGAAAGAGACACGATTAGTTTAACCGGGATGTCAACATTGAGACCACGGGTTCAATGCCCGACACAGTGCGAGTGCTCTCCTACTTTATCCCCACTGCTATCACTAGCTGCGCTTCGTTTCATTCCCCACTATATACGCGTTTCGCTCTTTCCACAATTTCGTTCATAGTTAGAGAATCATTGACGAATTTATTGTTAACTATGGGGAAAATTCTATTTCCGGTATTAATCATATTCATATACGTAATATTTAAATGATACCTCATAACATGCCGCATTTAAAACTAGAAGCATAAAAGTACCTGAAAATCTTATAACCAGGTGTATAGACAATACTTAAAGTAAGAAACCTAAGAAGAAGACATGTAAATAAACTAAAAAGCCAGACAAACATTTCCAAAAATGGTCAATTCCATTTTTCCACTAAAACTAATGACTTAGTTGAACGCGACAGCTGCCGTTTTATACTTAAATTTTCAAAAGATCCACAAAAGAAACTGCAAAGTTGACTAACATAATCCTTTCAGTAAAGATTAACCAGAGAATTTCTTAGTACGAGTTACCCGCTTTTGTAAACTATTTGTTCATGTGCAACTATGGAGAAGAGGATAACAAATACTTTGTAGTTCATTTTGTGGTTTTGAACCGTCCGTAATGTAATGATGGATTGGTGGTTATTTCAGAAATATTTGTGGTTTATTAAATATAAAAACTAGAATGACAGAATATCATTTCGTTTTGCGAGATACTTGTTTAGAAAATTCAGAAAGTTAAGTTACTTATAATAAAAATAAACATTTTAATATTTATGACCATTCTTTCTAACATCTCAAATATTTACTATTTGCAAATAAGTAAAAAAAAAAACTTCAATATTTAATAAAATTTTAAATTATGCGTTTAAAATGGATTTTACACAAGATATTTGTAAAATTTATAGTAGAGTATGAATATGGCTGACCCAAAGAGTAAAACTAAAGTTAAATAGATCATATGATAATTTCTTTTGCACAGACAATTCTCAATTTATTTTGCACCTACAGAAAATACAATTATTGTAATTTGTATTAAATATATTTGTTAAATATAACAAAATTGGGGAATTTCTAAATTTAAGTAAGATATAATAATGCATTTCTGATAAAAATAAAATGTTTACTGTCCGTAAACAGTAAGTAGTTATAAGTATCACATAGAATATTCTCGAATAAAAGTTATATACGTATTTATCTTAAAAAGAAAACCTTTTAATGATGAAATAACGGAATATTTTTCATTATCACTAGTGACATAATTCCAATGAAGCCAAAAATAGGACATACATAAAGAATCTACGCAGTAGAACAACATTCGAGAAACATCAACTGAAAACTTTCTTCTAATAAGAGTCACCTTGTTTCATCAAGTAATACGATGTGGTTGTTGTAAACAAATGAACGTCATACTTTTTTCGTTCCGAATGCATCCAACGATGACGCACGTACAACTAAATGAAAATCCCTTTATACCGCCGCTACTGATGCATCATTACCATCATCGTAGGCGGCCATGGATTATACAGACCCTCGCTTATAGGCCTTACAGAACCAAAACTCCGTTAGACCTTGTGTTTGTTCACGGTTCAGGTGATATTTATGCTTGATAAATGAGCTTAAAAGAGGATATTCTCTCTGTTTTTAAAATCAAAACGTTTTTAGACATTTGTAAATATTTAAATCTTACAATAAATAATAAATGTGGAAAATAGAATACAAGTAAAAACTGGTTAATGTATTATTTATTTTGTTTCACATAAATAAGGAAATTTTAACAAATAAACAATTGAAACGTATCAGTTTTAAAATATTATTTATACAATAAATTCAAATATTTACTATGATTATGATTTATATTGAATATACATCAAAATAAAAGTATAATTCCTGCATACTTCCATATTTTATACTTTTCCAGTCATTTATTTCAAATTTAGTAACTTTAGAGTTTGATTACTTTGAAAATATAATTAATGAGGACAAGCGCTAGAAGTGAAATTTTACTTCGAGCTTAGAACTTGATAATTCTAGAACATGTATTTTTGAGGCTTTATTATTAAATTAATGAAGAATAGATTTTCGTAAAGAAATGGAAGAGAGAATTGTAGTACCTTATTAATAAATAAGGTTGATGCAGCAGTACCTTTTATCTGTTTGTAGTACCGTTCGAAATAGCGTTCCACTGATGAACTCAATACAATACAAATACAACTATCCGATCCGATACGGAATCAAATCCCTCATACATATGAACATGTACAGTCTTGTATATCTCACCTGCCCACACCTTACCGACAGCTACCTGCGTGTTATGCCGGCATTATAACGGTACATAGCAGCGGCCAAGACCAAGACCGAAATCAAGCCAAGGCGATGAGCAAGTAACTGTCTGGACTCACGGAGGGAAATACTACATGGTCAGTGATTATCACTGGACTAGACCCTAATACCACATATTATAAAGGGCATTATTGCTTGCTCGTCAATGATGTGGCCGACCGCATATCATAATTCCGATATGAGGGAAATAGAATTGTTAGTTTCATTGTCGAGTCTGCATTAGACTATTTTATGAGGTGTGTTAAATTATGGCTATGTAGGTATTGAAGAATTAGTCATTGGTATATGGAGTAGGTGATTTCATTACAATGTTATGACAACAACATAAGATGTAGGAAGTTAAGAAGAATTTCAATAAAGATTTATTTTGCTGCAATTTTTGATATTGCACAAAATATGGTAGCATAGAAACATAAAAATATAATCGCTCTAATAACCAAGCATATTTAAAAGCATTTTCAGCGCGCGGTCAGAAAGGAAAGGCAATAGAAAAGTTTAGTAGGCCTAATATTTAACACTAATATAATACAATTACGTGACATGTATACAATGATAACATTTTTTCTTGCTGAAAAAAGTATTTTAAAGCTAAAATTAAATTGCCAAATACCGATAAAAACTGGTTTCGGAAATATTTAATATTACGTTGCTCGAATTTCAACTTAATTTACACGTCGTTTAAAGACGATCATTACTAACAACAGTACAACACAGTCGATAGTTCAATGAACTATGCTTCAAAATGTTTTTGTTTACAATTTTCGATTTTTGAAATGCTAATGCCCGCATTTTATTTTCATATGCTCTTCAAATCTTTGCATTTACAATGTCTGTATTTCTCTTGGTTATTACATATAAATATTTTAAGAATTTTTGATCTATAATAGTAATTTTGCTCAATTTGAAAATAACTCAAAATTAATCACAAATTTTATGAACAATAATGAGATATTCTGTTAATAAATTTGTCAACTTCAAGGTTAATGCCACTGTATAAGCGATTACTAATATTACAGCGAGAAAAATAAATAATGATTTCATTGATAAGTCAAGTTTAATAGAGTAATGATTATATTTTATTGCAACTAATAACCGCTTGAAGACAATTGCAATAATGTTATGTCAAAGCACACCAAGTAAGAATGTTATTAATGTCATAAACAAAAAAACCTTGAAAATAACATGACGGCCACTTGTTCGCGCACCTTCCAGCGTAAAATTAATATATACGTATTTATAATAAATTAATTTCTTTTTCGTGTTAGTAAATATTGAAGCCATGTAAAACATATTTTCCGCATTGATTCAATCAAAAACAATTGAGAAACTATCAAGTTCATTAACTTATTCGTTTATATTACAATACGATGTCAGAGCTGTCAGGTCACCATCAACAGCAGCTTGAAAGAAATATAGATATTCTGAGCCAAAGTGAACGCATTGTTCCATTGCGGAATAGCTAGCGGGCAATCAAAACTCACTTCCTTGTTCATCGGATTGCCAATTTCGTGTTAATGACCCAACTGAAGTAATATCAGGTGGCCATGAAACAGGTGATTAAAACAGACAAACACGAGTTGTTTTTATTTATAATTATATTTTACATGACTTCTATAAATGCGACACTTACCCTAAATTCTATCTTCAATTTGAATCCAAAATTATAAGGATATTGTCATCTTGGTATGATGTATCCAAAAATTATCCAATGTATCCAAATATACACAAAGATAAAAACACTTATTAATCCACAATGAGTCACTGTCACTCAGATAATCTTCAAGTGTTTATCCAGTTCAAGTGTCAACAACACAATAAGTTAACAAATCCAATAAATAATAACAAAAACTTGTAATCAGTCTCAATAATATCACAAATTATGCGCTGGGAGTGTTAAGTATCATAACAATTGCACTACACTAAATTATATCTAAATGCGGAAAATGATTGATGCACCACTACACAGTAAATGTTTCAATGTTATTATTGGTGATGTCTTTTGCAGATTCTGCTAATAACTACACTAGATCTAACTGATAATCCTTCTGATGCACTACACAAGTGATGAATCTTCTAGTAAATGAAATCCTTGACAACACAAGATAAAGTTTTAAAAAAAATCCGTTTACACTTCACAAGAAAATTAAGAGTCCACTAACTCTAACTGTCAAATCCACATGTTGCGGCAAGTGTTAGATTAGAATACGTGTGCTCTTTCTCATTGTCGTCATCGAACTGATTCCTGATGTTGTCGTAAACTTGACCGTGAGTACTGCGCCATGCGGTGATAGTTGGAAGCTCGACTAACGGGAAACAAGGTCTTTGACCTCCGAATTCTTCTTCAACGCGATTGTAGAACTTATGAGTGGTAACAATAAAGATGATGATGGATTTTTATTTGAAGGTTCAAGGAAGTACAGGTCATTTTTGGATTTTTTGTCATTTTTCTCTTCTGTTGGATGGATGCTTTCAACCATTTTGGGGTCCAAGAGGAATTAAAACTAAACAATTAAATATTCCAGTCACTTTTGATTGTTTTTGATCTCAATTCAAGAAGAATTTTCTCTTTAGTTATTAAGTTCCAGAAGATAACTATTTCACCTAAATTTAAAACTTATGTTTTGAATAATTTACTTACCAAATTAAAAATTAGTCAGTGATACATATGAACTTGAAATGTCTAGACTTTTTAATTAGATTTTATTGCAATGGGTATATTTGCCTTGAACAACGGTGCGGAAGTTGAATTTATACTTTCGGTTGACTGCAAAATGAATTTCAAACTATCACACCTACAATTAATATTACAAAACACAGCTTATACAAAACAAATTCAAAAATTCTATGGTATAAAATCATTTATTATCGAATAACTTAGTAATATTATTCGAAGAAAGATTTTCTCTTTATATTTCCAAAGTGATTCATACAAAACTTTTATTAAAAAACAACATTTGCACATAAAAATGATGCGGAATTAAGAAATGTGTGCTGATCCAGCGTTGAAGTCTCCAGGTTTGTAGCCTGATGCAGCGCGTTAGTCTCCCTATATTACATGTATTGCAACTCGTTATATTGAGAATAAATTAGTTACAAACGATAGTTTTTATTTACAAACGTGTAATTTTTTATTTATTGTGTTAATGACTAAATAATTAAATAAATAATTCATTATTTATCTATTATTAAGATAAATGAATAATACTTAATATATAATTGGCACATTTTAATAAATATATTTTTTTGTCAATTAATAAGATGTTAAAAATATTAATAAAAAATTGTTATTCAATTGTTTATTTTAAAATAAAATATTTCTAGATTATTTTAAAACTTTCTATATTATCTACATTTTACTGTCATAATATAAATGAATAACTATTTAAGTTTTACAAATTTATAATTNCAAAGAGTAACATTTTTTTTATTTTTTAATTATAAATAAATTAGTTAAAATTATAAATCATAAAACATAATTCCTTAAATAAATTTAGATTGTTAAATAAAAGTGTCAAAATAATAATTAGAAGCAAAAAAATTATATAAACTTTTTCTACATAATAAATAAAAATATTTGGTTTAACTCGATAGTTTTTAATTTAATCTTATAATACAAAACGTGAGATAATATATATTGATTATTTCGAAATGTAATGAGTTAAAATTTTGAAATAAAACTGAATTTTTACGTAATAATATTATCTAATCAGAAATTTTAATAATTTGTGAAGGTCGCAACAGACCAATAACTCTACCTTAACGTTCAAGGCCTCCTATGTAACATGTTATTACCGTACAATAAATTTAACAAATATGTTAACACACCCCAAAATAATTAATTGTTTATAACTCACGGTTTTAAAATACAGTTAGATAAAATAGCCAAAGAAAGGCTATTCACTGTTATTTTTAACGTTACCATTTTATTAATTTGACTTCTCATTTCTTTCGAGTCATCACCGTTAGGTTTTTTTAACATTTATTCAAATGTTTTTCGCATTGGACTTTTAATTTCCGGATTACGAAACAAATTTCTCACAAAGTTTTATTTTTGCTGGTTTTTATTCACTTACTGTGGGATGCATTCATCCATTAAATGAAAATATTTTGGTTTGAAACTATTAAAATTGTTACGTATTGTTTTATATTTAAAGTGACAACATAACCTGTAAAAACTTGCCAGTCTTAGAGTTGATTTGTTTTACAATATATACATTTTTTATTTGTTTTATTAACTTAAAGTTGAAAATGAATGATGATATAAGGCTGAAAAATATAACAACCCTTCAAACAATTATTCCGTTATATAGAAAAACTATTTCCTTGTAGTGAACAAGTCGAGACTAGGTCATAGTATTTTCTAAAATCCAACGGTATTTCTATTTTCAAGTGAAATATCGTTGAACAAAAAAGAAATAAAATGTGAGGTACTGACACGTATAACATGAAACCAGAGGGTGGTTGACCATAAACCACAAGTGACCACTGCCATGTATTCACTTGTTATTTATGGTAGCAAAACTCCTCAAAGGGGGGTAGAAAGTCAGGGTTGTTTGTGGTTATTGACAACTTCTGTGAAATTCGTCTTAAATATGCAACGTGACCAATTGTTAAAATTGGAAATTTTGGTTGCTACTGAGACGTCAAACTGTTTAATTGCTTCTTATAATAATTGTTTTCGATATATTAATATTTAGTGATTGGATTTTACCTAGAACTTTAATTAACTTATTAATCAGGTAGATAATGTAAGTCATAAAATTATAATGCACCTTCGAACTAGTACCTTGTTAAGAAAATCAGATAATCTTGTTTTAATCTGGCCATTAGGTTTAGTTTCTATAATTGTTTTATTATACTTTAAATAATATTCATAGAATATTAATTTGATTAATATTCTAGAACTTATTGGACAAGATAAGACAAGTCAACTAATTTCGTGATATGTACCGAAAAAACATTGAAATATCTTTTTATGATTTAATATTGATTTGATAAAATATTTAAATAAATTAATAGAAATAAAGAACTAAAGGTGCAGAAAAATTCCCTTAACGTTAAAAACTTATTTTTGTAGTTGCACTTCGACTTTTTTACTACTTGAATACTATTAGAAAGAAATAATCAAAGACAATACTAAACTATGCGCATAAAATATGAAAATACTTTGTATTTAAATTAAATATTTCATTATTGAAATAAATTATTTGAACCAATTCAGATCCAGGGAGATAAAATTCTTGTTATAAATCAAATAGACACTTTATTGTCAACAAATAATTACTGAAATGACCAGAATAAACTTGCATATTTGGTGAAAAGATAATTACAATATTTTAAAATAAAAGGTAGGTAAAATAAATAATTTAAAGTAACCAGCTGCTACAGGTTGTTTACAAACTAAAACCTTCATACTTGAAGCAGCATTAAAAATGATGCTTTAAGCCTTGTCCGTCTATCTTTCTTACCTTAACCAGAACTCCTGGATGTTAAGGCCAAGGTGAATAAACACCACCACCACCACCAAACTGTTTTAAAAGTCGAACATAAGTATGTATGTACATACATACATATATACAAAGTATTATATGTATGTATACATCACTATGTTGGTATTCAAGAGCGTTTTGATTTGAAAGTGTATACGAAGTGTAAGCCATGACTTCATTTGCGTTAGGTTAGGTCCAGAGAATGACGATTCAAGTCATTGAACTTGAATTTGGTGTCAAGATACAAGCAATTGTCGACTTTATATTCATTATGATTACGGGTTGCATTTAGGATGTGATTGTTGATGTGCATCAGAAGATGCGTGCTTACTATTATTTTCGTTGGTATTCGAATGAACTATGCTAGCAATGAAGGATTGTTTTGTATTTGGTATTTCTTAGGAGCTTCAAACTTGATTTTCAAATATTTTATTTTATTTATTTTTTAACTACAACCAAATATCAGACATAATTACTACACATACTAAATATTATAACATTTTTAAAAACTAAAAACTATTTTTTAACATTGAAGCACAAATTAAGACGCTTGATATCATAAAAATTTGACAATTTAATCAATTTTCTTTAAAATAAGATAAATTAATGGCTGAAATTTTTAAATATTTTATAATAAATGAGATTGCGCATATTAACTCAACTCTAAGCAATATTTGTTAAGGTCCACTGCGCAGTAACAAGAAACAAAATAATTCCATAGAATGTGTTTTGTATTTGTTAATTTATAATTTTCTATACTTATAACTACATGCTTTGTGATTATCCTTTTATTTCTATTGTAGACATTTAAATTATGTTCAACATATCCATATCTGATCTTTGTACTACTTGGAAATTTTATGTATTGAATAGAAGAAGAACAGCGTCATGTCTTTTTAATAATCTTTTTTTTAAGGGTTAGTTCATTGACACGAAACTACAAGCATTGAATTATATGAAATTTAGTGTTATTTTTTCTTTACACTTTAATTCTTTTATATTATTAAAGCATTTGGTATGAAACTTGAATAAAATAATGTTTGAAAGAAGTAAAAGAAGTAAGGAGTAATTCCTGATTAATTATTAAATTAAATAATTATTTGTATAATATCAAAAGAAGTTAGTCTAGACACAGTATAGGCAAGAAGCGAGAGCTTTTATCTACCTTTCTTTAACTCGTTAAAACTCTATTTTTATCTTAACTTTATAAAATTATATTTTTAAGGACCTTGAGACAACAGAAGTGGTACAAAATCTAGTTGAACAAATAATTTGAAACATGCTGTCTAACTTCCATGTACATATTAAATATGATTGATTATCTAAAATTGCATTACCTCTGTTGCTTGAAAACAATTTTAAAGTTTCATATATCTGATCTAGTTTTGCAAATTTTAATCATGTTAAAACATGAAAAAACAAGTTGTAGTTTTAAAAAAATATATATTTGTTCTTTCAAATTTATAATAGTTAAAATAAATATCCATTAAAGTTATAATTTATTTTAGATATTACATAAAAATTAAAAAAAATTTGAAACTTGGTTAAATATATTTGTTCTGGGAAATAAATTATATATAACACTGTCTTAACCCTTGAAGATAATAGCATGAGAAAAATTTGTAAATATTATAAAAATATAACAGTAAATATAAAAAATATCATGCGAAATCTGCAACCATCTAATTATTGAATTAATATTTTATTGTTCTATTAAATTTTAAAAATTTTACGGTAAAAAGTGATTTGATTTTAATTAAAACATTAAAGAAAATTTATGAATATTAAATTTCCAAATATTATTCTTTTTAGTTTCTTTTTAACCGATTCTTTGACGCCAAGACTTATCTCGCTTTAATAGATGTTACTTTTTATGACGCTGACCGAAAATGTCTTTGTCTTTCCTGTATAGATCAAGTTTTAACTTGTTTAAATTATTAGACAAAATGATTAAAAACTATAAGTGAAGTACCTATAGACAAATTTAAGTTACTATAAATAAAGTAAAATAAATAAATAAAAGAATGGTAACATTAAAAAGTAATATTGCTTTTAATCTGCATGTGTATATATTGTTTATATATATATATATATATACGACTCTTCCCATCTTACCGTCATGCTTACTGCCAAAGTTGAATACATTAAACCATTGCGGATATAACAAGCGCACATAAAAATAAAATAATCCTCGCGCAGTAATTAACAGTGAACATTTAATTAACTTTAAAATCAAGAGTATCGGCCAAAAGTACTTTTGACTTTCGTTGCAGGTGAATAACCTGATTCCGTCATACTCATATATAACATTAATTTGAAAATATTAAATTCACGTTCACTGATTCCATTCCAAGGTGATCATTTCAATTTTAATTTTTAAAAAAATTTATAATAATTCATTATGGGTTCACTGTACGTGTTTATGCGATGTTGTTTGGTCATTTTAATTAATTGTTTCCTTTCAGTTGCATTTGCTTTAAATTTATTCTTCACTTTTAATGTTCATTAGTTGTCATAAACATGTTTTATTTTTTAATTAATCGAAATATTAAATCATTCCACAATAAATTAAACACAATAGAAAAGACAAGTACGTATAAAAAGAGATAGAAAACGAAAAAATGAGATGGAATAGATACTACAACATGGCGATGAATTATTATATGTGACAATATCACTAAAATTTGAGGTTAAATTTATGTTTCATATATTTAATATATATCTATTTAGATAATTAATATAAGATTTTTTTAAAATTTCTAACAATAATAATTTATTTTTTTACATCTTCATGGTGGATAAATGCAATTATTAATACTATTAGAAGTATACTGACCTTTTGTTTAACGAAACAGTGTTGGTTTTAACTAGTCGTTATAAATATTTTTTTCTTATCTGAATATCTTAGCCAGCCATGCACGGCATATATTACGTATGAATTTAAGGTTCATGGTAATAAAATTTTTATAATAAAGCAATAAATAATATTCAATGCTCGAAACAATTCTATTAAAAATTGGGAGAAAACTGGAAATAGAACATTTTTTATTTCAATTGTTAAGTATTCTATTTAAAAGATTATATTATTATAAATTCAGTTTTTTGATGGGGACCAGCAAAAAAACCTGAAAAAAATTAAATATTTATGCTTGATTCCTAAAATTTCATCTGCAAACAAATTTCATTTTATAATTTCGATAAAAAAATGTATTTAATACTACAAATTTTAATTATTCTAATAATTTTATGCATAGAAAATAAATTTTTATTTAAATGTTAATGAAGAATAAAAATAAATTTACTACATCGAATATACAGGTGGATTATTGTGTCATAACAACTACCTACTCCAAGAATGCATTTAAACATTTTTTGGTTATATGCATGAGTAACTTTTACATTTCTGAGAATTGCCCAACAACTTTATGCAGATAAAAGAGTAATGCAAATGGCCAATGTAATTTATCTGAAACATGTGTTTATTGTTATTTCTTAAACTACAATACAATTCTGATGATGGTTTAATAGTAAATTGCAAAACTTAGTATTTGAATGTTATATTATAAAGCCAAATCATGAAATTTATTAATATAATTGTGTTTAATTTTAGGTAATAAATATATCTCTATATGATATATATATATATATATATATATATATATATATATATATATATATATGTGATGTAACGGAGGTGGTTTTATCGGAACCGAAGTCGGAGTC
>CM008233.1:17454023-17465368 GCA_002278615.1 Pogonus chalceus | reverse complement strand
TATATATATAACTTTGTAAATAAGTCACATTTAATACAAATTAAAGGAGACGAAGACTTCTTTTGTTTTTTATTGTCACTTTTTTGGGTAAATTGAGTAGATGCACTATATTTTAATTAAAACAAAATATAATAAATACAAAAATTTTGATCATAATAACTTAACTAGTTTAAAATCAACAATATTTAGAAAATTTAATTTCTTTAAAGTGTTTTTTTGATAAAATATTATTTTATTATTGAAATTAATATTTTTTTCAAATGAAATGTTGTACTTATTACTCGATTGTTATAATAACAATTTTTTTTAAATACATATGTATCACAATTAATAAGGATTTAAATTTGAGTATTTGGTATTGATTATCGGCTATATAATTTGCAAAATATGATCCACAGGTTGACAAGAGTAAAAAATAAGAGCTTTGACTACAAAGTACATCTTGAGTGACATATTAGAAATGTTTTACATCTTATAGAGAATAGATTATTAATTCTATATTATAAACCAATAAATAATTGTCACTGCGTATATTTTTTTCTTTTGTTTTCATTTGATAACGAGGATAGATTTAAAACTCGACCGCAAATTTTCCACACTAGCCTCGAACATATTGTATATTGATTTCCACTTTCAATTTATCATTTTTAATAATGTTTCAAATTAATTGTTTACAGTGAAACTATAATTTTCTAAATGTAGATACTCTACTTTTTTGGAGTACACAATAGTTTACAGGACAATTTTGTAATATTTAATGGGATTCGTTGTTGGCACTTGTTGAAATATGTTGATTAATATATTTACAAAATTAAATAAAACACTTGAATGTTTTAAAAATTCTTTATTTTTACTTTATACATATTTCGGGTTCTTAGACCATCATCAGAAGTAATGAAGAGTAACATTTATAAGGGTTAAAGAACAGATTTTTTTAAATATATTTGTTAAGTTTTATCTTGTATGAACTAGTTCTAACATTTATTATTTAATAATATTATGTTAACTTTATAGTAAATTAAACTTATTTACTCATCATATCTTTTGATATCTGGTATTGTTAAATGAACCATAGAAAATACAGTGCAGAATATATGCCGTCCAATTTCCAAGTAAAGAGAAAATAAAATCAGTTCAATGCAATTTATCATTTGAAATATTTTCCATTGGAATTGTTGATATTTCATTGAGAACAAAACCTTTTGATGTTTTTCCTGAATTCTTATTCTTTTTAGACGCATGTTTCCGGTGGTGAAGGTGACAGCAACAGGCTTGGACCCCACAGCCATGTATACCGTACTACTGGAGTTTGTACAAATCGATCCACACCGATGGAAATACGTGAATGGAGAATGGGTAAGTTATTCAATTCAACAAGAAAAATCATTTTTCCTTTTGTTATTTCATCGTTTTACTTTTAATGAAACAAAAATATATGCATATTTCTAAATCAAATTGGAATTTTTTTATTATTCATATTTCATTCTTACATTTTTCAAAATATTTTAATAAATCATTTCATTTATTTTTAAATAATTTATAAGAAACGATTAATTAAATGAAAATATGTTATATATAAATATTCATTTTCTTCAAAGAAATGAAATAAGAGAGCTTTCAGGTTTTAGCATGAATCATGCTTGGTCAAACTAATATGATAAATTTATTTACTGAGAAAAGTATTGTAATATAAAAAACTTGTATTAGTAATACGTAAAATAATTGAAATATCAAACAAAAATGTTTTTTTTTATTAATTAAATTAAAAGTGTTCATTAAAAATGCGTTTTAGGAAACGTAATCAGCAGAAGATACAAAAATAAATTATTTATTTACAAATGCAAAACAATAAAAACCTTTGATTAATTGTAAAAGCACGCAAAAAGTTTTTTATTTATAAATTATTCAATAAATTATTAGTTTAAACATTTATTAAACTAACTTCAAAATAAACCTGTACCTTTTAATATATTTTATTTTCATTCCTAGTTAATAAATTTCGTTTCAAAAGAACATATTATTCATAACATAAGCAAATAAATTAAATGAAACAATATGATTTTGTTCTGTATAGTTCCTCCTGTATTTTTTGAAAAATTATTCTTTTAACAACTGCTTTCTTTTGTTTTCTGAAGTTATGAAAGAAAATAAAACTTAAGCTTTTGTTATTACACCATATTTTTATTCAAATTAGTTAAAGCACTAATATTTAGATAGTTCCATATTTCAGTTTCTATTACATGTTTCTAAATAAAAGTATATTTTGATTCAAACTTAATTATTATATTGTCAATAAGGATAATGTAAGCCGTAACAAATATAAGACGCTTATGTCAAAAAGTAAACGAATTTTTTATCTGGATTATTTTTTGGTATTACGATAAATGCTTTCGTTAAATTAGTCTTTTTGAAAAACGTTCTATTACAATTTTATTATTATATAAATAAATTAAACTATAATTAATTAAAAATGTTATTATCGCAGGTACCAGGGGGTAAAGCAGAAGTCCCACCATCAAACCCAATTTATATTCACCCAGAGTCACCAAATTTCGGGGCACATTGGATGAAAGAACCAATATCGTTCGCAAAAGTAAAATTAACAAACAAAAGCAATGGCAATGGTCAAATAATGTTAAATTCATTGCATAAATACGAGCCTCGCGTTCATTTAGTGAAAGTCGGAACAGAACAAAGAAGGGTGATGACATATCCTTTTCCTGAAACTCAATTCATAGCAGTAACGGCGTACCAAAATGAGGAAGTGACGTCACTGAAAATTAAATATAATCCCTTTGCAAAAGCTTTCTTAGATGCCAAGGAGAGACCTGACAGTATTTATAATCAGAGAGAATACGTTAGTCCGTATAGTCAACAACAGACACAGTACTCACAATGTAAGTTATTTTTCAATCAATTCATTTATTTTTCTTAATTTCTACAAAAAATGAACTTTAGAGACAAATAAATAAATAAATACCTTAATTATATTATATATCAAAACTAATAAAAATAGAAACCATATTAGAACATTTCAAAAACAACTAAATATCAAAGTACAGAATATATTTCTTAAAGTAAATAAAATACTATGTTGTCTAGTGTAGGTACTTCGTATAAAATACAATTTATATTTACAAATAAAAGAAATGCTTTCTTGGTATTGTTATAAATATTTAAATAAAAATATATTCTGCTATATCTATTAAAATTTTTAAATTTAAATCGGGCTCGCAATTATTTGAAACGGAATTGGTCGCACGTAGTTTTTAATAATTTAGTGAATATTTTAGGGATTAAAAAAAAAAGGATGATTTCTTATGACTAAACACACAATCTTTGGATTAGGGAACTATTTATTGATAAAAAATATACTTTATTTCAAAATAAAATCAAAATTATAAAGTTAAAGTTTGGCGCAATCAAGTAATAAGAAATACAGCAATTTTATCATCTGTTTGTGTTTATTTCTTTATTTAAGGTTTAATTATACATAGAAACATTATTTCTGGATAAAAAAAAAACTATTTATTGACACAAATGTTACTTGTACATAAAACTAAATCAAAATACAGAATGTTTAAGACAGGCGCGCGTAGTCTATTCGAGGTCTATATCGCACCAGAAATAATAGCTATGTATTGGATTCCAGAACGGACTGGAAATGATGGAACATAGTTACTTCTGTGCATAATGAACATAAAACAGGCCATTAGAGATGGAAAATACATATGATAAGAATGAACGATTTTATGACAAAAAATATGTTAAGTGGGGTCAGATCGACCCCACGCGAACGCTAGAAAATTAAAGGAACGTTAAAAATTAATATTTCAGTGAAAAATTATAAATAAAAAATTATATTAAAGATAAATTGATTCAAATTATTTATTAAAAATTTCTGTACATGTTTCTGCAGTTATACCTTCTTTAAAAAAAGAGAAAAATGTTACAAAATCGTTGAATATATAACAAATATCTGGAAAAAATATAATAAAATAAAAAAATAAATAAAGAAGCGTTGAAGAACTCAAAATAAAATTATTATGTTCATTCATAAAAGTATAATTCTAAAAACAGCTTTATTAATTTTGATTAATTCTAAGAGCCCATTATTAATTCCTCGTTTGCGGTATGTTATATATTTAAACTATTTGTGATGCATTGATGTTTCATTTCTAATAAATATTTGGCTACGATCGTTTAAAGTATCTGAAGAACTAAATAGAACGAACAATAGAATTAATGCAAAAGCAAATACAATACTTTTTGTTATTAATTTTTGACTTTGTTTTTCTCAGTAAGGTATTTTACGGTATATTTATTGGTAATTTTTATATTTAATTGTAAAACTTAAAATGAAACTATTTAAAATAATATTTTATAATTCATTAATATATTTGCTAAACACACAAAGCTAAATAAATGTACATGGCTTTTTAACTCTCCAACATATAATCTAACGAAACTTACACTACCCAGCTGTATCTTGTGACTTATTTATTAGCTCTATTATTCTTACAAAGAAACCTTTTTCCAATCGGTCTTAGTGCAGGTTTCGGTTAACCAGTAAGCTAACTCACTACTTTTTTATTCAGTCATACTTTTCAATTATTTTCAACTGAACCTTCTTTTTAATTTTCTATTCTAGTTGTAGTCAAACCATGGTTTGGATCTACTCCAAATAATCAGTATTCTCGTTAATTATTTCTAATATTCTAATCTCCTAACGTGTTCTCCTGATATGATGTCTTCAATTCATTAAAACTTTTAACTAAATAACCTCAAAATTCTGTTTCTCTACATATCTAAAGCATTTAAATGTACAATATATTATATGTATGTTAGGTATATCATAATAATTTTAATGTATATAAAAAGACGGATTGAGCTTTTTTCGGGATATGTTTTATTAATTTTTATTTGGAGAAAGATAACGTTACAAAAACTGTTTATTGTTAATAATTTACTTAATTATAAAGCTTCAATTATCCGCAAAATATGCAGGTCCTACTCTATTAATTCAGTCCGTAAATACATTTAAATAAAAATGTATGAATAAAAAATTGACATATTGAAATAATATTTGTATATGTCGATAAATTAGTCAATAGCTTTAGTTTAAAAACGAATTAAAATATACAGCTATTGGTTTATGTTTAAAATGCAATTTTTTTTTTATTGTTTTAAAAGTTAAGTCCTTTGTTTTAATTTACAATTGATATAATGTTTATAAAAAAGGAAAATTATATCACTTACACTGATAAAATTATTTTAGGAGGGACCCTGCCCTAACAGCTCAAAAAAACAGCGATATTCAGGAATTTTTTTAAGTGTTAAATAACAATTGAGTCACTTGGAGTTCATTACTATATTGTTGCACGTATTTTAGTTATTATAACAAAAAAAAATTTTGAAATAAAAATATTTATACTAGGACCCGTGGTAGCCTTCGGCGTCAGACACCTCCAAAAAAAGGCACCTCCATGGGTGCCAGTCACTATCAGTCCTTAAACAAGGTAGAACAAAATAGTTTATGTTTCCTTAAATTATATTAGGTTGGCTATCGTGAAGCATACAATTTTTTGTAAATTCAAAAAATTGCAAAAATGGTGGCATTTGATTTTTTTTTTTTTTTCGTTAAAAAAAAATGCTATAAATTTGTTTCTAAAAATAGAAAAAACAGTTATACACATTGCCGATAAAGATTAAAGTGATTTCATTGAATGGTTTCCGAGAAAAACTGGCACCCAGATTGAAAAATGTGTTTTCAAGAAAAACGCGTTTAAAAATTTTCGGTACTGTAGTTAATGTATTGCACGGCTTCTACAATTCTTCTTATATCTTTGCAATGCCTTCGAATGTCAATAAACTGTTTTGAAGGGTGATTCTAGACAGTATAAGGAATAGATATATGTAACCTTTAGGGTAGCGTCCCCCCTTAAAAAGGAACAAGAAAAGCAGTAAAATTGAATTTTTTTCCGAAAATCTTACAAATATATTTATTATGAAGTGAAAAAGTTTAGCACTTAGTTTTCTTCTAGCTAAAGTTTATTGGTTTTTGTCTTTTGTTTATCAAAATTCCAATGTTTATATTTGGAATCATGGAAAAGATAAAATATGTTATAAAAAATATGTCTTATTATTATGTATGTTACCCCAAGTGGCAATTCATCTCTATAAGAGCATCAGGGCGGACAAAAATGAAACCAACCTTTTTACTTACAATAATCATTTATATTTTTCTCGTAACAGACGGCACATGGTTCCTGCCACATCAGTCCATTTATCAGCCTGTGGCCACGTCCGTTGCCATCAGCACAAACGAACGATTTCCGAGCAGTGGCAACTTAAGAAGCAACAGGGCATCGCCGTATCCTACACCGCATAGACCAAAATCGACCTCGGTTTCACCGCCACCTCATGGTTAGTGTCAATATACTCTATTTCAATCAATTATTTTCATATATAAACCTTTTCAAAGTAAACATCCTTGAAAAATATACTTTATTTAATCTGTTATTGATTTATTACATAATATGGAAACTTAAGGAAAGGTTTATTGTCTAATTATTATTAGTTATTCGATCTATTGGAACATGATACTTTTCCTTACCTTCTATTTGATAAAAAGAAATTGAACATTTATATTTTTGCATAACATGTCTCTTGCATTTATAACTTAATATTCTAAAGAAAATAATACTTTATTAGTGACTCAAATAAATACATGAAATATAAGAAAATTTACAGTGAATTTCACGATAATTGCAAAATCAAATGACACACTTACTATGTTTAGTCAGTCAATATTTTGAACTAATTCTAGTTTACAGGGTTTTTGGTCAAACTTATCTCCAAATTTATTTGGGTTTGGCAATTATCTAAAGTGCATTCAACCTTTAAAAATTAAAAAATTAAATTCTAGGATTTTTTTAACTAAATTGTGTAAGCTTCTAAAGTTACCTTTTTGATAAAATTGTAAGAAAAGTTTGATAGGGCAGAGCTTAAAATTGGTTTCCTGGAGAGGTATTGTTGACGAAAATAAATTAGAAATCAAATAATACTAAAAAGGGACAATTATATTATTTTGATAATGAATAATTTATAAATATTATGTTGTTATCTTTGTGCTAGATCTGGTGTTAAGGAACACGTTGTAACTGCCTTGCTCGCAGATCGAAATGTGAAATTCAACAAATTTTTATACATATATTATGTATTATATTGTATTAATTTAAAGCAAACATATATTTTTTATTTACATTTTTTATAGGTCTAGTATTTTCATTTTGGAATTTTGTAGCGAATAATTATTTAGTTTATATTTCATTTATTTTTTCTATATCTTCTCAATTCGGAGACGGAAATACTAAGTATTTTATGAAGTATTTTATTTAAAAAATGCATTAAATTTTATAAATAATTTAATAATATATGTTAAAATTAAACTATAAAATATACAAGATGTTCAAAGAGGTAAGGGGTATTTCCGAAAACCTCTCGACCATTTCAATCGCAAAATTTAATCGTTGAAGATGATCTGTTGGTTTTAATTTTTGCACAAGCTGAATTTTATTAGGTTTAAGATGCAAATCCTTCCTTATAATTCTTTGTAAAGACGATTTTCAAACGTTTCATTCTTGACCCTTTTGGGACATTCTGTAGGTAATCACGGCATCCATAGCCAATAGATTCATGTGTACTGCATAAACTATGCATTAACTAGTAAATGTGTATATTGTCTTAATCAACGCTTTAACTTTAACAGATTTTTGATTTGCTTAAACCTTAAATGATTATATCTAAAATTATTGTAATATTGATAAAAACCGATTATATGCTTTTAACATTGAATGTTTTGTATTTATACTTCTCCTTTTGTACTTAAGAGAAAAGACTGGTAGCCCGCAGTAAGAAAAACATTTCATTTTTCTATTAAAACCCGGCCTAAATATTAAAATTTTTTGATATATATTTCTTAAATTTTAAATATAAATGTTAAATTTATTAGTCTCTAGTATTGTTATTTGTATTATTTGTTTTTTACATTCTGAAATTATTTATTTATAATTTCAATACTAGACACCAGTAAATTAAACATTTAACTTAAAAAAAATATATAATTTAGATCCGATTTTATTAGAAAAACAAATGTTTTATATAAATAAGTGTCACATCTTAATATATTTTGACTACAGTGCAAGAGCTGATATTTGAAAAAGTTATATTTCATTATTTAAACCTTTCAACATTTAACTAAATGTTTATTAATTTTACTTCATTTAAATAGTTAAAAAAAAAATAAAACTTGCAACAGGTACAAAAGAAATATAATAAAAAATTTGTGACCAAGATTTATGTAAATTAATTTCTCTATCTTTATTGAAGTAATTATATATTGGCATATCATTTGAGCATTAAAAGTGTAATGGAAAGTAATTAAATATAAAAAGTTATTATTATGATTTAATTAGAGTTTTATACATAAATACACGAGGTAGATGTGTATATTAAAATTTTATTTAGAAGCATTATTCAAAATAGAGTTGATAATCTCGTTTTCGTTATTGGTATAATACGTATGTAATCAAATTTATGTATATATCTGATAGAAAAGAAATAAATATCCCGAATCCTAATTACAGCTTACAACTTACTTTAATAGAGCTATATAGATGTTTCATTATTAACTGAACCTTAATTAACTGTTCACAGTGTACAATCCCCCCGATCACATTCAGCAAGCGATATACAGTTCATCCGGCCTACCAACCTACACATCAAGCTGGTCAACTGTACAGCCCCAAACTCCAACGAATGTAGTAAACACCGCGATAAATTGTTGGTCTTTAACATCGAGCCCACCGCCTCCGCACCAAATTTCAGCTCAAACGTCCCCCGATCAGTCACCAAGTCACCAAATCTATCAACACAATTCATTGACAAACTTGACGAATTTATCCTATCCTTCGAATTATTACGCTCAAGATATTTCCTATTCACATTATCAAACACCAGAGTACATTCCGTTATTAAATCCGGAAGTTAGTTACTCTTCTGTTGTCAATGATGTTGTTGTTGATAGATCAACACCAACTGTTGTCTACCAAGAAGAAGTACAAAATGAACATTTGGATAAAGTTGAATTTGAAACTGAAAATGTTCCTGATCAATCTGATTCATCAAATTCAAATCAAAGAGCCGAATGGTCTCCGCAAAATCATATTTGATGATTGTATTTAAATTTATGTTGTGTTGTATTCAACAAATTTTATTAGAAGGTTTAATTAAATATTTTATAAAATATTAGAGAATTATTTTATGATAATAAATAACTTCATAGACGTACGTATTTATAATTATTTATATTACAATTACCTACCACATAATATCTTGTATAAAAAGTATACAAATAAATCATTAAAATATTGATTATAGTCTTTAAAAACTAGTTCAGTTATTTATCACGGTAAAATGAATAAAAAACCTTCATTAATATTAATAAAACATCGTTATATAGTCATAAAAACATAACATTTATATTTATTACACAAATTGTAAATTTCTCAACTTTATTACAATACAAGAACAAGATTTGTTTTTGATATAAAATCATTAAAACTTATTTTTATACAATTTTATTAGTTTAAATACAAAAGTTATATTTGACTTTGAATTTTTTGCTTGTTATAATATCGATTTTACTTTTTTATATTTGTTACATGTTATTGAACTTGTTTGTAAATAAAAATTGATGTTGAAAAAATATATGATACAATTAGAAAACAAGAAAAAAATAAATAATATAAATGTTATAATTAAAAACAAGACAAGAGTTTTTTTAATCGTTTTCAATATGAGGAAGAAGAAAGAATATTCATTGTATTAATATTATAAATAAATAGTGCAATACACCTGTAAAAGTAAATAGAAAAATATTAAATCAAAATATATATGCTTACTGTATTGATAAATGTAATTATCCATATTAATGGTTTAAGTAAATAGATTTATAAATTAATTGTAAGTAGATTTAATCGTAAGGAAAACCAATGCGTATTATATTGAAGTGGTAGGTATGTAAATTCGCGCAAGCGCAATGTCAATATGATCGGTGCGTAGATCCCCTCTACCAGCAATGTGCCAGTATCAAACATGGCTGGTGTTGGGTTTAGGTGGCTTGACATTTTGGAGAAAGAATTTGATAAAGCTTTTGTTGATTTAGATGTTGCTATTGGTGAGTAATTGTAATAATAATTTATACAATTTATGTTTGATTACAAATAAATAGTATTAGCAACAATTTCTTTTATAATTTTGTTTATTAGTCATTTACCTATCTATGTTTTTGTAAATGACATTAACACATTCTTTCATATTTTCACGTGGCCTTTTGATGATATTTAAAATTGTATGTGACATTTAAAATGCTTTTATATTGATTAGTTTTAAAATAGTGCATAAATTTGATATTTTACAAAATTGTATAGAATAATTGAGTTTGACATATGCGAGTCAGTTCATCATCGGCATTTTATCAATTACTTGAAAATATTGCTATTATTGTATTATATAATACAAATGTTATTATTGTCAATGATTAATTTACTAATTTTATAATTATATTATTATTTTAGGTGAGTTGGATACCGAAGAACCGGACCTCGTTTGCAATGTTCGCCAAAAAATGTCAACTCTCAGCTCATGTTTTGCTCAACTTACACATAAGGCGCAAACAATATTTCAAAATAGTGCAAAAATTGAGGTAAGTTATTTATTCTATTCACATTATTACATACATTAGTGGTAAAATATTTTGCAAAGTCTTAAATAGGTACATTAAAGACAGATAAACAATATATTATCACAATATATCATAAAACAAATATCTTATAATTTAACCTTAATACGGAAATAATATAAAAATTAATATATCAGTCATCGAATTCATAATTGTAGTCTGTGATATCAGCCACATCAGTAGTGCTATTAATTGCATCGTTACAATCATCGCAATTATTGGATTTTTTTGATTCTGGCAATTCAAAACCATTATTATTTTGTTGGAAATTTACAAAACTTTCAATTAATTTCCCTAAAATATCCTTTACAACGTCGGTTTTACGTAAATCTGTGTCATAACTTGCAATTTTATTATTTGTGTCAAAATCAGATGATATTGCTGCAATCGTAGTTGCTTGTGAAATTTTATCTGCATTTGTTTCTTCTGAAGTTATATTATTTTTTTCTACAAAAAAATAAAATTATAAAAATAAATCCGGTATTTTTTAATTAAAATTAATTAATATAAATTATATAACTAAATATACGTTCATTAATTA
>CM008233.1:17424838-17440134 GCA_002278615.1 Pogonus chalceus | reverse complement strand
TAATATATTACATTTTTTGTTTATTTTTTTAAGAATTATTATAAGATATATTGAATTCTTTTAAAAAAATTAAGGTGAACGATTTTGAATATGAGTTACTGTATGTAACTTTCTAGAAGTTGATTAAAATTATTTAAAAATAAATAAAAAATCGAGTTCAAAATGTTTTGTACTATAAAGTTTATTTTTTATATTATTTAATATGTTTAAAAAAATCTATTTAGAGACTATTTTTCCAATAAAAGATAAAATAGATATAAACCACAGTGTTTAAAATAATTGCAGTACATTAAAAATATGCTTATAAAGTCGCTTAAAAACTTAAAGCATGAACTGTATTTGTAGTGTGTTCTTGCAAGTCCTGTCATGTTAATTGTATGCAAACAATTTGAAACCATTAAAATGTTAGTGTAAATACTAAATTTTAACTGTTATTTGTAACATGTACTAATATCTCTTATTAGTCTTAGGGGTGTTTATTTTAAAATAATATTTTTGGAAAATCTTTAGAAAAAAATAGCGAACTGATCTTCGAAAATATGGCAAATCTAAAGATATAATTCTTAAGGACGCGTAATAAGCTGTATTGTGATCTTTACTAAAATCTTTTATTATTTTAAGTGGTGTCTGTTTAAAAATAAGATACATGGAAAATCTTTCAAGTAAAATAATGAACTAATCTTCAAATATAATCCAAATATGGCAGAAGTTACATATATACTTAAAATTTATTTATTAGTTATATTAAAAATGATGCTCTGATATTATTTTATTTTACCGTTTATTAGTATAAGTTTAGTTTTGTTGCCTTTCAGTTCAAGTTTTTAAATAAATAACCTCAATTAATTTATAAAATAAACTCAAATCGATATACATACCTGCAATTTAATTGCACTCATCTCAAATTTTTCCTCAATATACCCGAGTTTATGATTAATTCTCTCATAAACAGAATCAATTTTCCTGAATATTTGGTCTTTAGCAATATCATCCCTAAAATTTTTACTACTCATATTCTCCGATAATTTCTCTAGTTGAACTTCAAGCATAGATTCCATTCGAGATAGTTTCGTTTCTAACATTTCTATTTTCCGAAAGAACTGATCAGCATTTAAATCAGAACGTTGAGAATATCTTAACGAATAGATTTGATCTAAATTTCGTAAACGATCTTCTATTGATTGGAGAATTGTTTGAATATTCTGGAAATAATTTATTTCATTAAAGAGACAATTTATTATTTTATGAAATTGAATTTATCGAGCGATTTAATAAGTACAAAAGATAA
The DNA here is from genome assembly GCA_002278615.1 of Pogonus chalceus. Taxonomy (NCBI): domain Eukaryota; kingdom Metazoa; phylum Arthropoda; class Insecta; order Coleoptera; family Carabidae; genus Pogonus; species Pogonus chalceus. Next base: position 17,438,846 of record CM008233.1, on the reverse strand, counting down.
TTCAAATTAATAACTATTCAATGAAGATAATTTTAATTACGTAAATAAATCTTAAACTTTAAAATTTTGTTTTGCGCTCATTTAAAGTTGGTTAAACTGAAGTTACTATCAATTGATTATGTATTTAGTATTTAAATATTTCATCTTTATATTTAGACTTAACCTTGATAATGATAATCGTTTTAAATATACTAAATTAAATAAAAATAAAGATAAGCAAATAAACAAAATAAAAATCTAATGTTTTTCCTTATAAATTATTTAAATTGAATCATATTTACGAATAACACAAAAATAAATATATAACGATACATTTTGATTTCTATATTTGTTTTTTAAGTGAATCGATAGTAAAATTATCGTTATTTATAATTGCTGTACTTAAATTTAAACAAATTAATTATTTAATTGTTATCATGTTGTACATTTTTAAATAACTGTCAAACATTTGATAATTGTCATTAATATCTTTGATAAACTTTAATATTTTGAATAAATTTTACAAATAATGAAAGAGAATATTCTTAAAACCGCAAAATATTAACTAACTTAAAATAATTCGAATTTTTTTAGTTCTTTTAGCTCATTTTTTCGTGTTATTGCTATGTTTCGAGCGTATTTAAATAAATAATTTTAACTTAGGATCAATTTTTAATGTAAGCAAATACGGCTAACTATCATTTTTTGCTTTACCCCTCTTTTTATTACTTTAACGACACCAATTAATGCATTAATAAATATATTATTTTATTATTAATGTTAAAATTCTCATAAAAACTTTTTAGTATAAATTATAAATAAATTTAAGATAAAAGAAAATTAATATTAATGATAAAATGATATTTTTAATTAATAAATGTTATTAATTGAAATTATAAATTATTAAAATGAAAACCGCAAAATATTTTGTCTTTATAAACTCTTGTAAATAAAAAATAATAATAAATGTGTGTATCTCGTCGTCGTATTTATAAATATAATTCAGAAAGTGCTTTTGCTAAGACGATTTATAATCATGCGCATTGCAGTTAGATACATATATTTCTGTGAAGTCTTACTTATATTATATGTTAATAATGTACAATATTCATACTTTACATTATGTTGTAAGAAATAGCAGAATCAGAAATGTGAATATATGTTTTCTCATTTACATTTTCTTATCATTGCAGTTATATTTATATTACACGACTTGTTAAGAATCATTTTTCACTTTTCAGTTTATTATATCTGACGTATTTTTATATTCATTATATTTTGTATGCTTAATTTTATTCCCTACTAATAAAAAATGTATAGATTCCTTCAAAAAAATGGACAAATCTATAAGATGCCAACAAAAGAAATGTAAATATATTATTAACAGTCTCTTCACAAAGAGATTTTTTTCAATCAAATTTAAATAGCCTTGGAATTCGAATGAAACTTTAGGTCTATAGAATTCAGGCTAGAAAAAGGGGATGGCAATAAAAATTCTTTGTTTTCCGCCTTTCGAACTCGTTTAATTGACACTGTATATTTTCAGAAAATCTCAAACCATCAACATCAACAGCTATTTTTTTCTGTTCAGTGATCCATGATTGTATCTAAGTAATTGCTTACAATTTATTTTAAATTGAAATAATAAAAATTACTTCAGCTTTTAATGTACTTTATATAAATAAATTTAAAAAAACAACAACCAATTATTGAAGATTATTTAGTATAAATGATAATAAAAAAGTATTTTTAAATTAATTGTATTTACTATTTTGTAAATAAAAAATAAGAAAGGAATTTAAATTGATTTTTTTATCGTTTTAAATATAAATTCCAACAAAGCCATTCATTATTTTGATACAATGCATTTTATAACTAAAGAATGCAATATATTATAAATGAAAATATCAACTATCTCTTGAAGAGTTTCAAGCGAAAATTATAATAGTTAATTTTAAAAGACATTTCAGTAATATGTTAATATACTTTATTTACTTTAAATCTCAGTTAAAAGCCCAGGTAAATAAAGTGCACGCGTAGAAAGTACAAGTAAAGTAATTAATTTCTTTCAAATTTACTGAATAAGTTAAACATTCTTGTTTCTAAAGTGAAATTTCAATAAGTAACTTAAGTTTGCATTGGATAAAACAAAAATACAACATAAAAGACATAGAACTCAATACACGAATCATGCGCAACAAGATAAACAACAAATAACAGTCTTTTTTCACCTTTAAAATTTGTTAAAAAGTTACTAAGATTTCATTTTACTAAATAGAATTTTTTAAAGTTCAAACCTCACCGATAAGAGCAACTGAACTTGAAAATAATTAAAGAATTGAAGGAAATATCAATCAATAGTAGTTTGCCGATATTTTAAAATGAAATATTTTTAGTAAAGTTATTAAGAGTTGAGTTTAAAATTGTTATTCATTTTAAAGATTATTGTTAAATATTTAATAGAAATAAGTGATTTCAAATAAATAAATAAATAATATTAATGGAATTCGCTGTTGGCACTTGTTGAAACATGTTGATTAATATATTCTTACTTTATACGTATTTCGGTTTCTTAGTACTTACTTCTGATGATGGTCTAAGAAACCGAAATACGCATAAAGTAAGAATAAAGAATTTTTGAAACAACCAAGTGTTTTATTTAATTTTGTTAAATAAATTATAGTTAAAATAAAGTAAACAAATTTGTATTGCCTGTAAAAATATTTACTTGAAACACAACAAATTGTTATGATTTATAAATGGTTTAATAAACAAATATATAAATTCTAACTTTGATTATAACCTTGATTAAAGATAGCGGCTTATATTTCGTTGAAATAACTGAATTGAATTGAACGAAGGAAGTAAATATTTCAATTTGCTTTATAATTCATATTAATATGAGTGATTAACATACATATAACATAAATAGCGTATAATACCTGTTGATTTAAAGCGTTCCTAAAACTCCTAGTATTCGGTTCAGGTGGTGCTCCAAGCGGTGTTTTAAAAAAGCTACTTATCACTAGAATCACCCAATAAAATTGTTTCACATCCATTTTGCACACAATTTCAAATAACTTATAAGATATTTATGTATATAAGATAATGTTGTATTTTCCATTCAATACATGGATTTACGAAAGTTCAATTCACCAACGAAATTTTATTTACATATTTGTGTCAAACAACAGATACAGTGTCGTCGTCGTCGTCTTTATGCTTTGATCGCTTCATATCAACTGATGTTTTATTTAAACTGTGTATACATTTATTTTTCAATTTAATACTTAAGTTACATTTCTAGTAACTGATATATTCTTAACTATTTATACTTTAGTTGCATACTTTGTTTCATTGTATTTTTTTCTTCTTTGAATATTGTGCATTTGGGAGTGTTTTGTTATTTTTAATGTTTAAATGCTTTTAACTTTTAAAGATTAATTTTTTTACAGAGGGAGATAATATTCTCAAGTACTTTTGTTTCTATTTATAGTTACAAATGTAAATATATGGTTCTAATATTCGATTAAATATTTTAATAAAAATACTAATCTTTTGAAATTCTTAGAAAATTTTATGTTATTTTCCGTGAATAAAATAACAAGTTTTCTTCTTATTTTTTTAAATTCCTTATCAGCATTTGTTATTTATTTTATAGATAATTTATTTAACAAATACAATAATAGAAATCTATTGTATTTTAAATAATATTTACTTTTGTTTAATTATTTTATAAAATTTTGATTTCAAAAACCTTAAATTAGTTGAGTTTAGAATTTGAAGCGAGCTGCCTAAGTTACATTCATTATTTAACTGTAAATTTTGATTTAAAATGAGTCTGCTTCAAATTCTGAGCTCATTCGTACTACCAGCTGCTTAAAGGTCATTCAAAACAATTTTTAAAGATTCCTACTCTTTCTTCAATAGAAGCCAAAAGAGTTAAGTAAGTGTTAATTTCTGTTCATCATTGTCCACTGTTTTGAAATGTCAATCATTGTTTACTGTTGTTACTGATATATAAAGTTTGATGAATATTTGTCAAAATATCGAAATATAACTCATTAATATTCATTAAAAAATCATGTTTAATTCAGTATAAATTCTGAAAGCATTTTAAAATGCATTGTTTTATAATATAATCTTTAGATAAATACCATGATTTTGAGAATTATTTTATTAAATCTGTTAAGAACATAAAACAACAAAAGCTAGAGTAAATATTTGCTGCTTTCAAATTTACACAAGGCAAAAATTTAGCCAATTTCAAGATATGAATATTTTAAATCATAATTGAGGGACGAAGTTGAAGTAAAAACCGACATAATTATATGTAAACAAAATATATACTGTAGTACAATGTAGAAGTTATGTTTAATGCGGACAGTAGAGTTCACTAGCAAAAGCGACGAGAACGCAGGAAAAATTGACTACTAATGATTTTGACGGGAAATATTTCAATATTTATTTTCTCTCTTTACAGAGTATTTGTACTATATATAAATTTGTGAAATTTGAGATACTAATAAAAAATTGTATGACTGAATGTAGCCCCATTATTTTAACAGTCAAAGATTTTTAATAATAAAATAAATACACTAAATATTTTATTTTTATTACCAACAAATGAAGATATGTATTTTGGGCATTTCTTAGATTTTAATAAGTATTCTCGTAAGAACGAATTTATATTATTGTTTAAAAGCATTTTTAAATACATCTGAATATCTAGCAGATGTATTTTATGGTATCCACATCTAGAACAGTTGCTCTTAACTGGTAGGCCGTGAAAAATTATTTAGAAAATTGTATTAATAGTATTTTACAAATTCAAAACTAAAGTATTTAATGTAGTACTACAGTAATAAAGCTTTTTTTATCCACATTCCACTCGCCTAACTACTCATAATATCACTTTTTAAAAGTTGGATTTAGAGACCTTGAAGCAAATGTATCAGGAATTTTAAAGTGAGTTGTCCAATTCATATTCATTTGGTAAATGTAAATTTTCATTAAATGCAGTGTTTATCTGCTTCAGATACAGAATCCAGCCGAACTACCAGCTATTTAAAGATCATTTGAAACGATTGTTGTTATTAAAACCTTGAATAATTCATTTAATATTTATAAAATTGAGTTTTATTAACATTAGTTTAAAAAAAATGTAGTAATTTGATTCATTGTTCTATTATTATTATTTTATTTAAATTATTGATGTTCATTAGATAAATTAAAACTGCAATTTGTTTGGTTTAAATAAAATGCAAATTACTTTATTTTAATAAAAAGCGAGTAATGTTATTTAATTAAAACTTTCAGAACTTATAATTATTATTGAAAATAAAACAAATTATTTGTTTATAAACTGTTATTTTATTATCTGTATGCAAGAAAACTTGAGAGGAAATCAATAATAAATAAAATAACTTTTAGATTCCTTGTCTTTAGGATTAAAGTACATAAAAGTATTAATTTACAGTATGGCTATTCATAAATTATAAAAATATCTTAAACAATATTTTTAAAATACTTATGTTTTGCAACTAATAGAGTATCTTTTTAAATTTGATCCAACTCATTTTATTATTTCTGAAATAACTGTATATCTTCCCTTTTTATTTATAAGTCTCACTATAAATTAAAATGTGATATTTCAAATTATATTCTTAAACATTAGTTTGGCTTAAGAGTTCAACTCATCTGTGTTATACATATTTGTTCTCATAAAAATATTTATTAGTACGGTTTGAATTTGATTATTTATTTCAAAATTCTTGTTTATTTTTAAATATCTTGGTCAATATTTATTTAAAAATCTAGTAAACATTACATCTTGGTGTTGTGTCTTTATTTGCATAAAAATATCTTGAAAAATCATTTTATTTTTTCTTCATAAAAATTTGCATATATACAAAATTCGTTTTGTATATAGAGCAAAAATAAACTTATCATTCATTAAGTGGTTTATTTAAAATTCAGAAATGAAAAACATAAAAAAGTCATTGAAGTGTTTCTGCTCTTTATCAGTAATTTCACATGCGACACTTAATTTAGTCTGGACTTTTTTGTTTTGGTTACAGGCTGAGCTAATACATATGCGAGCTGAATTAATTGACTCAAAATCAAAGCGTGAGATACTGGAACAAGAGTTGCATACATTGTTATTGCAGTTGCATTCGGCACAGCTTTCTCATTTACCAGGACTTGTCGGTGGTAGAACGCAGGACTCCAAAATTGAACCTGATGTCAACATAATTAAGAAGAAATTACAAGATGAATTAAAGAAGAGTCCTAATCACAGACGTAAGTATATATTTTATTTTTAAAATAGTCAATTGATAATATTGATAAATTTTGTAACTGACATCTGAATTTTTCAATTATATATTTTTTCCTTTATTACGTTCAACTCATGCGTAAATTGAATATATTGAAATGTCAAAATTGGCCAATATTTTTGCGGTTTCAACTTCACCATTTAAGTAATCGATATTACCGGGAAGAGCTGTACTCAAACGTTACGGATTGCATGCGGTTTATTATCGATAACTAAAGTTTTTTTGTTTGTTTTTATTTTTATCTTGATATCAAAGTTATTTAAAAGAAGATTTAATCGTATACTAGAAAATTATTATTATTATTATTAAAACTTTGTTAATATTATATTTAATTTTATTCGTAATAAATAAAAATTATATATTAACTATAACCTAATTTTAAGTATTGCGTATGTCAACTTTAACATTTATATTTTTAAAATCAGGATTTTAGACCAGAAATATTCAAAAATTTTGTAGTACATTTTAATAAAATAAGATATTTGCAATAAATATATTTCTTTTTTTAAAATAAAATAAAAGCATTTGTTGCAATTTTGTATGAATAACATTTTAGTATAGTTTAAAAAATATAAATATCCAGACTTCTAAACAAAATCCCGGGATAAACTTAAAACTGTTAAAAAAGAGAATAATTCCAGAAAAACCCGAACAAATGAAGGGCCTAAATGTGGACGCAAATTCTATAGTTATTTTATACTATTTTCTATAATTATAATTTTAGGGCATTTAAGGGATGGAAATATAAACTGACATATTTTATATTAAATTTAAGGTAATTAAAACAAAAAGTTTAAATTTTGAAGATTTCTCAAATTTTACAACATTTTTAAAATGTCTCCAAATCATTTCTGATTTTTTAAATATAAATTCTGTTAATTCCGAAAGAAATTAATAAACAATTAACAAAACTGGGTCTTGAATAAATAATAAATTATTTTGTTGGAAACTTGTCATTTATAGTGAGAATATATAAATATATTTTTTTCTTTTTAAAAAATACAGGGAAATAAATATGAAATGGAATATATAAAGAGTCTTTTTTTTATCTATTATGTTTGTTTAATTTTATTGTTAACAAAGTATTATTAATAAATTTTAGTTTTTGTATTGAAATAGACTTTATTAATTTTTAAAATTAAGTATTATTAGTATATTTGTTATAAATAACTTAATTTGCATGAAAATATTCATAAAAATGCATTTATGTACATAAATGAAAAATGTACAAATAATAAAATATTTGTTAAAATATAGGCGGAATAATTTTTTTAAAAGTTGAAATCTTCCCTCAAATTTGATGGTAAAATGAATTCTATGACAAAAAAAAAACCGTTAAAAATCAAGCATAGTTGAATAAAAAAAATTGGATTTTAGGGCATTTAACCCTTTATGGTTTATTATAATAAAAAATGCAAAAATACTTATCTCTCATTTTTTTTTCTAGTTTAAATTATCGTTGAAATCAATTAAGTGCGACTTGTAGTTAATTTTTCAACCCGTATAACTTCTGTTTGAATGATCCCTCGGATATGCCATCAAATGCATTTTTCATTATTTTTTATGACGATTTTTTTTGCCGTAAGGTCCATTTGCTTATAACAACTGAAATTATATGGAACCTAAGAACCACCCCTCTTTACCATCAACTTTGAGAGACGATTTTAAATATGTTTTTACGCCTATTACAAAAAATATGTCTCTAAAATTTAATTGTAAAATATCATATTTAAAGTAGAACGAAATCGACAAGGTAAAACATTATATTTTAAATAATCTTTAATGAAAAAAGTATTTTACAAAAATTGACAATTTATATTCTATCTTCAGTAAATTTAGTTATATTATGACAGTATCTTCTTTTGAAATAAATTTATATAGCAGTAAAATTGTATTTATTCAAATAAAAAGAACTAAATTATTTGTTTTTTATTTGAATGTTTTCAAACATTTATAAAGTCCAACTGAATTTCTATAATTTCAACGTTGCTATAGATAGAATAAAGTTTATGAAAGCTTTGTTGGTTATAGAACGTAAATCATGGATCATGGAACAACTGACCTAAAGGAAACATAAAAGCTTAATGATTCGAAAACTTGGCTTAAAAGAAACATGATAGTGTCGAACATATTTCTGCACGTGTCATATTATTTCTTATAATTTATACTTCGTTACATATTTATAAAATTTTGTTATTATTTAAATTATTTCATCAATATTTGTATTGAATCTAAACGTATTTTACACATTTAAATTTATTATTCAGCAAACATGAAAAGCTAAGAGCATATACGTGCATACAAAATCGATGATTCATGATTTGCATGATGCAAATAGAAATTTTATGTATTCTGCAATTTTTATTTTTGCAAACTTAAAAACATCACTGAATATTCAAACAGGATATTCGTTCATCTGGAAATATTGAACAATTTTTAAATATTTACTCCTTACCTGAAATTTTCAATATACGAATCTATTATTTTAAGGTCAAGTATATTTAAAGTTAAATTATGATGAAATTTTGTTTCCGTAACCTATAAATAAGAGGAAATAAACAAAATTGTGATGAAACGAAATAACTGAAAATCAATAACTATCTGTTTAGTAAGTGAAGTGCGATCATTGATTAACCACGTCTTTGAGAAATCTTATTTTCAAAGGTAGATAAACGTAGTATTTCATCACTTGTTCAAAGAATATAAAACTAGGATACAGCGTATTACAACTTTAGCAAATATGGATTTTCGTAAAGCTACGCTACATTGTATATGTTCACGTATACATACATATTTGTATGAAATACGTAGTACGGTAAAATATCAAAGTTATTATTAGTAAAACTACATTTCTAATTCGTTTTATTAATATTTTCTTATAATTTAATACACCATTTTCGTATTTTTAAACCTAAGATTAAGGTATTTTTAAAGCTTATTATTTACTAAGGTTTTTTATATTAAATTTGTTCTATAACTATCTTTTTAATAAAAAATGTCACAACTGAACAACTTTATTCGAGCTAGATTGTTCTTTGTTCATATTGATTTGGTCCACCTCCTACAATGGGAACTAATTAGTGAAAAAAGTGTGGAAATCAGGGTTTGGGTCCCGGGACATCTCATCTTTCGAAGCCCCGAGACTTTTTGGTATTGTAATAATTTTATTTTCAAAAGGTTATAATAAGCTTTATAAGCTTCCGAGACTCTGTTATTGACAGCGCAAAAAGGATTTATTACCCAACAAATAAATCTGTGATTATGGGAATTGTGACCAATTAGTAGATACTAGATAATGATTTTTAATGATTAGAATGACTACTAAATCTGTTTTGTAATTATAAGATTTAACTGCCAAAAAATGAATCTGTGATTATAAGTATAAGTTTAAATGTTAGGACTTGATTTTATGTTCAATAAAACTAAAATTGTTATTTATTGATACATCATCAAAAATGAACTTAGATTCTGATTTTATTTTGTTAAGTCTCGAGAATTCGGGCCGTCCCGGGACTTTTATCGTGGATTGTCTCATATCCAAAAACATTCAGACTTCTCAAATCCTAGTGGAAAAGGACCAAAGTGAAAATTATCAGATTTTGGGAAAATTGAATACTCCACAACTTTTAAAATTTATAGTTTTTAAACAACTATATCGGGTAGTTTTATTTATTTATTTTTAACTTTAAATTTTAATTCAATTTTTCTCCAAATAAAGCTAATGGCTTATGAATCAAAATCAATTTTGAATCGAATTTAAATATTAAAACAATATTCTATTTAATTTGTAGCAGTTTTTAACAAAATCTGTCGGAAATTTAATTGTGAAGTACATTTATTTGATAAATTATGAATTAATCTCAATGTTTTTTTTTACAATAAATATTTAATATAAGTAATAAAATTTTAATTAAGGTAGTTTTAATTTTGAATGGTCCAGGATTAGGCCTGGTATTTGAAACGTAATAAAGTTGAAGTAATTTAATATTTTTACTTTCCATCTGGCTCGTTATTTTCTACTAAAATATGATCTAATCCTCATATCTTCTGTTCTTTTGGACGGCATTCTGAAATTGGCAAGCTTTATTAAATTTCTTATCCTAAAAACACTTAAGGTACTTAGTCCATATTAAGAATACAATAAAATTAAAACAACTTTATCGTTTGTGTAACGAAAATAATCTCAAAATTTATGATTAAAACACATACATAAGAAAAATAACAATTTTTGTTTTAATTAACGCAAATTCATAGGTTGGAAATATATAATAGTACAAACATATTGATTTTTGTTAGCTCTTGTTTGAAATTATAGTTTTACGTGTGTCAAATTGCTGTAATTTTACATTTTTGAAAGAAATATATACGTCGTATTTTAAACTTTGAATATTGGTCATTTATCATTTCTGTATGAAAAGGTGATAAAGTTATAAACCATATTTGAATGCATTAAATTACGCTGTCCCGCAGTGACAATAATACAATACATTATTCACATAAGAAACATATTACAAAGTTTGTAGAACTCAGTCAGTATAATAGCAAATAGTTTCGCTTTCTGTTTAAGTGTGTTTTCTAACTTAGTTGATGGAATATTTTGTGATGCGAGAAGTACATCACACTTCAAACATATACTTTTTACGAGTTTCAACATGTATTTAAATTAAATGTTTAAAATTTAAGTGGTTTGCTGGAACATTCCATTTACAATTGTTCATTTCAATTGAGTTAAAAACTTGTTCAATGCAATTTTATTTAACTGTCATGATCAGAGTTTTTATTAGATTACGAACAATTTTAAAGTTTAAAGTTAACTTTAATTTTATTTTATAAGAAAATATTATAAACGATTTTATAATATAATTTAAATTGTACAAAAATCCTTTGAGTCAATAATAAAAATATGTCAGTTTTAACAATATATCTATAATTAATCATAATAAAAAAAAGAACTATTCGAATAAATTCTATAAATTATTAATTTTGCGACATTTCGATAATTGGTGTGCGGTTTTTTGCTGATAAAAATAATTGAAAAGATAATGACAAATATAATTGAAAATAACATGTAATAAATATCAAACATAATTTATTTTAGTTTAATAAAATTACTAAATTATATATAAAGTTTTTGTTATTTATGGCTCACAAACTGAAAGTCGGGCAAACCTTTCTGTTTAAAAATGGAATAACTAATAACTTTAACAATATAATTTAATGGATTAAAAAGCTTTTTATAGCAGATTTGTTAATAATTCTGCTCTTGTCTCTTTGCATATAAAACAAGTTTTGGGAGCATTTCAACTCTAAGTTACGCTATAGTCCCATGTTTGGAGGAAAGTGCAGAGTAATTGATATTTTGTACAATATACTATGAAAATTTTCAAGAAAAATTAGAATCCTCCATAATATTAATTTACCAGTACGAAGCTTTTAGTACCAACAGAGCTAAGTATTTATATACCAGACTGAAAATATATAAATTTAAACTCCAATTTTGCAAAAACTAGCCTGCACTTACCCCACTTCACTAAAAACGGATCTCATACTCATCAAAGTCGGTCAAATTGATAATTATCAACATAAATTTAAGATTTTCAAAATAAATGTGGATGAATTATTTTGATTTTCACGGGCTCAAGTTTCCTTGGCATTGATTCCAATATTTTTTAACCAAAAGATAGCTTAATTCTCCTTTATTCTTCCTGTAAGTCATTTTTCGGAACTCTTTATTCGAAATTTGTCTAATTGTCTTTTTTCTTTCCAATACATTGCACAAATGTGCAATAACATTTAAATTTCAGAACTCTCTAGGTGTTATTCTTTTGTAATCATGGATGCGTATTTTGGATCATAGTCTTGTTGAAGTATAAAATACTCCAAATAATCCAGTATTTCAGTTTTTGTACTCTATTCCTACCCCTAAAGCCAATATATTATTTCAATTAACGATATAAGTGCTTAAAATAATAATAAAAAATTCACAAAGTTAAATTACAACTTCTAAAATAGGCTTATCTGATTTTCATTGTGAGTTAACTGTATATGTTACGAACTCTTCGACTGAATTATAATATATAAATTGTCAGTTTAAACTACTATATAATTATATCGTTGAATAATCTATGATCTTATAAATAAAATATATGATAATTTTCTATTGAAGTTATACATATATTGTAGAACTAAGTTAAAATATTAGTTTCAGTATCAAAAGAAGACGAACTAAAATTTAACACAAATTTAATGGAATTATCCCAACTTCGAGCCGAAAATTCGCAGCTACTAACAGAAAATTCATCGCTTCGAAATTCAATATTAGCATTAAATAGTGAAGTATACGGTGCTAAATTAGCTGCAAAATATTTAGATAAAGAATTAGCGGGTAGAATACAACAGCTTCAGTTACTTGGTCGCGAAATGCGTGGTGAAATTAGAGATAAACTTTGGCGTCAACTTGAATCTGAGATACTTTTACAACGGCATAAAACGGTGGTACGAGCTTGTAGGAGAAATAGTAGTTATGGTAACTCAGGAAAGGGATGTCCCAAACCTGACATAACGCTTAATGAGAATGGACAGGATATTGGAGAAATACGAACAGTACTAGTCAAACGGAAGTCAGGACAGGGATTAGGCATCAGCATTACTGTGAGTACATTTTCTTTTTATTATCATGATACTATATACTTTTATACTTTTACATTTCATTCCTAGAAAATAAATTATATCATTTCAACATCACTTTATATTTAAATAAATGCAAATAGTAATTATTTTACTGACATGCTTGAAAATTTGTTTGAAGTAGTGAAACGTATAAGTAAATCAAATTATCATGTTAAATATACCAGGCAATTAGTATCAAATAATATATTAAAATTTATTCTATTTTAACTTTTAAATTACCTTAAATGAGATCAAATTAACGTTCTTCATTATTCATTCTAGCTTTTAATTGATACTTTGAACACATATTGTTTATTTATTAATCTTACTTGTATATTTTAATATTAGTAACATTTCATATTTTTAATCTTGTAATTTTTGATTCCTTTATATATTTTAAGAAAAATTTATGAAATTTTTACGTTTTCCTTTTTAAACTATGATTAATTTATATTTAAATTGGTCGGTCTTACAAGTTCAATTAAGTTGAACAATTTAGTTTTCTCTTGTTTCTGATGTAATTATGTAAAATTAAAATTAATTTTAAAATTCATATTCTTTTACTACTATAGAAGTATTAAGTGTATAATATTATTTATTAAGTCGTAATATCCGATGGTCGTTATATCAGTGCTACAAAAGTTTTGATTTAAAATAACATTAGGGATGTAACGGAGGTGGTTTTGTCACAGGTCGTAGCAGAAGAGATATGTTTTAAGGACAAATAAAAACAATATTCAGTTAAACTCTTTAATTTTAATTAGAAAATAAAAAATCTACAAGCAATTAAAATTAACATATTTTCAATAACTGTTAGCAAATTAAATCAAATTAAATGACTCTTAAGGTGGAATATTATATTTAATAAACAAAAGCTTCGCAGCTTTTACCTTCGTTTAATCTATTTCTTAAAGTGACATAGATTAGACCTTCGATTAAAACCTCCGATTTAAAAGTTTCGGAGCCGAAGTCTGAACAAAAGGGGTACGATTTGGTGTGAAATGTCGCATATATATATATAT
>CM008233.1:17397705-17424777 GCA_002278615.1 Pogonus chalceus | reverse complement strand
TTTTTATACTACAAAAGATTGAAATATTTTATGACTATTTTGAAATTAAAGACTAGTTTAATAAAATATTATTTAATTGTTTGTATTCCAGGGCGGTAGAGAACATGGCGTTCCAATTCTAATATCAGAACTGGAACCAAATGGCCCCGCAGCTCTTTGCGGTAACTTGTACATTGGTGATGCAATATTATCTGTAAATGGTGTAGATTTACGTCAAGCATGTCATCGGGAAGCTGTAGATATATTGCAGAAACAATCTGGAGACTGTCGACTTGAAGTACAATACATTGCTGCAGATGACAGTGATAATTCATTAAGTGAAGATGGCTATAATTTTCAGTATGTAATTTCTATTTTAATTTCAATTTAACGTAGTTTATTTCTTCATTATTATTAATGACTATATTTTTTATCTGTTTATTGACCCTTACAATTTACCTTGACCCTTTGTATTTTATTTTATGAATGATTAATGACAAAATACTAAAAGTTATCTTTTTACTATAACAATTTTTATAAAGATGTTGTCGAAGTTTTAATTTGATTTATAAATTAGGGAATCCCAATCAATATTCATATTTTTGACAATAAATGTTTAATAAACAAGTTGAAATACGTTCTTATGTTGCAGTTATCGATTTTTCGATTCTGAAGTATGTGATCCCAATGAAAGTAGCCAACACCCGTACGGGGTGATGAATACCCCGACAGCACCTAGAACGCCTGAATCGCAAAACCAGAGCCGGTGAGTGATACAATCAAAATCAACATATCTATAACTTCATTCACTGAAATATTGCATGTTTTTCACAATATATCTATTGGGATTCACTTCTAGTGCTGTGTAAATGTTGTACAGTGAATATTATTTTAGAGTGGTTGTTTTACCAAAGATGTAATATATTATTTTTAGTGGTTTATTCACATAAAAATGGTTTCTTGGATTTTTACTGTATATTTTTGGTTATTTTTATGGATTTGTGAAGGAAACTTGCATGTTGAAGAAATTTGGGCTTTACTTGAAAATTATATTTTAAGAAATATTTTTCTATTATTCCTTTTAAAAAATATATTATAAGTAAATTTGGAGTAAAATACATTTTTTTAAATATGTTCTGCAATTTATTTATTTTATTTACTACTATTATTATTGTTGAGTTTTATTGTTTAATTATAAAATAAACTAAATAAAAAATCAGTAAATTAGTTATTTTTATACAACACAAATGACACTTCAGAAACAGTACAAAATTATTTAAATTAAAATAGGCAAAAATAAATAATATATTGCTTGTGTTAATTGTATAGTTCAATAATTAATTTAAAGATTTTAAATTATTGTAAAAAGATAAATGTAAATGAAAAATTGGGTACTAAACTCAATTTTATACTTTTATGGCAGTTATATATTTTTTCTCTATCCNCATCATTTTGTTAATTTTATTTTTGTATCTTTTTTATTATTTATACTTATAATTTTGATTTATATTTATTTAATACTAATTAGAAATAGTAAAAAAAATATTTTTTAATAATTCTAATATAGATAATAAATAATTTAAAATATACTTCTTGAAAATAATTTTTTTTAATAAGTGGTTATTGTTTTAAAAATATCTAAAATCGGCAATTTTGTAGCTAGCCATTTTTAAATTTACATTTTTTTATATATTAAGGTAGTATGCTCGCAACAGTCAGTTACAAAAGTAACTTTTATAGTTCATACAAAAAGTGTAGCGACTACAATTTATTGTTGTTCTCGTACTTAGATACATTGAGAGTTATTATATACGGACACGTATATACATGCATCGTTAGTTGACGCGTATGTCACAGATGCACATTATCATCTTTAAATATTAGTATCACCTTTAAAAAAATCCCAAATTTTTATTTTTTTTATTGAATTTACTAAGTTTGACTCTATACAATACTCTTTTTTGAAAAATATCTATAGAAACGTTTTCTTGTTTTGTGAAAAAAATAGGATATTTGCGAAATATTTATGTATCCTGTGCATGTTAAAAATCTTAATTTTAATTGTAAATATCTTATTTTGCAAACATAAGATTTTAACCAAATTGCACAAAAACATCACTTATATCCCATATTAATACATTGTCAAAATTTTATGAAAATCTATAGTAAAATGGTTTGCCAAATGTAATAACTTAAAACAAAATTTCATTTAAAAAAAAATTAGAAAATAAAATGAAATTTAATTTATTATTTTTAATTTATATTTACAAAACATATGAACAAAAACTACAAGCAAATAAAATAAGAGTTAAATTAAAAAAAAAATAATAATTCAATTTGAGAAACGTAAAATTAAACCTTCGACTTCGGATACCGTAAGCCGATCGAGATAAGAATATGCTTGATAGAACTTGAATGCGCATAGTACTAAAGAGTAGAGCATATTTTCTCCAAAAAAATTTGAGTATTGCATAGAATGGCTCTATTAAAAATTATACTTTAGTATCTATATCCTGATTTTTTATTTGAAAATTTTCTATAATAAGATTAAGTTTAATACAGACAGAAATGAACACAGTCCCTTTAATTTGTTTTTTAAATCTTACAATGAATTTCAAAAGCTTTTTTTATACTTTACTAAATTTTATATAATTTTGTCACTTTTGGTGCATTGGTTTTTTACTTCTTAAATATTATTTTCATGTTCGCTTCTATATTTCGTTAAATGAAAATGAATTGTACATATTACCTGTTAATACTGCTACAAAAATAAAACAAACAAAAAATATATAAAAGTTCGAAATTTCAAGATTACATATAAAGTATTTAAGTTTCAAGTTTTTAATTGAAATTATTCAAGCATCAACAACTTATTATTTGCTGTAAGTTATTAGTTCTATACTTGACAAAAGTTTTAACTTTTGTATTTAATATTATCTTTATTTAAGTTAATTAAACTACATCTAAATGCACTTAATTTATATATTTTTTATTCTTATATACTTCTCAAATATGTACAGAAAATTGATTTGAATTTATATGACATCAAATTATTATTTATTCTAATATATTTAGATCACAAGCAGTTGCCACTGATGTGTCAATATCTCGGCTGAAATTTCTCTGCTAACATTTTCATCATCTTAAAAACGAAGATATTCTTTTTCTAGTCAATTATATGCTGTTAAAATATTAATTTAAAAAATTACCAAATATATACTTTTTCTGTCACAAAAAAACAAATTTCATTGTTATAAACTATTTTTATGTGAATAATATTATGCATTACAATTTTATTTTATGGCTGTTAAAACAGTATTATTTTGGATTTTCCTTTGTATAAATTAAAATTTTAATTATTTAAACAAATTTAAATAATGAATATATTATTTCATTCCATTTGTTGAACTATGAAAGTCATAAAAGTGATAAATTTTATTTGTGTGACAAAACTGTAATCTACCTAATATTTTATTTATGAAACATATTGTTTCCTTTGTATTTTATGTATTTTATTGAATTTAAAATATCAATATATTTATTTAAAATATTATTTTTTATTTTTATTTTAATATATGTATATCATATTAATCTGTATTATTTAAAAAGACTATAATTTATGTATCTATTGTTAAGTTTTTAGAATAGTTATTGTTTTATTATTGTGTTTTTTAAGGGGTTACACCACCTTGGTACTTGGAAAAATAGCTTTTAAGCTAAAATAGCTACTAAGTATAAAAAAAAAGTAACGTAACGTAGAGAAAAAAATTAAAAAATCCTACGACGAGTCTTAGATAATATTATAAAGAATGCGTATTGTAAATTTTAAGAAAATCGTTTGAGTAGATCTTGAGATATCTTGTACACCAGTTTGAAAAAAGTAGTTTCGAGAAAAACGCAAAAGAAAAAACAGGACGGCGTCAGCATCTTAAAACCAAATATTTATTCTAATTGCTATAACTTCGAAAATAATTTAAATTTTGAAATGCTTTACTGTTTAAGCTATTCCTAAAAATATATATAAAAAAAAAATCGATGTTTTAAAAAACCTTAAGGTGGTGTAACCCATTAATGCATTTTTTCACGCACAAGTGCATACACGTAGTAAATATTTATTTATGTTTGCATTAATAATAATATTTTGTGCACTTTTATTTATATTATTTCAGCATGTTTGGTGTAAATTTTTTAAATAAAAAAATAAGAAGGCAAAAATAAAATAAAATTTTGTAGGATTACATCAGGAAATAACAGCAGACGTGAAACGCCTTCAAAAATAACAGGAACCCTAAACTCAAATCAACTCACTGTACCTATAGTTGACAAGAAATTAATAGAGGTAAAAAGTTTTGAAAATACTGACGCTCAAACAGAAGAGACAATCACAGTCACTGATAATTTAATAGACATCAACAATGATATAATCATACAAAATCCAATTAACGACAACGCGACTGTGAATTTGCCATCAGACATGATTGACCTGAATTCGAATCCTAACAGTGAGCCGGATTTATTAAAAACCGATAACTGTGATTCACCAACGAAAAAATTAATCACAGATATAGGAAATCGCCTTTTCGAGACAATTTTAGAACCAATTTTAAATCCAATCGATACTAATATACTAGATAATTGCAATAATGAATTTGGATTCGATAAAAGTACAAATAATTATATTCAAAGCAATTCGAATGACACGACATCAGAATTAGATAATGGAAATACGGGATTGAAGAAAGAAGATAATTTTAACTGTTCTACAAATTCTTTAGTCTCAGAAAATTTATCATCGCCTATGCAAACGAGTACTGATAATATGATTGACTCAGAATTAGCTTCGAACGATTCTCATTCGCCTAAAAGTATTCAAAATTTAAATTCAAATTCAAATATAACTGACAGTCAAGGTAATCAGCCTATCAATTTCAATTATGGTCATAGTTTATTAGAGATCAAAAAGTTTAATGAATTTTGCTCCAGCTACGATAAGCCAAAAATGTATTCGTCAAACGAAACTTTTTCAAACCCAAAAAGCGATCAAAGTTTATTGAATTCCGCTGAGAGTTGTGATAGTTCACCTGTGCATAAAGTAAACAAAGATTATATATCAAGAAAACAATCAAAAAAATTTAAATCTAAGAAAACATTTGGTGTTAAAACTTTACAAGCAATTTTTAGTAAAAATGATGGTTATTCAGATATATCAAGTACCAATTCAGATTTTGGTGATGAAAGTTATAGTTTGAATGATAATAAAATTGAATTACATTCCATATCAACGCAGGTACAAATGCCAAAAATTGACAAAGTTCCTACATCAATGCAAAAACAAGCAGCTTCATGTTTAACAAATATGGAAATTGTCAAAAAATCAAATGAACCTAATTTACTAACGAACACTGATATCACCAATTTTTTAGCTAAACCAATTCTCACAGAAATAACACCTCAATTTGAGAAAAATATTCATTCGTTTTTATCGGAAACATTTGAAAAGAAATCGAAATCAACAAACCCTGAGGTAACATTACCAAATTTTTCAGTCTCAAATATTGGCAATAAAAAATATTTTATGTATAATGGTCAAAATGTACGTGTCGGAAAGGCCCTAAGATTATGCCCAAATGAAGATTTAATCGATAAAAATAATATACCCGGAGAAAATTTGTGTGCAGAACAAAAATTAGCGCAAAGAGAAAAATTATTAGCTAGGTATGTTTACAATACAAATTCTGTTAATGTAGATGGTATTGGAGACCCTGACTTTGGTACACCTGTTTAAAAGCAAAACACGGCTCCTTGTAGGTAGAAAGATTGACATGAGCTATTTTTTAACAACTCAGATATTAGTTAGATTGAGATAACAGAGAACAGTTTTATTTTGGGCTAAAGTGAATAAAATTTTTACATAATAGTTAGTAGAATCGGTTTTAGTAAACTTTAAATTATTATTTCAAGTGAAAGGAGGTTAAAAGTACACTAAAATTAGTATTTATTGTTGGCTAAGTTTTTACTGCAAGCGACGCTTGTCCTGCTAAAGCTTATATTAGGTCGTTGATGAAGATTTTTTCTTTTTATGTACTTTATGGGTTCATTGAAGTACTATGTAATTATATACGATTTATATCACTATTTTGCAAACGGAGTTATTATTTAGTCATTGTTATAATAAAATATATTTACAAATATTATTATTTTTAATAATATTACCTACTAACGTAAATACACTTTCATTACTTTACTATTTTTATATATTAAAGAAAATGTTATTTATTTATTCAATATTACTTTTATTTTTCGATGATATACAATGTAAAAAACAAATTCATTTGAGTTAAATTAACTGGTATAAACTAGGTATAACATGTTCTTTAGTATTTTGAAGAAACAAATGAAAGCGATTTATGGTCTCTATTCTTAGTATTTTTATTTATTTACAAGTATAGATTAATTAGAATATTTAGAATAACCGACGATATTTTTGTTACAATCATAATTTTTTTAATGAAAGTATTAAAATTTAATAAAAGTAATGCGTGAATAAGTAAATAATATAATGATAATTTCTTTAATATATTGAGCTGTAATATTTTTAATTAAAGAGTAGATACATACATCTAAAAATAAAAAGCAAAAATTGTTTAAATTTTGCACAAATAAAATATTTATTTTTGTACAAGTAGAATATTTTATATCAGAATTTTTATGAACCAAGCATTGTTGGTTTTTTTATAAAAGTGTAGTTAGTAAATTAGTTATAACTTCGTTTGCAAAATGAATTTATATCTTATTTGCATTCCAATATTAAATATAATATATAGTAGTACCAAGTACTGCAGAATTTTATATGTTTTAAAAACTATTGATAAATAATTATGTACGTAATACGTTCACTGAAACAAAATGAAAATTCTTAACAGTAAAAATAATTGAAATTATGCTTAAACACATATCCAAAGAGTGAACAATTATTCTAGTTAAAGTGTATAGAATTTTATTTACAATTTCTCTGTCAGGCTACTCATAATATGACCGATAAGTAATGAAACTTTTGCAATATAAATGTGTATTATAAAAAAACGTTTGTGTTCCAAAGTTAAGTATTTAAATAATCAGTAAATAAATAATGAATATTCTAAAATGTAACATTATTTGTGATAGTTTAAAAAATCGTAAGTAGGTATTATTAACTGCCTATTTATTGTAACAAATCTATTGTGTGTAAATTTATGAGTAGCTTAGTTTGAATTCATATCTCACGATGTTTTTATTCATAATAAGACTGACAAAACAATAAGCTCTATATACACAGATGTTGTTGAATCACATTTTAATGTAGCAACTAGAATATGTATTATTATTATTATACAAAGTGTAACGTTGATAATGACAAAAAAAAAAACAGTTTTCAAAACGTTTATTCTATGCTCTAAATATCACTTGCTCGCATAAAAATGGTATACAAGAATTTTTAATCGACGACAAACATTAAACAATTAGTTTCATTATTTTCACAAAATAAAAATATTTATTTTTCCACGGTAATTCATATAAACCAAAGTTTTGTACAATGGAAACATATCTCCCAAAAAATATAAATAAACACTACTTCAGAACAAATAAAAATAATCGCTTAATTGGTTTACATTATGAGTTAACAATTAAATTTACTTTAAAACTGAATAATTGAAATTTTAAACATCTTGTACTACAAAACATGTAGTTACGCCGCGCGTAAACAAGTCTTATCGTGCTGAAACCATTAAAATATCTGTATAAAGTACTTCGTTACGAGTACGAAACTCATAACTAAATTTGAATAGCTTTAAGATGTTCGTATAATGATCTAGCTTTAGCATTTGAAGCTAACTGTTTCTTATTTCAAATCTCAAGGTAATTTAAATTAAAATTTTAGAAGATAAGAGAGGAAAATAATTAAAAAAAGAGTTTTATTAAGGAAATTTGTGTACTGTTTTTATAAGATTTGCGTTTAAATTAAATAATTTTATATGTAGTTATTCTATGAGATACATACTAATACATTTTTATTTGCTTTTTTCATTGCAGTAAATTCTATAAACTTGTGTGTAAAATATAATTTCAAATGAATTAATTTGAAATACAATCTAATAATTCTAGTAATAAGTTAAATTTGAAATTCTTGTATACCATTAATTTGCAAATTGCCTAGCTGATTTAATTTAATTTAGCAAATGTATAATTTCATTATACATATTAAATATAAAAATATACTTGCAGTACAGCATTACATTTTTCCGTTTCTGTTTTATTATATATTTACATTTCAGTCTGTTTACGGTAAGTGTTATTTAAATACTTATTCACAAAATAACAAATTTAGATACTAAAATATTATTACTCCGAATACAAAATTATTCAACTGATGTGATTAGAATTTATTTGCAGTTTATAAGTAATTAATGGACTGCATTTGCGTAAAAAGGACTGAACAATAAGGTAACTGAAATCTTATTTCTGTAAACTTGCAATATATTTTATAAATAGTACAGTATTTTGTTTTTTCTTTCATATTGATTAGATAGATTTAAATAAAAGAACTTTTTGGTCTAATGTCAAAATGTATGTATGGAAACTAGCAAATAAAAGAGGTAATAAGAAAAATTTTAAAAAGACCTATTATTGTCACGATCATGTGTAAAACGGACTTAATTTACTTAGTTTTTAAAATATAATTCTTTATATATTTTGTTCCTTGAGTAAAATTATTTTTAAATATAAACAAGCTATGTATTTCCGTTGCACAATAACTTTTTATAGATTTCAGTTGTATAATTATATGCAATTAAATTTCAAATTGTATTCTAAAAGGATCTCGAAAAAAAAAAGGTCATTAATTCCTAAAATAAAAATACTTATACTTTTTTTTTTTTTTTTTCGAGATTAAACTATTAATTTACTCACTAAATGCATAAATAATAAATATTAGAGAAGAAAAATTTGATATTTATATGCAAAATCTCAAATCAAGTGTAAAAAAATTGACAATTGAGAAAGGTTTGTCTTCTGCTAGGATAATAATTTCAAGTATATCTCAGATCATGAGAGAACTGTTCAAAAGTATGGAAAAGCCTTACCCAGCTCCTAGCAAAACTGTGATAAAATATTTATGGAAAGAACTAGATAGAAAAATGACAGCTCAGTTGTCTTCTAATATCGGCCATTTTATAGATATATTTTAAAATGAATGGTAGAATATTTCATCTTTGAAATGTGCAAAAATAGTCTTATTTCAAAATCAAAAACAATAATTGATATGCTACAATATATTTTGAACGTATTTAAAACTTTATTTATTCCTGTTTGGTCCTGTAAATTTAGTTTAAAAATTCCTTTAAAACATTTGTCTTTTAAATTATAATTTTATGTAATAAAAAGAAACAAAATTATTGAATTTTAACTTGAAATTTAGATTTTATTAATAATTAAATATGTCCGGTTAAAAATTCTAAAAGACTAGAATTCATTTTTAGTTTATTGTAATTTTAATTAGACAATTTATTGGATGTATTTTGTGTACATCTGATCATTTTTATTAATTAATTAATAGAGAATTAGTAGTCTGTACGTAAAAGAACATATTGTATAATATTAACAACATTTAGTTATTCCATATATATTTATTATTTAGTTATAATCGTTTCATTCTTTCACACATCATCAGAAAGAAGCGATCGTAACTAGTTCTTTAAATATTAATATTAACACTTGTTATTAGTATTCGCTTAGAGATATTTTTGTTAATACTCAAATGTTCTAAATAGTTAACATTTTTTACTTATTTATTTTTTAATAAAAATATTTAGAGTAACCTGGACCTATGTATACATGTTTGTAAGTAGCTATGCTATTCTCTATTTTTAATTCAGTGAATTTATTGTGTAGTGATTAAGATTTTGTGCGAAATGGAATTTGTCTGTCAGTATATTTAAATTTGAAATTTTTATAAAAGTTCATTGAACAATGTTTCAGTTCATTTACGTTAAATATCTCATTGATACTTTAAATTATTTATTTTTAGAGTTAGAAGGTTATGAAAATATTAGTATACGTAACTCCATGATCTTTGACAAATTTAATTATTTGTAATTTTATTTATTTTTACTTAATTTGAGAATTTTTTCATTTAATTAAACAACTTTAACGTTAAATTGTGGTATTTATATTCTAATTATAAATATTTTAGAAAAATATTTAAGTTTTATAATTATCTGTTTATTTTCATAAAAAGTAAAAATTCTAAGTAAGTTTTTGAAGTACTCTAATTTTAGAGATGAATAAGAAAGGAAGTGAAATCGTTTAAGTTTACTGTAAATATTTTTAATAGGATGTAAAGAATTCCAATTTACTTATTTATTATTTTTCGCGTAAATTGTATATTATGCAATTAAATTCGCAACGAATATATTTATTGTTAAACTTTAAAGAATCAATTTTAAATTTTATTAAACAATTATACTTCTTGTTCTTAATTATACATAAGAAAATAATCAGCTATAATAACTAAAATAGTTATGTTTAAAATTCGAAATAAAATAATGTCTCGAAGAAGGGCTACGACAATATTTATATTTTTTGAATTTATCGAATTTTTTCATTAATTGTTATTCTCTTTTAAAAATAAGGGGCGCATAAAATTGTATTTTTATCTGGTCTCGAACAAGGGTTACTGAATTCTTTATTTTATTGATAAATTTGATTTTTATTTAAAAAAATATACTTTTTGCTCACAAAAAAATAAAATAATTGTCATTAAAAAATTCAGTTATTTTATTTTTAAGGGATGATTCAAATATTTTTCAGTCTGGTTTCCAACAATAGCTTTTAAATTTAATCTTTTCTTTTTGAAATCTAAAGTTTCAAGTTCAAATAAACATTTTTATGAAGTACGAATTATATTGTATAAAATATTTAATAACTTATTTGACAAACAACTAAATTTTGCTTCTATAATAGATATAATAAGTAAGGGTCTTTATTAAATAAACGGAAAAAATATATTTTGAAATGTAAAAATTGAATTTAGTTTAATACAAGCACACCTCTTGGTATGTAGATCACGCATTCTTTAGTCCCATTACATTATATTATAAAAATATTTTAACCATTTATTTATACATTTGTCACTTAAATGTCAGATAAAATAATATATCGTCAGTAATTTATATCCTCTATTACTTAATACCAGCGACTACCAAACAGTTACTAACATATTTTAAATTACTTATAATATTCATCAATAAATATGCGTCACTAATTTCTACTTTTTATGACAAGCAGTTGGTTCCAAGTTGTTCAATTCAAACAGAGTTAAAATTAAAACAAAGCGTAATTATATATCGTGCGGGAAATCTTAGGACCTTCATGCGGCATTCTTTGGAAATGACTGCAGACATTGGAATGCAAAATAAGATTTTCAGTCGACGGTTATAAATAGACGCCGCGACGGACCAGGTGAAATTCTCTTCTTTTGGCACAAAGAATTTTAAGCGTTCCAATATTTATACTGATATTATTTTTATAAAAATTTCCAATATTATTGATTTTTATTCCGTAATATTATAAATATTTTATTAAAATACAAAATATTTATGAATGAACATATATGTTAACACAAAATAATTGTCTATGGATTTAAAAAAATATTGTGCATTGTTGAATATTATTTTTATTTATGTTTTTAGAACGTTTATAGTAATTTTTATATAATTTTATATTGATTTTTTCTAGTCGTTACTTAAGTTTAATTAATTTTGTTAATGAATTTAAATTTTAATTAATTTTTTGGTGCAAATTATATGAATTGAAGTGGGATCTGTTATTTAGTAAATTAATTAATTATTACTCATTTACAACTCCTAATAAAAAAATATTTATTATATAATTTTTCTTTTGATTAAGGTAATTTTGTTACTTTTACTTTGTATTTTCACTTTTATATTAGAAAAAACTCTAAATAACTATTAATTTGTAAGTGTAAAATTATTATAGTTTTATTTATATTTACAAATTAATTTTATTTTTATCAATTTTTTGCATTATTTAGCAGTATATAATAGTTATTTACATACAAAGTGCGGGAACGACTAGTTTATGGATGAGTGTTTGGCGGCACGAGCTTGTGAGTGTCGCCATAGAACGATTCCGGGAACCAAGTTCACGCAAGACGTATGTACAATATTTTTTGTACGAAAAGTTTAAAACTATTAATTAATTATTTATATTATTTTTAATAGTTATGTTTGACGCTTCATAGGTTACTGCTGTCAAATCAGACAGAAAGTGTTGCCAACTGTGTTAATGAAATGCACTAAATTTATACTTAAAAATTAAATTTCATTCAATAATTTACCACTTTTTATAATTATTATTAGGAAAAGTAAAGTTTGAAAAACTATATTTTTTTATTATAAATACAGTTTTTTAATAGATACCTTAGAAATAGGAGTGCTTTTTGCGAAATTTCCCGTACGCTAATCTGGTTATAATGCGGAAAATAGAAGTTTCGGATGTTGCTTAGGTAATACAAATCAATACTTTAAGATTAAGTTATTCATATTTATATTAGTTTTAAATTTAATATAAATTGATAAATATAGAAATATTTTCTATCCTCACGGTCAAGTTAACTGCAGTACAATCTTTAAAAAGAAATCTACTTCTTTAAATAAGTTAATTTATTTGTTCGAACATTCATTAAATACATTCTAAGTTTATTGGCGTCTATACATTTTAGAGTAAATTTTATAGTAACTGCTATTATCCTAAATATGTAACACTTTTGTTGAAAGATTGGTTGATTTGGAAGTGCAATGCAGAGTCGATAGTAATGACAAACTTTTAATCAAATACTTTTTAGTATTTCTGTTCGTAAAAGCTGATTTTATTTAAAATTATATAACTTGAAATTGTTTTTTTAGTGAAATAACAAATATATTATATTTTCTGCGCATTATTGATTTGGGTGAATGCCTAGACCCAAGTATAAAAAGTTTATTTTGGTAATAACATTTGAAAGTCACCAGGTATGTAACTCACCGCACCCTTTTTCACAAACTTAAAATAAGTCAGGTTCAAAACACTAACGTCACAAAGAATCGGGTTCAAAAAACAGAGGAGAGCAAAACATGAAAAAAATATTGGCATTGAAACAACGTGTTTTATTTATTTACACGTGTGACGAAATTTAATCACGTGTTGTTTTCTTCTTAGTGCTTCATGGGTATGATTCATGTTAGTACAGGACGACAATTCAAAAAAATATTGACTTGGGAGACAAGTAGTTTTTCATAATATTTTAAATAATAATATTAGATGCCAAATACTCTATTGACGTTACATGCTTAGACAAGTACGTATTTCAGTACTCTTACATAAATTCTGACGTTTTTACTTAACTTATGCAGGTACTTATAAGGAAACTCTAATCTTATAAATATATTTATAATTCTATGTCACAAATTTGGTTTTATTTAGTTATTTTCATAAATTCAAAATAATATTAATACACACTGAATAATTTAAAAGATCCATTAATTTATCCATTAGGATTATTTTGTGAATGAAAATAAACTATATGTGTTACTATTGATTTTATTTTTGATACAGATTTCAATGAGTTATATAGAATTTAGAAATCTGCAGAATACATAACTTCTACGGAAATAATTAAAATAGATAAGAATAAAATCAAGGGTACAAGTCTTTAAAAATGTTTTGAATTATTTTTAAACAGCTGGTAGTACGATTAAGTTCAGAATTTGAAGCAGGCTACCATTCATTTTAAATCAAAATTTACAGTTGTTGAATAAATTTGACTTAAACATTTTGCTTTAAATTTTGAGCTCAACTGATTCAAGGTCTTTCAAATTGAAAATGAAGGGTACAAAACTCAAAAAATGTTTTGAATTATTTCTAAACAACTGGTAGTACTATTAAATTCAGAATTTGAAGCAGGTTATCATTAATTTTAGATCAAAATTTACAGTTGTCGAATAAATGTGACTTAGACATCTTGCTACAAATTCTAAGCTCAACTGATTCAAGGTCTTTTAAACTGAAAATTTTGAAAGTGATGTGAGTAGAAGTTTAGCAAATAGAAGGAGAATAGAATAAAGAGTTGCATTATTGTCTTTTATTCACTGTCATAAAATCAAAACAGTTTCGATAGATCAGTATTGATATGTAAACTAAAAACTGAATATTGTAAAATATAATTCAATTTTTTTGCATAAAAATGTATCTTTATCTCTCTTTGTATTTAAGGTCATTATTTGTAATTTATAATCAAATAAATAATTTACAAAATTTTTAAATAAATAAATGTTTAGAATTCTTTTGATAATTATTAATTTTGTACTGCTATGGATATATAAGCATATTTTTTGAAAGGTATATTTGAACCTAGAATAATTTGATATTTCCTTAATTTATAGATAAGGAAGTAATTTTTGTCTGTCATTTACAAAAACATGTATACTTGAAACTTCTTAAAACATCAAGTTCAAGATCATTTAATTTAAAATTGACATTTAAATATCAAATTTACAACATTTTATTTTCTTTTTGGCAACAATCTTTGTAAACAAAAGATTCAATTTCAAATTTCAATGTAAATCTAAGCCAAATAATAATAGAAAGGAAGTACCTGGTTTATCCTTTACATTTTTATATAATTTAAATCAGTTGCTTCATGTCCAGTCTTTGGATCTTTGCCGTAAATATAAATCATAATTTATCAACATTAATGTTATTGTTAGTCATCTTTAGGACACTTTCATGGTCCAGTTTTAAATATAAATTTTATCGGTGATTTACATTTGCTGAAAGCCATTATTTTTAAAATTTAACACTCCATATATTTTAAAATATTCTTGTTTGAACAAGGTGAATATAAATATATTTAGTATTACTAACCTCACTATATTCCCCATGGTAACGGTATATTTCCGATGCAACTATGCAAGATTTTGAGTGAATTTTTCATTGGCAATTTACATCTGTTGAATGCTTTCAACAGACATTTCTTTTATAAAATATACAAATGAGAAATAGTTTTATATACAAGAATAATTTAAGAGTATAGTACTTTCATATATGTTTTTTATTCGTAAGCTTACTGATAATTCCTTCTAGTCGAAGTTAGTTTTTAAAAAATGATAAAATATTGCAAATAATTTATGTTTTCAATCCGGAATATTGTTCTTAACATATTTTAAATACTTATGTGGCTTAAATTAGTTTTTTATTGTTTGCTTAACATTAAGTTAAATTTACAATATTTTGACCAAAGAAATCACATACATATATAGTTTTTAAAGACATTTTGGTACTTTACAAATTAAAGTAATATTGAATATCAAAACATTATAGTATATAGTAGCTTAGACACCCTAAATATAAAGATTTCACTTCTTGCAGAAATTTTGTTTTTGTTTTAGTACCTTCTCAATTGATTTTTCTTTACGTTTATTTTTTGTTCCTTTTATATTTAAGTTATCTTCTTCGTCTGTTACTTCTGCCCTAGACTTATCATGACTTGTTTTTCCTTTTAGCTTCCTTTGTAGTTTTTATTTATTTTTATCGTTTTTATTTGTTATCCAAATATGACCTAACTATTTGACTCTCCATTGATTTATTTTCTTTACCTTAATTTCATTTAATTTCTGTTTAATATTATGGTTAATTCTTAGTCTGTTTTTATTTTATTTTTATTATTAATATTATTATTACTATTTTATATACTTTTGTTTTCAGTGTATTTTTAAATACGAAAGAATTTTAACTTTACTTATTAAGCCTCTTTTTTATACAATTTCAATTATCTGAAATTATTTTTGTTTATTTTGATATAATATCCATGATTCTGGATCAAAGAATATTTAGATTTTTATATTTTTACTTTTGCTTTTAATTTTTTACTTTATATAAAGTATTAAAAATTTTATTTGAAACAAAACAAAATATTTGAGTTATTAATAAATATAGAAAAGTATATTTAGTTAAGTTTCTTATTAAATTATCGACATTTTGTTCAAAATACTTTATTGCGTGCTAACCATGACGTCATATCTGCATTCCACTAACGATTTATGTTAATTTAATCTGCTAAAAATAGAATGCTTCCACATTTAGATTTATATACATAAAATTCATACTTTTCTCTTTGTTCAAGCTTGAAAACTATTATTAACAAAATTACAATTAATTCAGGAAAAATAAAAGTCTCAAATAAAATAATCTTTCATTTTTAAACATAAAAAAATACTTTATTTTCTTGTACTTATATTTGTAATTTATTACAACGTCACATCTACAAAACACGGATGTATTTTTGAAAATAAAACAATTACTTTCAAAATAACATAATATATAGTTAATTATAATCTCTTTAAAATATAAAAATTATTTATAAATCTTTAAATATACGCATTTGTGACTTTTATTTTGTTTTTATGTAGAAAACGATGATTGATATTTGAAATTCGGAAATATATTTTATGATTTTATTATTTTTTATTTTTCACACCTTGCTAAGTGTGAAAATATTTTCTTATTTATTATATCAAGTTAAAAATATTTTATTTGTTCAAAATGTTTTAATTAGGAGTAAAAGTTATCAATCTTGAGAAGAAATAGTTGAGGTTATATTGATCCTATTTCCAGCGGTCGAATATACAAATACAAAAACACATGACTTGTATATTCAATCCAATGTAATTACCTCGACGCCAATGCGTTTTGTCCATAAAATAAACAAAGATGCACTTTGTAAATTTTCTGGATATTTATACATCCAGTGCTATCATGTCAGCAATATATCACATGTGGTTGCAGTATGCTTTTGCATAAACAGCAAATAGATTTTTGCTTGTATATGTAACTTTTTTACTTGTTGAAATTGTTTAGAAATACTTGCGAAAAATTTTAGCAAAATAAATATTTAGGTTAGTACAAACGGGTTGTTAATAATAGGTTTCTTTCGGTATTTCATACATCTGCAAAATTTTGTAGGAAGTCTTATTTGTTATATTGTGCTATAAATTTCAGAGTTATTTATTTTTGTGGGTTTTACTTCAAGTACTACAATTATAATCCTTAGTTACAGAGATTAATACGATATAACAAGAGAATTTATTCTTCTGTTATTCTGTTTTCCAAATAGTTTCTAATATAAATAACTCTGAAGTAATTTAAAATCTTTTTTATTTTATTAAAATAATTTATTACACAAAATATAAAGTATACTATATAATTAACAAAAAAGGCAGATAAAATAACTATTATTAAAAGCTTCATTTTCTTTATACTGTATTATGGAATTGTATCATTACATTTCTTTCTAAAATTTTAATTTAAGGGGGTATTACCATCGAGACAGCGTATTTTTACAGTTTTTCACAATTTTTTTCGAGGTTAATTTAATACTTGTGATATTGCGGTTTTTTGCAGCTTGTTTATTTAAATTTAAACTATAAAAGATGACTATTTATTATTTAAAAAAGTCTCGGTTCGACCTCTAAATGAAGCCTTTAATGATACCATGCTCGCCGTGTTTCTTCGAAGGGCCGGAAACTTTTCTCCGGTTCTATGATCTGAAACCTAAAATTAAGTAGCAGTTAATCTGTGTTAAATTAATTTAGACCATGGACAATGTAAACTCTTGATAATTCACAAAATGGCGTCCAACCAGAAAAAGTCAAATTTTGTCACCTTCTTTAAATTTTAAGGCGCTTGGAAAAATGTTAAATGTTAAGATAATTGAATAAAAGTGGTCCAAACTAAAAAAAAGTAGAGCTCAAGATTCTAAAAGCTCAAATAGATAAGTTTTTTCTGAGAAATGTTTCCGGCCAATGGAAAAAAAAAGGTTACGAAAACAACGTGTTTGAAGTTTTGAAACAAGTATTAATCTTATTTGGAGATTCTTACCTTTAGTCAGTAATGCCAGCTCCGTACAATAGGCCACTTTGAGGCATGAAACTAAGTGCTAGAAAATATCAATAAATGCAAAAATAAATCGATTTTTTTTAAATTCTAAACGGTAATACCCTTTTTAAAACGCAGTTAGTGGCAGTATGATTTTAAGTTAAGTGCAGAATTTGAAACTAGCTGCCCAAGTCGAATTTAACAGCTAACTGTAAATTTTGATTCTAAATGAGTGATATATTGCTTCAAATTATGTACCCAGTCATACTACCAGTTGTCAAGAGGTCATTCAAAATGATTTCAGAGTTTCGTTAATTTTTTTTATAATATTTGTATAATTAATATTGTATTTAAGAGTTTTCTTAAATTATAATAAGTTAATAGGGCCCGCAAAAATATTTTAGGAGCTTATAAGGACCACACTTACTAAAAATTTTAGAACCATTGCAAATAGGTAATTGAAACATTTATATTTAACTAAAAATAATAAGTTTTATCTAATAAATATCGCATATTAGTTATGCTACAATTATTGATAACCAATAATTTATATAATTTTCGAAATATTCTATAAATAAAAACCGAAATTCTTGAAATTAAATTAAAATTTGTTTTTCTCAGTTGGTTTACGATTTATCCATGACCGCATATCATTGTATCCAGTACGATCTGACTCACATCAGTTTAACATAACTCCGCATTTTTGGCACTGATACCTAATGAAATTGTATTTCATTCAAGAATAACTTACCGAGCGACGAGCGCGTTTTTATTTACAAAAATCTTATGTTTTGATGGGAAAGAATTTTAATGAGTCGATTTTCAACTAAAAAGATTTCTTCATTCTAATTATAATTAAGTGATATGTCGTTTATTGCTTATTACTGGAAATTATTTATTTTTTAATTATTTTCGGAGTTATTTAATTAATTGCTTGAAAATTCTCACATGTTGAATATCATATATCATTTCAGATAAGAAATATTTTTATATATTTAGATATATAAAATGTATTTATAACAAGTTATGTTTTTATTCAAACATAATTCTTAAAAATTTAATATTTATTATCACAAAATGTTTACTAAATAAATTTTACTTCTTTATTTTATTTATCAAATAAATTTACCATGAATAATATAGAAATAGTTGAAATATAATATTGTTAAGTTTTATAGATAGATTTTCTTGAAATTCTGTATTTACACTTCAAATTAAACTAAGAAAAAAACGTTCTGAACTTGAAATTTGACTCATCGTTTTTTTCTTTCGTGGTAACTATGAATGCTCTTTAATTTGAATAAAAAATAGTCAAAAAATGTCAAAATTGTTTAACATACTATAGATTATTTTAATACTTCAAAGAACCATGCCATTTTTGTGTTAGAATTTCTGTATAATTTTTTGGAAGCAATAACAAAATATTATTTTTGAAGGTAGTATTAAAGATGATGAGTTAGTTAGTATAGATAAGAAAGAGAATGCAATGTATGACAAATACGAAAGTGATCGTTTATATTTAGCCGCAGTGTTCGCGACAGTAATCCGGAAACAGCATATTTTTCTAACGCATACCAGGTTACTGATTGCCACGGTTCAAAGCATTCCACAAGGCATTCGGTTGCATCAGGAATGAAGAGCAGGTCAAACACTGATATAATTTGTAAATGACAACATACCCACAATTTAGAATTCCCATTTATATTAATCCTAAATAATTTTTTAGATATTCCAAATATTAATTATTATTGTTGGAATTAATTTTGTTTGCGCAGCTGCGCTTATTTTTTTATTCTCATTCAAATTGCAAAAAGTAATGGTAACATTTATTAAAAATATATTAAATTGGTGGTACTTCTTTGTAAAACGTTAAGAATAAAAGTAATTAAAAAAATTGAACCTAATTATTTGGCTAGTTGTAGGTGTATCGTTATAAATAAATCAATTAAAAATCTATAAATACTTTAAACTTGAATTTACTGCAACATTTAATCTAGATTTATATAATGATACTTAACCTCACATTGACACGTGCTTAAGTATTCGACTTTTAAAAATATTTACAAATTCCAACGGATGTTTCTTTCAGACCTTTATTATGTTGACATTATAAGATTTCAAAAACGCAGTTTCGATTGGAAAAAAACAACTCACAAATTATTGAAAACGAAATAGGTTACTCTAATTTTTATATTAGCCAATAAGATTTGTCATTTATTTATGTTAACATTTGATATTTGATCCTGATACCAGGAATGTAGCTGCTACATCTTTTATTTATTTGTAATTAATATTTATTTCAAAGATGTTAACTTTATTTATTTTAAAATATGATATTCTACACTTAACTCTGAGAGACACGATTTTTTTATCGGTGGAAAAACATCCTTCATAGTTGATGATGAAGAGGGGTGGTTCTTAAATTCCATATACTTGCAGTTGTTATAATTAAATGGGACTAACGGTATAAAAATCGTCATAAAAAATATTAAAAAATGCATTTGATGGTACATCTGAGGAGTCATTCAAACAGAAGTTGTACTGGTTTTAATTGATTTCAAAGGAAATTTTTTTAAATAATAAACCATAAGGTCTAGATTGCTCCTTACATTTTTTTTTCGTAGAATTCACTTTACCATCAACTTCGAGGGACGATTTGACCCTTTAAATATGTTTTATCGTCGATAAAAAAAATACGTGTCTCTTAGAATTAACTATAGAATATCATATTTAAAGTTGAACAAAATCTTCTTTGTAAGAATTAAAGAAAAGCAGCCAATATTTATTTTGAAAAATAAAAGAAAAAATGAATGTTTGTTTATAATATTTCAAATACTTTGTAAATATCTTTCAATATTTTGTAACACTTTTTTTAAGACACGTGAGTTTTACAGCGGCGCCAATTTTTTTAGAATAATCTTTGTATTTGTTGTTGAATCTTATTACATTATTTTTGGAAATAGTATAAATTATTTTTAGTTTTTTTACATGTTTCTAAATTTATGAATCAATTTATTATATTTGTTATATAACACATATTTGTATTTTTATATATGTAATTTCAAAAAAATACAATATATTAATCGTTAAAGATCATTTAAAAAATATATATACATAATAACTTTTTCTTCTGATAAAAAGCTATTTAAATTTCTTTATTTGTAACTTTGAAACAGTCGATTGGTGGTACTTTTGTAATTAGCTTTAGTTTATGAAGTTAGTTGGTAAAATTATTTTACGGTTAGAAATGCATTTTAAACTAATTTTTAACTTATTTAAATATTATATTATATTTATTATATAAATTAAAGTATTATTTCTTTACTATCATATATACGTATTTTAATTATAAATAGTCAAATATAGTTATCATATAATTTCTTTCAAATTTAGAATAGTAATATTAAAACATTATATTATTACGAATAGAGAATACACAAACGTATAAACTAAAAGGTCAAATAAATATAAATAACTACATAAAGTTAGTAATCGGACAAATCACTTCAGTAATCTCCCCTTGGCCCATTTCACTCTTCATAAAAAGAACGACTAATTGATGTTTCTCCTTCATATCACATCTCTACGTTTCGCATTCAAATAAGTATCTTTAAAAAATATGCCGACTGCTAGTAATTTCACGGTCCGAGGGGAACATTGAACTCTTTGAAATATATTTAGGTATCCAGGCTTATCGCGTTTTTACAATATTAACTTTATTTTCGATACAAAAATACGAAAATATTGCGTCACATGTATCGAATTTTTATTTGGAGTCATCAGACAAAACAATGTTTTCTCTTCTGTTTTTGTGCAAATGGAACAACATACATAGTTTTCTGTTTTATCTGTATTGCAACTTAATAAATTTTAAACAAAATTAAGTTTTATACCAATTAGTATGAAATTTATTTTACAAAAAAACTAAAGGCATGTAAATGTAAGGAGTTTATTATTTATTTACTTGAAGAAAATTCCTTTTGGTAACATCAGTAGAAGTTTTCTGGCACTGCAATTATTATTGTTTACATACCATGGTATTTTAAACATTTTCAGAATACTTTCAGTTCATTGGGGTCTTTTGTTAAATTCTTTGTTGTTAATTTTGACATTTATTATTTTAAACAAGTTTAATTATCGTCTGTCTTAGTGAAAGATGCAAATAAAATAATAAAATTATATGCATTTGTTTGTATGTGTAATTAAACATTCCAGACTTATGTTGAATATTATTTAAAATAATGTTTTTTCATTTATTAAAATAAAAATACAATCAAATCTTATAAATGAATTTTAGTTCTGATTTTTTTCTAATATTAGATTAATTTATGTACAATTACAGACCTTAAATAAAAAAATAGGACAGTGTCAAAAATTTAGTTACAAAATATTAATAAAAAAACAAGTTATAGAATTTTTTTTATATAAAATCATTTATATTTATGACAAATCCTTCTAATAACAAAACATAATATTTTACAAATATATTCGTACTTCAACAAAATAAAAGAAATAAGATTTGCAACATTGCAATAAATCAAATTTTACAATTTCATTTCTAATTTATACCTGATACTTAAGACCTTGCTCTTAAGATTTTCAATATCTAAAGAAAAAAGAACCATTTTTATGGTTAAAATTTTTGGAATAAAATATTTATATTTCAATTAAATAAAACAATAAGTTAACCTCTTCTCATTAATTTATTAATCACTACTTATATAGTCGTCGCCACGAAACAATGTTATTGTGTAATCATTGTGTGTTTACATGGTACTGCCCCGCGATCTGAGACGTTTTATGTGTTTCCAAAAAGCTGTTACTGCTTTATATTCGAACGCTTTATAAAGAAGTAACCAATATATTCAAAAACAGCGTACACTGCATAAATCATTATTGAAAAGTATGTCAACTTACACGTTAAGAAGATTAAAAAAGTGATAATATATGTCGAAGTAAAATATCTGCTTATTATTATGTAATTTCATTGATTCGTGACGACGACTATATGCATATTTTAGTTGCAAATAACCATCATCAACAGAACTTTGTGTTTTATTTTTTTATTGTATTTATTCTTCGCGTAATCTAATTATTTTATAATTAAAAATTTTATATTTTTGAAAGAAGGAAAATTTGTTCAAAAATATGCCCAATATCTTAACTTTTTATTATTGATCTATAAGAAATATTTTGAATATTTTATTCGAAAGTGGTAAATATTAACTTTATTTAAAAGAAAGTTTTCTATATAATTATATTTTTGTAGAAATGTATTAGAGAAAACTTTATAAACAATATATGTTTACCGTCATTTTAAAATATCTTTAGTTTTTCTTTTATAGTTTCAAAATCAATTTCAAAACAAATATAACTTATTGAACTAGATATTGTTTTGTAAAGTAGACGATCGTTAAAAAGAACTTAAAAATAACATAAATTCAAATGATTGCATCAACTTTGTTGAGGAAAATTTTCCATTCCTTTTTAATAAAAGCATCTGGTAAAAAAATAACAAATCTTGTGCATATGCATTGATGGAACGTGTCACCTAATTTGAAAACGGAGTGGATTCCTTGCATTCCTTGACCATCCTATGCAACCATTCAACATGAAATTCCGTTGACAGGTAAGCGACGATGATGGCAGTGGCGGTGCTGGTGCTAGTGTATTCGTCAGTTATTTTTGTGAAATACCATTGCATTCGAATATATATGCTTACCGGCGTTGTGTAACAAAAATTTTGACGAATCTCCGAGATACGATGTTGGCTGTTTGCCGAAATCATCTGTTTTTATAAGAGGTGGACGCATTCCATCATAATTGTTTCCCGTTGCTACGTTTACGTTATGGTTTGCTTTTTTGCTTGTTGATTTTTCTTTATGCCTACGCTACTTTATACCGTGCTGTCTAATAAATAGAGTAGGACATAACTTCAAATTTACGTAAACTTATATGTAAACGAAAACTGATTTAATTGCTTTAACTTGTTAGGCTTACACAATTTTGACGGGAACATATTTATTTATTCATTTATAAACTCATTATAACTGTCAGTATTACTTACTGGATACTTTACTTTAAAGAAATAAAGACAAAATTAACTTAAACTTTTTATTTTATCTAAAATTAATATTCATTCATTACTTCTAACTGAATTTTAAACAAAACGCAATTACAAAATAAATAATTGAATAAGTAATTTATTCTAGAAAACAAATATTTTCAAGAGCGGAGTGGATGCTGCAATCAACTGATTTATAGAAGCTTTCAGATATAATAAAATTACGAAGTTTTCAGATTTAATTCTGTAAATTAATTGAATTTTATGCCAATCGATTACCAATTCTGTCATCAATCAAATATACATATATAATGCTCTGCTTTATTTATCTCACAAAAAAAATAATTGTGAATTGAAATAAGTCTCCAAATATCTAAATATTTTATTTTAATAACTTCAAAAAACACTAATAAACCGTCAATTATCAATTTATATTAATACATTTTTGAAATTATTTTGAAAATCATAATAAAGAAATGATAGTTTTTCGCCTGTTCTATGTAACTTTTTATTGCGCTTGAATCGATTTTTAATTAGTTACAAATAATTATTAAGATTTTAAAACGTAAATATTTAAAGTTTTCTATTAAATAAATATTTTTCTTGAAATAATTAGTCTTCAATTAACATAAGATCATAAAAATGAATATTTTTCAAAATATATCTTCTAGATTGGTGATTTTTAATAAGGAATAAATAATTATCTTACTAAAGGAAAATTTTAAATTGATTATATTTTTATTATTTGCAACTTTTTTCTTCCTAATTCGTCAAATAACTAATATGAATATAAGAAAAAAATTATAGACATTTTAATATTATTTCATTTAACTATTTTTTAAATTTACTAAAGCATAAAATCGTTCTAATTGATCTAAAAATATTCTAAAAGTAATAAATCAATTATGATAGAAAGTGACACGTTAACAGGAAAAATTTAAGTACTTTAACAATTTGTGCCAATTGCGTATTAAAGGAAGAATTCATTTTCTTTGAAAAGTTTTATGCACCATTACCTTCATAACCATATTATAATATTTATGTTAAATTTAAAAAGCTACAGCTATAAATATAAAATTATTTATCTCTTTTATTTATCCTCAAACAGTAAAAAATATCTTTCTAAAAATATGCTTGTTTACTTAAGTACTTAATTTGAAATATTTTGGTATTTCTTGTATGTACCCTATTCTGTTTATTTAAAAATATACTGCTGTTTTTTTGGGGCTCTCTTTTTTGGTGCTCTATTTTTATCGTTTTCTTAAATTATCTCTATATATTGTATTAATAATAAAAACTAAATATATTTTTTGAAGTAAGTAATCATAAAAATATATTTTTCCTTAAATATTTTACTACATTAATGTATTAAGCTACAGATAAAAACCAGAAGACCAGATGGACAGTAACATGCGCTCAAAATGACTATTACAAATACCAGTCATGTTTGTTATGACACACGAACAAGAAGAATGAAATAAAACTTGGGTACGAAACAGAAACGCATTCTCAACGAAATGTGCTGCGTCCCGACGCGAGGCGTCGTACTGCGTACACTCCTTGATTGTTTCAGAAACTGCAGCCAGCTGATTCAACGCTAGGAATGCGATAACGCATGCGTAGTTACGAAGAAATTCCAATAGTGCACAGGTGAGCCGCGCCATGAAAATATTCCTGCTGATTCCTGCGTAAACTTCGCTCGGAAACAGTCGATACTTTACTTTGAATATTTTACTTCGAAATACATGAATACGAATTTCTCTCCCTTTAACGAAATAGCAATAAAATAATTTTTATTTTATAAAAAGTCAATAAAAAATCAACAAAGTGATTTCCTTAATAATTTGTTATTATTTGTTACAACAAGTTTCTTGGCAGTTGTTGAAACTTTCATCAAAAATGAAAGTTATTAGTGACGAATTTGTGAACATTGATTCATCGGACAGTAAGAAGAATAACATTCAGGAGATTTTAAATGGTAACGTCCCTGAAGAAACTCTAAAACGGTAAGTGAATTAAGTCGTTAATTTTCGTTTAAATGACACACAATTAGTACAAAGTTGCATTGTAGTAATGTCGGAATGCAATTCATCTTATGCTCGGTTTAATTTGAAGTTATATTTAGTTAGCAACTTCTTACAGATATGTCAAGCTTTGTATATCAATAAACATTATAAATATATTTTTCGAAACTTATTTATTGCTTTCTATAAATAAGAAAATACATATAATTATGTTGCTAATTTATTAGGGATATAACAATAACAAATAAATACAATAAAATTATCCAAATTGACACAAACACATATTTTACTTAATATAATTATTCTATTATGTTCCAAAAATACTTTAGTGTGATAATTTGTAAAAGTAAATTTCGATGTCATAATTTTCTGACATTAATTATGTAAATATTAAAATTTACAATCCCCTAAAATATGTATTTTAAAGCAAAGTTTGTGCTATATATTTTCTTAATGATCCGTAAAATTTATTTATTATTTTATTTTTTATTTAATTGATATTTAAATTTATTAGAAACAGGTATATATGTATACAAGTAGGTTTTGATGTATAAATAAAAATGAAAACAAATAATTTGATTAAAAAATGTCTTGTAAATCAGGTTTTAAAAAATTATTTAAAAATTGCAGATGCACAAATCAAGCTACAACAAGTTGTTTAAGTGGAATTGCCGAGTTGACTGATTCCTTGTTCCTTTGTTCTGCTGTGGCAATTCGTTCTGCAAATTTGACAGTTAAAGGAATAACATGTGTCGTAAATGCTGCAGCAGAATTACCAGACACACCCTTACCCGATGATAATATCGTGTATGTAAAGGTTCCCGTTTTTGATAGGATTAACTGTGATTTAGTGCAACATTTTGATTATGTTTCTGATTTAATACAAGAGGTGAGTTCTTTTCCTAGTTATTTATATTTATTTTTACGCTATATTAATAATACGAAATGACAAAACTTGTAAAATTGATTGTTATCTATATATTATTTTTTAAATAATTTTTTGCATTTCATTTTTTGTATATATATTTAAATAAATAT
>CM008233.1:17373401-17384608 GCA_002278615.1 Pogonus chalceus | reverse complement strand
CAAAAGTATATTATAAGTACAAAATTACATAAGTTTTATATACGTACAAAAATACATAAGTTTTATATACGTACATGCAATTAATCTTTATTAATGTATAAAGATTTCTTAAACAGTTAATGCAAAAAAAACCTGTACAACACGAGTTCTTACAACGCGGATGTTCTGGTGAAAAAATTAACTTAATTGTAATAAAAATGATGTTTTGATTTGTATTTCATAAAAAGTTCAAAGGAAAAAATAATCTTTAGTTAAATGAAACTAAATAAATATCGTTAATTAGTAGTAAATGACCAAGTTTTTATAATTTATTTTTATTGCTAATAGTTTTTATTATTATATGCAATCAATTTAGTATTATAAAGGTTAAAATGAATATATTTACTTTATATTCTGAAAGCATATATTATATAAGCAGTAAATAACAAGACAGAACAACAACAACAACAACAACAACAGCATCAACAACAACGTAACAACAGCAACAAGGTTGTTGATGCGTGGCTGTTGTTGTTATATTATACGTAGTAGGTACCTGTA
Organism: Pogonus chalceus; assembly: GCA_002278615.1. Taxonomy (NCBI): domain Eukaryota; kingdom Metazoa; phylum Arthropoda; class Insecta; order Coleoptera; family Carabidae; genus Pogonus; species Pogonus chalceus. The sequence goes on along the minus strand of CM008233.1, from coordinate 17,384,068 downwards.
TTATATTTTTTAAATGATAGAATTTAATAAACAGCGCACGTGTATTGCACAACCCCTGAAATTGAAGTCTTTGTCCCGCGCTAAAAACAGTTTTCGCCCGTGTCGTGTTGACTGCACGCTTCGACGAAGCGCTCTTTGATGTAGCAGCGGTTGCCTTGGTTACATCGTTGCTTTCAGGTCGTGTGCATCCCATTAATAATGTTAGAGTTCGTAATGTAATATGGCAGACCGAACTTGATTTATAAAATTTAACCTTACCGTGTTGTACGAGCTTGCGCGCAATCGAACTACATATTAGATGTACAAGTGAAGTACTAAACTGAACTAGAGATTCTCGTTTCTAGTATCTATCTATTTCTGTTCTGTTCTGTTCTCTTCTGTATACTCAAACCACGTTGAAGTTTGTTGCTTGTTATTTGTTATTACCATGGTAACGTCGACTGCATATAATTCAATTAATTAGCTTGTTTCGTTTCGGAATGTTAAAGCTATTTTATTCTTGTTTTAAATATTTTAATGAAGGTATTAATTAGAATTTTGTTCAATGTTACCGTATAGTTATATGTTCGTAAATAATATTATGTTATTTACACTTTTTGTTAACAACAATAATTTCAGTTAATTTTTATTAAAACTACTAACTACATGCTACTTTAATACAATGCTATTGCAATTTAACTTTTCACCTGAAGTTAGACAAATCAATAATATTTATTTTTCTGCAATTAAAAAGGATAATCCGATATAAAAGATATCAATTTTATGTTTTTAACTAAATAAGTAATTAATACATTTATCGTACCAAGACAATGGACAAAATTTGTTGAATATTTTAAAATATTCATTTAAAGAAAAAACTTTTATTAAAACTAATTAATTTTCAACTGCCAGAAGTTTTAATTTACCAAAAAATCTAATGAAATTGTTTATAATTAAAAAAAACTAATTCTAAGTTGCTTATTAATTAGATTTCTCTGATAATAATTGAAATTCATACAATAATAAAAAAATACATTTTTTTACGTGAAGAACTATTATATTAATACTTTTTAATATAAAGTATAAGTTCATAATATCTGTAAAAAATAATATAGACACGCTTTATACTTATATTAACTTTCTACAAAAACTTTAAAAATAAAGTTTCTGTTCGTCTACGGTTCTATACATAATTTGCGTAACAAGTATGCAACAGTAATTTTTAATTTAAACATAATTAAATACATTTGAGTCCGTAGATCTAAGATAAAAATTCCATGAGCCGAGGAATATATTACATTTTCTGCATACTGAACTGAAGAATGTTCGCAATTTAGAGTTAATGAAGATACGAACAATATCAAGCGAAGAAAACTGATAATGATGAATAGTTGTCTGACAACTAGAGACACATTACTCTTTTTTCTTGTTGCACATCTTCAGGATTAACAATTTTCTTTTAAGAATGTTTGAAATAAAATTAAAGTAAATTCTTCGTTCGCTGTATTGCAACTTGCAGGAATTAATTACTTTATTTTTGTTTTGTTTGTCACTCAATACAAATTGATTAATTATTTTTATGGCCAATGGATAAAAGAGTGAAACTGTTTTTGATTTATTATTTACCGATTTGTTTCTTTCTGCTATTGACGTATCCACCGATCATGTCAAATCAATTCATAATTTGAAATAATAAAAAACTGTCGAGATTTTTAAGTCATTTTTTAAAGAGAAAATTTCTGAATATTTCATTGAAATTTATTTTCTATTTATAATAATTTAATAGAAATAATTACTTTTTTATTCATTAGTTTATCAAGTTAAGATACAATTTTGGAAACTAAGCAAACTTAAATTATTAAATATTTTTACATATAAATACATATGGAGTTAACCTCTTTATTTAATATTTAACAATTTTGTAAGTCATATAAATAAACTATATTTAACTTAAAAGTTTAATCTATATTACTTTTGATTCAATTTATATATTTACCAAAAAATAGTTCTTACATTAAGCGTATGATTAAATCTAACATTTATAAATAAAACCGTGTTCTTACAAGTTATGTTTAAAACATAAAAAATATCAATTTAAACAATTATAAATTGTTTTACATCATTTATAATTTATAACCTAAGTTGTGCATGTTGAAACCAATCAATATATTATTTTGAAGCTTGGTTGTACTATTAATAATATTTATAGATGAAAACTTTGGCAATTAGGCCCACAACGCACGTATAAAGTAATATCTCATATAAAATGAATCTCTTTACGTTGCGTGTCATAATTAAAAAAAAAAACATGAATTAACAAGTTTATAATAAGCTTTAGAATATCAATATGTTTACAATAAAGACTATAGTTATGGGTTTAATTTCCCGCTGTACCCTAACACAGAGTGGATTACAACTAGTGATCCTTGTAGAAATCGTAGCTTTGGAAATCTCCTGCTTGATTTATCCGTGTTAATTTCTACAAACTCTCCGCGTAACGACCCACACTTCCGGAATTCTGACTTCCGCCCCATTATTTTCCGCCTCCTGTCCTGAATGCAATCGATGTAGTTTTAAAAGCGCAAGTATTTCACCGATGCCATCAACAGGTTTTTCTTTCTCTGCACTCGACACTCGACGAGCTTTTCGTTCAACGAAAACAAAGTTTCCTTTTTTAAACCGCTAGAGATCGGAACTTTATGAGCTGGAAAATTTTATAAATAACATTTACCATACTTTACTTTTTCAATTGCTTTAATTCATTTATTTGTTTTGAAATATTTATTCATGGTTAATAATTATGAACAAAATATCTCTTTTGTGTTGATAATAATAAAATAAAGAGATAGATAATATAGTATAGTAATTTGTAAGCTATGTTAAAACCACGATAGACAAAACAATAACCACATAACAAAACAAAAGTGTAATTATCAAAGAGCATCGAAGTAGGTAATGCTAGTAAATGCGACTGGTCAGGTGTAATTTGAACTAAAGTTTCGTATACACCTTGCGTTTAATGGTATGGTAGAATGGTTGTATGGCAGGCGGTTTTCACTATAGTCAGGACTAGTTAAATGAACTCTGGCAATAATGGGATTAAAGACAGTAAGCTGCAGGCGCTCAGATGAGGGTATTCATAAGATGGCTGAACTGGCTCACTTGATTTGCCTCAGCTCATACGAGTATCTTCCGAAGTTGCCCTTCACTAACGTCAAACTGTTGCGGACATGAAAGCTATGCGCCAATAATGTCGGATGCCACTTGCTTTTACACATCAATGGGATTAGAATAATTACAATGGATATACTAATGCTAGCTGATTAAAATATCCTAATTGCATTGAGAATTGTTTTCAAACTTAAACTAATTTGTGACTTAGTATCATACTAGGCCATGACAGCTACTCACAAACGACTTATCAACATTTATCTTAGCACAATCTCATTTCACATTTAGATCTACATATGCGCTATAGATTAATTTATTTCTAACATCAAAAAATAATATTATTTATAATAAATATACGTATTTAAAGACACTTCTATAAAAATTTATATATTTCAATAGCTTCACGTGCCTGGGATTGCCAGAAATGCTAAATGTATAAAAGAACAATTTGAATAAAAAAAGAAAATATTGTAGAATAGTTATTAAGATAAACATTGTACAATTTTAAATTGGCTGAAGAGATCACATGCTAATTAACTTCGAATAAAATTAGTTGTTAAGTTTTTTTTATATAACAATATGAAGAGAAAAATATTTAGTCATTAAATAATTTTATTTTAATCCAGGGGCGGAGAAAAGCCGTAAGCAAGGTATGCATCAGGGCACTATCACAAGAGGGGCGCAAAAACTACAACAATAAAAAAATTATTTAAAGATTAAGATATAAATTTATCACTTAAAAATAAATCATAATTTTTTATAAGGCGCCAATGATGTTTTGCATCAGGGCACCAAAAACCTTTACTCTGGTCCTGTTTGAAGCTATTCGCTTTTTGTTAAAAATCTTTATAATATTGAATCTGCTCTTAAAAATTATTCTAACTTTAAAATTACCAAACATTATTAGCAGCACTAAATGATGAGAGAATTTACAGCTTTAAATTTGAATATTAATTGAAATTCAAAACAGAGAAATCAAAAACGATAACAAAAGGGAAAAATTTTGCATAAAAATCAGATTAAAAAATAGAAGATATGTTCTCTTTAAAAGAGATATTCTAACAACCTTGCACGTATTTATCTAATAGGTATATAGTTAATTAAGTATATGATATTTAACAGCAAACAAAACATTTATTTGTTGTTTTTTGTAATAATAGGTAAATCAAGTTTTTGTGGTTAGAGACTATAACTACTAGCATTTAATTAAACAGGATTATCAATAATTTGTGTACCAAAATTTATATAAGAGAAACTTTCTCAAATAACATGAATAATGATACAATTTAGAAGAGTAGTCAGGTGTAAATTCAAACTATTACAATTAGGGATACTAGAAAATCACTGTCAGTTACTGATTACAAACCGATTACAGCGTCACAAGTGACGATTCAAAACTAGTCCAGAGATTGTTAAAGTCCGAGTCGGTAACACAAAGTGTGCGCGTATCGACACGATCAAATTCGACCCTAGGGAATTCGCGTCCACGGTCCTTTGTCCACAGCTTAAGCCTTCCAAACCCAAAGCCCATATACCGTCACCGATCGTATACGTATATTGCATAGAATAGTGTATATAGCTGTTCTCGGCCCAGTGTATTCTGTTTGGTTCGGTTCGGTTCAGTTTGGTTTGGTTTGGTTTGATGCTCGGCCCTCACGCATCACACATTCATGTATATAAACGTGTAGTCTCACAAAGGGGATTTTACTGTAATTAAAAACACTGCCTATTGATGGGAGTGTAGGGTGGTGAATAGCCCGCGGACATGTGTAACGAACTTATATGATTATGGTGGTTTGATTTTAGTTAGGGTCATATCCAAATGAGATTTTTTTCACATTTTCACTCTTGTTATATACATTCATGATCCTACTTGCTTTCTTAATAATCATATCTATATATCAAAGAATCTACTTTTTATAATTAATTATTATTTAGAAATTGTTATTAATTTTGTGTTACATTTCAAAATTAATTGGACTTGAACTACTGGTGCTACATATTTAGTAAAACTTAGAGCTTAAAACTATCTTTTTTCTAAAAATGTATACCTCTGCTACCCTAATTTCTTTCGAAACATAATAAGGTGTAGTGGGTTAAGTTCGTAAACGGGGCAAGTGCATATACTGATAAATATTTAATAAATATATTAATATTTTAAACTTTGTTTTATCACTGTATCCCTTTTCATATTTAAGTAAAAAGTACTTATTTGTTTAAAAATGGATTACTAGAAAACTAAATAATATTATTTATTGGAATAAGAAGCATTTTATAGCAGATTTGTTAATAATTCTGCTCTTGTCCCAAAGCACATAAAATAAGGTTTGGAAGCATTTTCACTTTAAGTTACGCCCTTGCTCCATTTTCGGGGAAAGTGCAGAGTAGTTGACATTTTGTACAATATTCGAAGAATTAGAGTTTTCAAGAAAAATAAAATTCTTTTGTAATATTAATTCACTAGTAATAATTGTAAAAAGCATTTAAAATCGACAACAAACTAAAATTACATAAGTTTAAAATCCAACTTATTAAAAAAACTAGTCTGCACTTGCACCACGTTACTTATTATTAGAATTGATGTTGATACTGTGATAATATTTATATTTAGAAAATAAAAAAAGAGCACTGCTTTTTTTGTTTATTTATTTTTAAATTGAGGTATTTTAATGGAGAAAAATGTTTTGCTAGCAGAAAAAGAGCATAAAATGCATTGTACAATATTATCAATATGATACCATTTATTTGGAATGTCCTGGAGGCTAATTTCCCGATATTACAAGTCGTATTTTTTCGGTAACGTGCACATGGGTTATAAAACCATCAACCACATCCGCTTTTTCTCGAAATTAAACAAACAATGTGAGAGCAGAAAATGAATAATTACCTACCAAATTTACTCATCGCTTTAATTCATGTGTATAATGTTTTTAATTATTTTCCCTGTGTATATTCAATCGTTTGCAGATATTTTTTAAAACAAATTTATCTCATTTAGGGATTTTTTTTTGTTATCAATATATGTTAAACTTTTTTATTTTTTATTAATTTGATGATATTTGTGCTACTAATAAATTACGAATATGCGTATGTACATACATACATGTAGTTAATTTACTTTGTTGAATATCCGTTGTTTAATCTTTTTATTTATTTAATGTTTAAAGCAAATTTACTGATAAATTTAATATTGTACAATAAACTGTTATTATATACATATTTGTTGAATGTTGACTATATAAAAAATTTGTCAATCTAGTCAATAATAAAAAATAAAATCATTTATTTTGTTATCAACGCTACGAATAATTATTTTATTTTTATTTATTCTTGTTCATTGCTTTATTTGTCACTATATAAAATAAATTAGCAATTCCAGAAATTGATTATAATTAACAAAATTAAACTGTTTAATTATTATTTTGTCTTAAATAGAGTTTGAACCAATTTTAAAATAGGGCTTTACACGAGACGAGATAGGGCGAGACTTTCAAAAATCTCGTCTCGCTCTGGTTAATTGTGAAAAAAATAGGTCTCGTTTCAGTCTCGTTCTCGTCTTGTATCGTTATTATAAGAACTTATTTCTAAGCCATTGCNCTTCTAATTTTGTAATATTCTAAGAAACACCTTTATTAATTTCGAGAATTTCTAATACAATCATTTTTAATTCATAATACAAAATACATTTACACTTATAATAAATATTTATGTGTTTGTTTAATTAACATCTATATTCTCCTAAAAGTCTTTTTTCACTTTGGCTTAAAAATGTTATGAAAGACAAAATTATTATACAATATATTTTACAGATGGTCACCAGATTTTACTAACCGTATTGTTACCTAATGCAGACCCTTCTTTTAATAGAAAAAAACGCTTGTTGGAGTGGTAACGATTTTATGTTTTTAGTAAAAATTTTATGAACAAAAGTGCAACGAGACCAGAAACGAGACTCTCGATTCTCGTCATATCGCCTAAAATATTTTATCTTGTCTCGTCTCGTCTCGCAAAAGCGAGACGAGAAAAGTCTCGCTCTCGTGTGAAGCCCTATTTTGAATGGTTTTACCCAAATTTTTTATTTTTTTGATAATTCGTGTCTTTTAGCATATAATTTAATTTTAAATTTATATTAATTTAATTAAAGGTCATCTTCAAGAAGAGTTTACAACAACTAATAGCGGTAAATCGTTTTATTGGTAATGAATATTTATATAAATCTTTTTCTTTAACTATAACTGAATTTTGAGGTTATTTATATATTGAATTAGTTTGAGTGAAGAAATTAAATTTATTCAAGATAAAAGCGGACTTACTAAAACTTGTGTTGCAGTGTTATTGTTTAATAAATAAAACAAAATAATAATTGATATTTTAATAAGTTAATGAATTTTATTATATAATTGTCAATTGAATTGAATATATAATTATCAATATGAATTTATCCAGTGAATCAGATATGCGGTATGGAAACCTCAAAATAGAACTAATGTGGTGTTTGTTGTCAGGATTCAATTTACTGTACCTTGATTTGTGGTCAAACTCTATTTCGTTGTGTTGTACTGCATTACAATCTATAATATAGATTAAATTACTTCGTAAATACATAATTATTAAATTTTCATTTGTAAAACCTTCAAAGGTCACGAATTTCGTTTTCAATTTGTCATTGAAATAATCGAAAATTATTGAAAGAAACAATTTTTCGGATATTAATTATTGTTTTCATTTTTATAAATATGTAAACAAACAATTTGAATTTGAATACATAATTTTATATAGTTAATAAATGATTTATAATAAATAACAATTTTTATAAAATATAAATACAAATAAACAATATTTAAACATAATTTTCTAGAAGTGTCTTTCAGATTTTTTCAAAAGTTTTTTTTTTATATACTAAAGAAAGAATCTCTTTACCTTTATACATTTAAATAAGCCTTTAATACCTTGATGCTTTTGCAAAGTTTTAGATAAAACCAAACTATTATGGAAAACAATTGCTCCATTTTCTAAAGACGCCTTAACCCTTTTTGCACTTAAAGTACTCCTCACAGGCACTGCCAAATTTTAGCGTTGTACTCGAAGTGTGCCTCTCAGGCACACCAAAAATATACTGGAGTGATGATCAAGCTTTAAAAATATCTTGTCTTTTAAATTTAATATGCAAATTTTACCTTCAAATAAATCACACCAAGTCTAGAAAATATTAAAAACTAGTTCTTTTTTAATAACCCCTTAACATTTTGAAGACTTGAATAATAGAGTAAACTAGATGAACCAAGAGCAGTATTTAACTCTTTACAAAACATTTTATTTTTTAATCGTTTAAAAATAATATTCCGAAATAGTTCATTAATAGATTTTAGGTGAAAAGAAAATTTCTTAATAATGATTGAAAAAAAAAGTCGTTTGGAAATAAAATAAAAAAATCACCATAAAGTCTTACGCTAATAAAAAATAATAATTTTAAGAGTAAGACATAATATAAAAATGGAATTTTAGATTGTAATTACAAATAAATAGTGACAGTAAATACTTATCAGCACAAAAACAAAAAACAAAAATGATTAAATACAATACAACAGTTGTTTATCTAAACATGTATAAGATAGAATTATTATTCTACATTAATAACGATGCATTTATGATAAATTATTGATATGTATTGCGGTAATTGAGTGTCACAATGAAGTTATAAATGATATTGACTTATAAACATACACCCGATGTCACGTACTTCTTGCTTGCGTCATATGTTTTGCGTCGGTGCTGGTGACTACTAGGTCAAGTCAAGTGACGTCATCACCCCTTTTTTGTCTTTTATTACAGACTACTAGATTTATTATCAATTATAGCTACTTCATAATCAACTAATTATTTTAATAAATTTTTATTATTTTTTTTTAGATTCAAATTACCATTTATTTTTATCTGAAGGGAAGAGTTTGCTAATTTTTAAATAATTTGCATCATAATTTTGATTGATTATTTAGTTTTTTTAAAGTCTTCAAATGATATAAATAAAAATAAAATAGTTGAATGCAGAAGATTTGAATCAAAGCGTGTTATTGAGTAGTTGGGATTCGAAGAGCTGGAAGCAAAAGTGCATGCGAGTTCATGAGCTAACCAAATCCAACTGGCAGCAGTAGGCATGTAACAATGTAACAATTTGCGTGTCTATTGGATACGTAATAACCAATGACCGTGGGTGAGGCGGGGCCGTCGCGGTTGGCATGAGTTCAACTTTTACTGGAGACTGATGTTTCGTTGGACGCCGCGCGATGACCCAGTTTTCATATTGACCTGTTAGCGAGACCGAGGCGTGGCCCACCACCGCGCCGTTGTAACTGTATTCACCTGTCTGAACAGCGACACAGGTGCTTACACGTATCAGATGTAGAAAGGTGTTTTGCTTTTTCGCAAGGTTGTTGATACTAACATCGTAACACTTTCACATGTTCAGCTTTAGATTACGTTTCTTTATCCACCAAATCGAATCAAATCGTTAAAAATAGAATTTTCCTACCATTATTTACCTTATTTATTATATAAACAAACCACAGACTACTACGATACATCTAAACAGACTTTAACCACAAATCTAGGTACGGGAAATTGATCAATGACAACTTTCATGGTAGTGATTTTTAAAATTCACTTTTAAATTTTGATTTACGCTATAAAATGCAATAATCAATATATTTTATGAATTATTAACCATGTTGTTATATTATGAATATAATGTTTTGTTATATATTTATAATTTTAAATTTAAAAGGATAAATTAAACAATCATTACTATTTACGGTTCAAAACACGACATATGCAGAGATTCATACAGGATTTAGCAACTTTGAGTAGAAAAAAATTTAAAAATTTCCAATTTAAGTACAGTCGACTCTGTTTAAAGGTGCTCTGTCGGAGCAGTACCGTTTATTAAAGGTGCTCTCCCCACCATATATTTTAAAAAAATTATCCTTGAGCGTTCGGGTTCGCGCAAAAACGGCAGGATTGAAGGGTAAACTAAATTCTGAATTGTGATTTGTCGCTCATGAATGCGAGTGAGGGAATATTCGAGCACCTTTAAGTAATGTGTCCTGTAATCTTAAGATATCGAATACCTTTAGAAAGATTCGACTGTATTCATTTTTCGATTTTATTGGTATCATACAAAGAAAAGTGATATTTTTAATTGAATATCCACACAATAATTAACCGGTGTGAAACTGGCAACAATTTTTCCAGCAACACTTCCCATAATCCGAATTCCCACTCAAATACTAAATTTATCAAAACTCGCTTAATTCTCATTAAAATACGATTTTTGCATCAAGGCATGCATACCTATTACTATTTAAATAATAATAATTAGTTAAAACTCATTTAATTATTAATTATTGTCAAAAAATTAAGTTTTAATTTCGAAATTCTTAATTACAAATTTTGAGTATATCACGATGTAGAATTTGTTTAAACTTTTCTCATTTGTTATAAACATACTAATAAACAATAAA
>CM008233.1:17357498-17368297 GCA_002278615.1 Pogonus chalceus | reverse complement strand
AATATTGGATCCATTTCAAATTCTTTTTCATATGAATTCATGGTAAACAATATGAAATTTAAATAATTTCTAGAATTTAATTTTAGTTCAAACAATTTTTAATATTATATTAATTAAATTATTTCTATGTAGGTTACAATTTTTCAAATTCTTCATATATAATTTATCATAATAATTATTCAACTAGAAAGCATATTATTTATTTATTTTGGTAAATGTGCTCATAAATATTTATAACAGTTTTCTAGAGTTTTTTATTAGATTGGAATTACTTATAAATATCAATATTCTACCTGTTATGTAGAATTAATTTTTTATTTTAATTTGCTGCTTAAATTTAAAATTTTCTTCAAATATAAGGCGTATTAATATCAATACGTATTCTCAGCAAGTGAACTTTCATTATAGATTTAAATGTCAAGGATAAAAAATATATTACAATATAAATCCAGTTGAAATAGCAGTGCCTTAAAAGCTTTGAATTTCTTTTTAATGGATCCATATCCATAGTTCAACTCGATAACTGGAATTTAGTCGTTTTTTAAACTTTCGACAGGTCAATTTTATGTTAGTACATGGGCTTGATATATTTCTCTATCACATTCGATGTACTGTATCAGTTGCATTTTGCTTCAATATGTTAACAACCTTTCAAAAGCAGGTTTTCAAATTAATAGTTTTTAATTTTTCATTGATTATAAATTTTTTCAATTTCTCGGAATTTCACAATTAAATTATCTGTAAAATGATCTGATAATGACTTCCTGGTTTTTTTCAAATCTTTATAGAAGACGAGTTATTCTAGTGTATATTCTTAGGTTATTTTATTTTTACAGTTATTATTTCGTATTTTCTTTTGCTGTTTATAATAATTATTAGGATATTAAGTTTCAATATTTTTGTGTCCATATATAGTCGAGGCCATGAAACAATGTAATTGCGTAATCATTGGTACTGCCCCGCAATCTGAAACATTTTATGTGCTTTGAAGATAGCGTTCTTGNACCTTGCTCGTATGTCAAATTGCTCGTATCTCAAAGCAATTTTCCCCATTGAAATTAATTGAAATGCCATTAATCCGTTCCAGCTCCCAAAACACCACCTCAGTTGTTTTTGTTAAGTGTTTTTGAATATTTTTCCTTCTCACATATGATGTTTTGTGTTAAGGTTCCTCCTTGAAGCTGCTTCTCTATCATCCACACCATCAGTAGTTTCTCCATCTCTTCATGGAGAGAGGTCCGTAGCTTAGAAATTAATGTAACACCTTTTGCTGACGTTATACCCTTTATCAACTCCTTCTGTTTAAGCACAGTACATATCATTGATGTGCTATGCTCGTACATCCTCGCCAAGTCAATTACTCGCACACCTTGCTTATGTTTTTCTATGATTTCACGCTTTAATTTAGTAGACATCATCTTCTTCTTCGGCCTGAGGTCTAGTCGGAGGTGGAAGAAACTGTAAGACGCTGCACACGACACCAACATGCATCCCGCATGTTGGGGTTGTGTGCAGAGGTGTGATGTGCGATTACTCGTATCTTAAATTTTGCTCTCATCTCAAAGCAAAATATTGCTCGTTTGGCGGCTCGTATCTCAAAACACTCGTATATTAGGGCACTCGTATATCGAGGTACCACTGTATATTTAATTGAATAAATTTTTTGCAGTTATTTATTTTTCTTTTCTTAATTTAGTATTTTAGTTTTTATACGTATTCATTTTTATTTATTAATTCATCATATATCTACCATTGTTCATAAAATTAATAGAGCAAATTTAATTTGGTTTGCTGTATAGAGGAATATTATGTTTTTAATAATATAAATTCCAAAGACCTACACTCTTAAGAAACGGTTTTGTATTACTGCTACCAACAGATTTAATTAATACTTTAGTGATATTACATCTCATACTTTGGTTCTAATTTATATGGAATGAAAGTTTCAATTAGAATCCTTTGAACTAAAATATAATTAAATATTTTATTTTTATTTTTATTTAGAAATATCTATAAATATTTATATGAATATAATAATATTTTTTTTATAGATATAAGGAACTCTTATTGTATAGTGCATTCGGTCAACAAAATGTGAAGTGTATAAGAGAGCAAAGCTATTGTTGTATATTCTTTAGAGTTTCGTACGCTCAATTTCTCAGATACTGGCCTTGGGTGTTGGGCACTTGTTTCCACCAGGTCCGTTGCACGGCCCATTAGCTTCAACATTGAGATTTTCCATGAGCATTGCAGCTGCAGATATTTACGTGAAATTCTGCACGTGCTGTGAACTACAATTTTACATTGTACACCGGTATTTCGCTTTGGCAGCCGTACCGTTCCCGATTCATAAAATTTCATTTATACGAAAAAATATACATTTGCATTAAAGTAAAAATGAATATATTATATTGAAATGATGTGAAGTGTTTAGGAATCTTGTTGCCCAGAGTGGAAGAATGCAAGAATCCTTTATTTAGATATCGCTCGTATTCGTATCGTACCGTATCGAGACAGCGTGATGTTCGGTTCATTTTGTTTTGTTTCGATTTGTTTTCATCTTTTATGGTTGCTTCTATTGGAATTTAATATTTTCCAATACGGTAAAATTACTGTGACCTGCCTTGCCTTGCTTCTGTTGCTTTGCGTGGGTTGTTCGTGCTTGAAAATTATTTGCATCGTTTCTTTATTCTTTTCTTTTTGTACCATCCAGTTGCTGCTGTTGTTATTTGTTTTATGCTCAGTGGAATTCATTTTTTTCTTTTCGACATTATTAACTACAGTTTCCAACTATTTAAATTACACATATATGTTTTACAAAAGTACCATTCAATTTTACAAACTCTAAACTCACATAAAATAAAGTTTATCGTTCAAATTATTTCAAATCATCTCTTACTAATCAATATTTTATACTTAAATACTTTACACTTTACTTTATACTTTACATCCTTAATAATTTTAAGCTCTAGCTATATCATGTATTTATTTTAGTATAGTATCGTATTCATTTACTTTTGTAGAATTTATTAATTGTGTTAATAAAAATAACGATTATATTACAAAAATTATGATATAAAATCTTAGAATAGGAAAGAATTATTTGATGTTAAAATAAATAAAACAAAATATATGCATTTTTGGGTTTCCAGTTATATTATGGAAGCAAATTGTTAAATGGATTGAAAAAAAATGTTTCCATTATAATTAAAACGTGATTGTTAAAAATACTCGCAGCGGAAAAAATATTTCATATTTTTAAGTAGGTTAGAATTAACAAGAACAAAACAAAAATATTTCTGTGATCCTAAAAGCATTAATTTAGGCATCCGTTAAAGCTTGCAGAAATTGTTTCAAGATCCTTTTAAGTGTTTCCGTATTCCACAGGAAAACAAACATTTCTGGGCTTTCCCTTTTCCTTTGAACTGTATTTTTTTTTTTCATCTTTTCTTTTTCATATGCGTTCTCTGGACTGTCGCGCGCTTTTCCAATTTTTAGCACAGAATCCTATTTCCTTTCCTTTCATAGTATTGCTATATAGCACGCAACAAAAATTTTATTTAAATATACGTGCATGATTGAACATGTGATTGGCAAATATGGTTTCCTTCTATGTATTTTGTATGTCCATTTATATGTGTGTATTTGTATATGCGTTTGCCATTTGATGTTACACTACGTAACTATTCAGTCTTTTTAAGTTGCGTTTCAAAAGAACCACCAACAATTCAATCAAGTGTGAAATCATTTTTTTTTTTTAATCACTTTATTGAACATTCACTAAAGAAATTACATTTTTTTATTTAATTGAATTTAGTAAATAGACAATATATATAATTATGTATATTTTATACGTTTTAAAAAGAGTTAAGATCTTCAATCTTAAAAATTGTTTAATTGAAATAAAATTTTAGGTTACTATTTAAAATTATAACAATATCACTTATTATTTGGTTTGTGTTTTGTTTCTTTTCTTATAGTTCGTTTGTTATTCTTTTGTTTCTTTTAGTTTTCAATTGTTTTCATATTTAAAAAAGTTTTTAAACGTTTTATATTTGAAGTGGTTCATTTCTTTGAAGTATGCATGACAAACAATTTACTAAATAATAATTTTCATATTTAAATTAAATTTCTATGCTTCAACTTTCCTAAATTTAAGTAAAATAAATAAATAACTAATAAATAATTGTTACAACAATTAAAATAATTAAAATTTATTAACAATGTTGTATTTAACCAAGCATTTAAAGTAATTAATAAATTAATTTACAAAATAAATATAATTTTCTATGAAAACTTTATTAACAAGAACTAGAAATATTTGTCATCCTTTCAAACTTAATGAAAAATTTTCTAAATTAAAAGATATTTTTTGTAGCAATGGCGCACGGTTTGAATTATATTAATAAAGTTATAAAATCTAAAAAGCATTTTTCCAGTAATCAAAGAAAAATTTTAATTTTTTTTCAATTAATTTTGACCTTATGATTTTTCTTTATTAATGTTAGAACAAATATTTTAATACTTAAGTTGTTCAGAATTAAAATGTGCATCCTGCCACTAGATTTAGGAACATCTTTAAGCAGTTTACAGAGTGCCCTGCAAAGTAAATCAAATTACTTTAATTTAAGTGATATTTTCATAGTTTTTGTATTTATGAATTTCTTTGTAATCTTGTCATTTAAAAATTACCTAAATAAAATATCGATGAAATCATAAATTTTAGTTTTCTTTGTTCATATAAAATTAATTACTTTTTTGTACCTATATTTCACAATTAATATTTATATGGGTCTACCTAACTTTTCATACCGTATTCATTTTATTTCGATGTAAATTTTCATTATATTAATCTATATAAATAAAGTTAGCAAAGTAATAATTGGTGATTTTAGCTTCTGGTTTAGCAGATATATCAATAACTATTATTACACACATATAACAAATGAAGAAAATAAGCAGCAACTCGTAGACGAGTATTCCAGAATCAATATTCAATCACATTATATTTAAACGCCAGTACTGTTTACCTGTTTGCATTTAATTTCAGTAACATGTTGAACTTAGCGACGTTACGCCATTCCGTAATACGTCGCGCTACGCTACACAACGTATGTAGACAGTATCCCCATCAATATCGACCACTTTTTATTGTTGTTTACTGCCAACATAATATTTTAATATACACTTCGTGCATATTTCACTTCATATCATATTTAAATAAACAGAAAATATTAATTTGTTTATGTTTGTATTCAAATGTTATTGGTTCTGGATATATTCTAGTTATCCTTATTATGCAATCAAAATTTGTTATTTCCATAATATTTGTTTATATATTATAACTAATAACCTAAACAACTTTCAACATCATTTTATGGAAATTTATATTAGTATTATTTTGATGTTATTCATTTTAACTTTATTTGTGGTTATTTAAAAGTTTTAAATCATTTTAAAAGAGACTTTAATTCAAATTTTAAAACTATTTTATAAAAATATATTTTTTTTTTTTCTCAATAATTGCAGAAAAAATCAACGATTCTGCCAATATATTACTTATAATAGGAAAATAAGCAATAAGGGATGAAATTTATTGATAACTTTGTATAGTGTTTTGATTTAATCAAAATAAAATTAATTGCTTTTATTTTTATTCATTACTATTGAAATATTGAAGGCCAATGTCATTGCGTTATTTACCTGCTCAAACCTATTCTATGCGTTACGATTTATATTGAATGAATATCATATATTTTCTATTCTGCTATAAGTAAGAGAGAAAAACAAGTTTGTGGTTGTCTAGATTCAAGGTGCAACCATGTCCATAAACTGAATAATTAGACAGTTTTTTCTAATTATTGTCTTTACTGATTGTTGTATGTCTTTTTCAACTATGTACGTTTTATTGATAATATAAGAGCTATGTTTTATCAAATTTTGGTTGAAATCGAAGTATAAAAATAATTCTTTACTGGTGATTATAGGGAATGCCATATAAAAACTATTTTAAATTTGAAATTTCATTAATTTATCGATTTTATTTTGGTGTAAGATACTCAAATATATCTATTATACTGTATGGAAGCTATCCATTTTAAAAATATTTGGGAAAAAGAATTTTGAATTTTTGTTTTAATAAAAAATTAATTTCTGGAAAAGGAATATAACTTTTAAAATTTTGTTATCTTCATTTAGTTTCTCATATCAATTTCCATAATTCAAATAATTT
The DNA here is from genome assembly GCA_002278615.1 of Pogonus chalceus. Taxonomy (NCBI): domain Eukaryota; kingdom Metazoa; phylum Arthropoda; class Insecta; order Coleoptera; family Carabidae; genus Pogonus; species Pogonus chalceus. Next base: position 17,362,065 of record CM008233.1, on the reverse strand, counting down.
TAATGAAAATATATTAAAAATTCAGTGTTTTATAGCGATATTGCATAAATTGATTTCGTTCTTCATTAATATATTAATGAAAAAATAGATTTCGAAGAAACCTTTAAATAAAATTAATAATTTTACGAACACAAAATATTTAACTATTTTGTTTAAATTTAAAATAAAATATGTGTAAACGATAAAAAATAAAAATCATGCATTTATTATTATTCTATGAAATGATATCAAAATAATACTTTATTTTAATTTTATTTATAATAGGGTGAACTATATAAAAATATAAAAAAAATTGAAATTTTAATAATTTATCGGCTTTATTTTGATGCGAGATACTCAAATACATACATACATATATCTATAATGCTTTATGAAAACTAACCGTTTTAAAAATATGTGTAATTTAAGATTTTTGAATTTATTTTTATAAAGAACAATTACTTGAAAATAAATAAAGTCTTGGAGAGCATTTGGCGCCCTTATGCGAGTGACGCCCGGGGAATGATGCCTTTCCCCGCCAGCGCTAAACTACTGACTAATGTGATAAAAAATTCTAACAACTTATAATCTTGCATTTCTGAAATAAAATATGTCATTGACTATTATAAATACCATATTTCTCATTAGTAATATGTAGAAAATACTACTACAGAATCTAAGGCTTTGAGAGCAAAAAATGTTTCACAACATTATTGCCTAAATAGTAAAAATATTAGAAGTTAATAAAAATTTATAAGGAAATCAAAAATAAATAAAACTAAAATATTTAAAACAAATGTGCATTATTCTGATTTTATATGTGATAATTTTTATTTATTTTATTTGTTTTATATTAAAAATGAAAATATGGTCGAATATTTACCAAATAAATGAATATTTGAGGGTATTTTATAATTTATTTAATTTTTTTATCACTGATATAAAGACTATTGGCTATTCGACAGCTTTTGCGATTTCCGTGCTCCATCGTTATAAACAATTTCAAATTATTCAAATTATTTTCTTAAATTATAAACTAAAGCCTTACAGTCCTTATCTATCATTATTAAAAAATATTAAAATAGAAAAATATTTTTACATTTTAATTCACTATATATTAAAGAACGTTTTTACTGAACGTACTATACAAGAATAATTATAATAAAACCTTTAAAAATTATTTAATTTCGTTGTGTTTAATACTCGTCTATCTCAACGCCAATTCAGTACACGTGCACCTAACAAGTTTTATATTGTTTTTATATTTTAATTTTTGAATAAAATGTATTTACCTACGTACATAATAATCAGCATAATGTGTTTGGCATCGAGTGATGTGTAAGTTTAGTTTATATTTAGGTTAATAATACATTTTACTACTTAAAGAGGTTTTATTTAATATTATAAACGTATATCGTTGAAGTTTATGTTTATTTTTATATTCATTAATTATAATGTAGAATAAATTCAGAACATTTTACATGTAAAAGTCAGTTTATAAGTGCGGGAACAAAGCTTTGTGTTTATTTCAAGTGTCACTAAATGAACAACTATGTAACAGCACAAGTCAAAGTACTTATTCAGTAAATAAAAAAAAATCTGTCAGGATTGAAACAACACGTATTCCATGTACCTAAGCAAACTGTTGGAAATGACGTGCACGATATACAAATAAGCAAAACGTTTTCGCGGTCGGAAACATTGGTTCGTGACTTCAAACAATATTGTATGGCAACAGATATTCAATAACTTGTTTCATAATAATGAGTTTTACCCGTATTGAACTTTTCTCATGAAATCAGAGAATATCAGTTCGAGAGCAGAGGATCAGTGCTTGCTGGATGCACTCCAAAAGGTTTGTTTATTTAAAAATTTATAATGGATATTCATAATTTAATTTAATAATGTTTATTTCTTAATATTCAAATTTGACGTTTATTATAAACGCATAAGTGACAAATTGTAAATGTTTAAAATCATAATTATGAAAATTAATTAAAATTTACAAACCACAAAACATAAAAAGTAAAGTGACTCCTCCGGAAAAACAAAAATAAATTCAACTGAAATCATATATTTCAAAAAATAAATATTCATTTGAAAATATTTTTGATATTATTACTATTTCTATAAAAATATTTCAATTTCAAAGCAGTTATCGTCGAAAAGTCATAAACATAAGTTTGTTTCTTTATATATTTATTATTTAGTAAAGAATAAAGAATATTTTATAGTTTTGAATTGAGAAATAAAGTTTTAAATATGTGCTTATAGTTTTATGTTATGAAATTTATGGTTTAAACTAAAATTAATAATAAACTAATATATTTAAACATTACAATAGTTAACTATGAAAGTTGTTTGAAAGCTGGTTATCAATATTATCTTTTATATCTGCTAATATTTTTAGTATGTTTATAAAATTTAAAGTAATTTAAATTTACCTTTCCACAGTTTTATTAAAAACGTAAAATGCACATTATTTTAAATAAAAACAACCATTTATTTATTATATTTTTCATATTGTTCGTCGTAAAAGATTCAACTCAATATATTTCAATAGCTTCACGTATCACTGGAGCTTTATGACTTGATAACTTGTTAAGAAAAGTATAATTTTATTTATATTTAATTAATATTAAGATGGAATGATACACATATATATTTTTAATATTTAAAATGAATTAGAATTTATTCTTTATTACTTCCTAAATCGTAAGGTTTCCGGAAGCAGACAAATGCTTTGCAAAGCCAGTGGCGGTGCCTAGTTTGAATTGGAAATTCCCGCTCACATACTTGCATCTAATAAACCGAGATATTTCCATGTAATTAACTTTGACTCTCCTGCTTGGCTTTATCCATCTCACTTCTCAGAGGTTTCCTTGTCTTGAGCCTTGGACTAAGTTATACGAAACGATTCGGCAATGTTCTCTATTCTACAAACCCGCAAACTTTTATCTACATAATGTTGCCTTTATTTTTTTATTTTTTATTAGAAGCTTTTACCTAAATTTACAAACAAGAAATCCGTAGATGAGAAATTTGCAAAATGTGTTTAAATTAATATTCAAACTATTTTTTCTTCATTACTAACAAAAATTGTTTTATTTTATTCTTTTCGTTAAATTAGTCTTAAATAAGGTTACTAAATACAGAAGGTTTTAAAAAATGAACATAAGTATAATATAATAATATAAATATTCATTTAAGTACGTACAACGTGGGTGGATTAAAATAATCATGATATAAAGCCATTTAAAATAACAAAGAATTATAATTTTTATGATGAAAATATTAACTTGAAATGTTAAAGTTCATGCTTAATATGTAAATATTTTTATAATAATTTGTAGTGGCCAGAGAATTATTCATTTATTTTGCATTTTTATAATGTTGAGTGCACGGAGAAAATTTTATGGTAAATACAATCATCAGAGTATTGTAAAAATCCGCTAATCACCTTCAATGATTATAGTTATTTAACAATAACGATAATAGATTTAATAATAAAAATAGTAATCACTCATTAAAGACGATTAGCAAATTTTTACAATACTCTAATTGTTGTATTTACCATAAAATTTTCTCCGTGTAATTAATTGTTTTTGAAGTAAATAGCCATATTTTACTATATGATCGGATTATATTATTACTGGGTTATCATATGCTTAGACCCTCTTTGTTGATCCTTGTGTGTCTGGTCCAGATCTAAACGTGAGATCTACAGTATTACAAGGATGTAACTATCACGCCATATGCAAATAAGATCTTCTTTGTAGTTTTTATTTTCATAACCCTAAACTTGTGATTAAAATAAACTATAATATTATTTTTTTAATTAACTAGTTCAAATACCTGCCTCTTTTTTTTGCTATGATTAATTGATAAATCAATAAAAATTGCAATATATATGAAGTTTTCATGTAGTAAGTCAATTATTTACAAATTCCTTTTGCCTTTTATTTTTAACTTTAAATTAATTTCAAGGTTTTAAGCTAAGACTTTTATTTATTTAATATTCGACTAAATATGTTATATATATTTTACTAGCTTCACTCACTATTCGAGCGTTAAAACTTTGATGACTTTTATAATTAATAATTAAAATTTAGGCTAATATATTCCTGGATATTGATACGGAATAGATTTAAAAATATAAAATTATTGCAAGTTGCATCAAGTGATGAGTTTAATCCCAAGAATATAACTAGTATATAAGTAGAGACTTTGCACTTTTTCAAGAGACCCAGATGAAGTCATAATCAAAAAAAATGCATATTATTAAATTAATGTAACGAATTTTAGTTATATTTATGTTACAATGAATAATTAAAGAATTTATCAATTGCATTGAGGGAATACAATTGTAGATTTTCCTAGGGAATAAAGAACAGCTCATTTATAAAAAATTAGGTTGATAAAGTCGCTTTTACACTCGGTCATAAGGAACATAAAAAATTGTCTCCAAAAATTAAACATTCATAAAAAATCAGTTAGAATATAATATTTAATTTGATTTTAACAAAGGAATATATATATTTTCATTTATATTTGTTTTAATTAATTAGAAATATTAATTAATTTTTTT
>CM008233.1:17277422-17352442 GCA_002278615.1 Pogonus chalceus | reverse complement strand
TATATATATTTGTTTTCAGGTTATACATCATGTTTCCTAGAAAATATTTTAATAAAAAAAAAAACAATATTTTATCGTAAACAATAAAGGATTACGTTGAAATTAATCTATATTTACCTTCATTTTAATTTTATTCTTTCAAATTGTGTTATATATAAATAAATTAAATTTGTTTTGAGTGCTATAAAATAAACAAAAATGTTGATATAAACAATCATAATAGCGGAAATAATTTAATACTAAGAATAATGAATTAGTTCGTTGCTATTTACAATAAATGCTTAACAACAAAGTAAAAATAAAATGTTTCTTTAACATTGCAAAAAGTGTAGGTTTGCGAAACAATGGTCGCGCCTCTAGAAGCTTTCAACTAGATTAAGAATCCAAGTTTTCACTTTCAAATGCTTTCAATGGTAACATTTCTGTTGTATTACAGTTAAAATGACGGTAAGCGTTATTAGGTTCGCTGCTATCGAAGCGTGCTTTGTTGGAGAACGGAACTCTGTTCATGACGCACGTCCTTACATTTTTAAAAACCTCAGACCGTCTTACGTTTAATAATACGTCTACCATGAGCATGGTGAATTCTGTTGTTTATTGAAATTTAATATTAGACAACATTCCAATAGCAAAGAATTTCCCAGCCTGCTCTTGTTTAACGATGCCAATGTTTTATATTAAAACAATTTCATCAATGCTAATCGGGGCTATAACTTTAAACTTTCAAATATTTTATGCCTTAAATTTCATGTTTATGATAATTTGGTTTTGATCAAATGAAGTCAAAACAAAAAAATGTTGGTGCTACAACAGCAGAAGTAGTACATTTTTAGTAAAGTTCAGAATTTGAAGCAATTGCCACTCATTTTTAATATATAAATGTACTTATTCTGCTAACTCAAGGTCAGTCAAAACATAATATAAGAAAGTGATGTTGTGAATAGAGTTTTAGTGAGTAGAAAAAGGATGGAAAAAGAGTTTTGTTTCTGACCTTTACTGTGACATAACTAAAGAAATAAACAAATAATAAATAATAATTAATTTTCATAGCACTTGCTATTATTTTTATCAGTAATAAATATAACAAAATGTGTAACAAAGTACGTTTCATTTATCGTTATGCTTCAATTCCCATCGCATAAGTTATTATTTTAATAACTTTAATTGTTTCACTTTTATAATAAATTAATAATTCTATTTATTAAGATAAATATGTTTTATTTTAACAAAGAAATGTAAATTAACTAAAACAAAATTTATAATTTAATACAATAGCAAATAGAACATGCATGCCATTGCACAGGTGTAAAATTTATTTATTTCTCACATTCGCTGTCAATAATATTCAGCAGTTATTTATACGTTTATAAATACAAATATGAAATGTATATTTGACACTCGTTTAATGTTGTTTTTGTTTAATTTCAATAAGCGATTTAATTTTAAAATATTTTGTGCATGTTTTTTATGAAAAATAATATTTGAATATATTCATCAATTAACAAATAATTTGTTTTTGGTTTTTTGCATATGAAATTAAAAAGAATTATGAATATTAAAGTAGATCTTTATATTTTAAAATAAAAAATAGATTTGAAACAGAAATGTAATTTATAGGATGTCTGTATTTATAAACGACAAGTATGAACCCAAAAATTTTTCGTATAAAAGATTGCTAACTAAGTCCTCAACAAACTATTAGTGTCAGTTAATAATTTACGCAAGGAGTTCCTTTGCAGTCTGTTAAATGGAGTTTTGCGGTGTGGATGGGGTGGTGTAGCATCAGTTGAGTCGAAGGGACAGCGATGATAAATGCTTACAAAGTTACGTGTAAAAGTCGTTAATAATACTCAAAACCCAGCGGCCCGCTCACCTAGGCCAGGTTATAATAACTCACCCCATCTTCGGGGAGTTCAAAGTTCTCGACGTAACAAGATACCGAGAAACAGATACCTCTGGAAATTTGTCTCAGACAAAACCTTCTAGCACTAGGCTGTGAGAGAGGATTTCACCTTCAAACTTGCTAAAACTGGAGTAAGGGAAACGAGTGTGTTATTGTCTTTAGCAATACATTGTTCCCATGCTATAAATTATTGAGCAAAACATTCTCTTTTAGTTTTTATCATTAATAATAGCTACATAAGAAGTGTCTTCAAAATAAAACTCAATTTCTCATGACATTAATTGTTTCTTAATTAAATAAGAAACTTCTCGAGATTAACTAAAGAGAAATATACCTTGTGTAGACTAATTTAAAGCGATATATTTCGGGGTTTTAGAAACTATGACCTATTTTATAAATAAGAAACAAAAAGTTATAAATAAAACTCGTTTTAAGAAAAATATTATTCGAATCATTAAATATAAATGAAATATATTTATTTAAAATTATTTAAAAAAAATCGAATATGTACAATAAATTATAAAATATATATAAATTTACTTTACTAGATGAATTATATTTTTTTTTATTATTTTATTATTAAATATTCCATATTGAAATGAATTTTTATAAATAAAAAATGTACAAAATAATAATGATTGCTTTGTTTGTTTTATATTGCAAAAAAATATTAAATTAATTTACTCATAATAACTTAAACCTGTTTTTTATGTAAGCATTTATTTTTAAATTATATCATATGTTGTAATAGTATTGTATTATTTATTGTAAACACATATTTTTTATATTCTACATAGTTTTTTAAATAAAATAAATATAAATTAATTTACAGTTATTTAACAACTCTAAGGAAACTTACAAAGAATTTAAAGTTAGCAATTATTTTTAGCATATATTTTAATATAAAAATTTGTATTGATCTTATAATATTTTATAGTAATAATTTTTGTTTGTTTTGTTTTAGGTAAGTCCATATATTTCTACAATTCTTAGTGTTGGAGTGTTGGTGAGTTTTTTTATTGCTTTTATACACTTTAAAAATAGTTTAGGAATTTAGTTTTTCTATAATTGAGTACTTGAGTTCATCTAAAAACAAAACTTAGATAGCAAATATAAAGCGTTTTTTAATTAAATAAAAAATTAAATTAAATATGTAAAAAATGTTCGCTGCCAATGCATTCTTTTTGTGCGTCATTGAAATGAAATTATAAATGAAGTCTAGAAGTTTAATATCTAAGATATAGGAGTACGTATATTTTCCCCGTCATGTTGATCGTGTCCCCAAAACAAACTCATCTGGTAGGCGGCTATGCTATAGGTAGAGTGAAGAGGAAATAGTGTACTTTATTCACCTTCCGGAGGTGTACCGACCGCGTCGCCTTGGCGCTGACAAACGAGCCCCGTCCAACGGCCCATTTGTTATACGCTGCGTGTAATACAGGACTATATCAGAAATTGCACGGCTGGAGATTTGTCTCTAGCCGGGATTTATCAGCGGTCGAGAGGACACGACTCGGTCAACGACGTACGACGTACCATATTCGCGAGCATCTCGTAAAACAATCTCAGCATATTCTTCTTCATATATCCTACGGCATTTTTCAAATTTTCTATCAATTCGAAATACTTGACATAAAAATTTTATATTGAAATTTAATCAAACGCACTTACAACTTTTGTTTAAAATAAACTATACGGTTTCAAATACTCAACTTTGATTATATTTATAATTATCAGCACATATACAAAATTGAAATGGTTTGTTAATGTTTACCATTGCAATTGAAGGTTTATACTTGTTTATTTATTTAGATGCATTGGAACTTCAGTTATATTTCCTATAAGTTATCTTTCCATAGCTTAACAACTATTATTTACATAATTGCTATTCCAAAAATATATTTAATAGGTATTTTTAAATGTAAACTAAATATAAATATGATTTCGCATGTACTTACAGACTCTATATTAAACGAAAGACAAATCCATTTGGAACTAATAATCCGTGTAAATAAAGGGATGATTTTATTGGATAATACAAGTAGGAATAATTGATAATTAACCTAAAAATCTATTATGAATGTTTTAATAAATAAAATATATCAATTAAACATTGTAATTTATTACAATTAGATTATCCAAAACATTTTGCTGTTCCTTATTACAAATTAGAATCAAGGTTAAAATAAAAATGTAAAAATAATATAAATATACTAAAACTCTTGATATTATTCCAAATATTATTAAGTTTTATCATATAAAGTATAATAAAATATTATGCTGATTCTATAAATATGTATAAATTATTTGCATTATTAAAGTATGTAAAGAAAAAAAGAGAAGTGAGTATAAGTTTTCGGAATCAAAATGTTCATGAAGTATATAAATCTGTAAAAGTGCTTTAAATTTTGCAGGAAAATTGAGTTAAAAAATATTGTAGGGTGGACATTGTTTTTTGGTTGTTCTGAGCTGGAAGCAGCGAGGACCGTGTATCTTACGGTGTCTCAGCTCTCATGGGAAATTGCACGCATAAAACATTTATGTTTCCTTTTATACTGCTTCTTTCTGTGTCTGCCTAACTTTTTAATTCACTTAGAGAAGTTTGTGAATGGTGTGACAGTCGCAACAAGACCACAGTGTTCGTTGACAAGTTCGTTATATGTCTTGCGTAGTCTTGTGCGGTCTTGCTACACTGCATTCAATACCATCTGTATAGAATAATAACGATTTTTATTTTCTTTTTTGTTGTTTTTAACTTACAAACTAAACACAATTGCAATTGTTATCTTTTACTTTCGAAACTGTTTAGAATATATTCTATTTGTTTGACTCCTGGGTTATATCAACATTATATTTGCATATGCATAAAAACTAAACTAACAATTTTATACATACATATATACATATGTAATTATTCGAAATTTGATGTATGTATATATGAATGAATATAAATAGAAGAAACTATTCTTCTGTATTGATGTTTGAATAAAAGTTAATTTTGATAGATAGAAGGTCGAGATAAAATATAAAATATAGTAAAAACGTGACGGATCAGGAATCATGTACAGAGAAACAGCAGTTTAAAATTTTAGAACGGATGGTAATGGCATAGCTTAATACTCTTTGAAAATTTATCGGTCGGGCTTGTATCCAGCAAAAAGGGTCTAAATTTAGTAGTCATTCGTGCAATTAAAACATTTTATTATTCATTTGCGCAGTTCGATTGTGCGTAAGTACTGCGTGCACGGTTCACTTGTATCTAATAATCTTTGTAGAGTGCTTTGCCCGATGTTCCTAAACAAATTCCTTTCGTCTGACAAGTGCTTTTAATTACACCTAGTGGTAGGGAAATTAATCCTACTGCGCTTCTTCTTCCTCTATCTACCTGTACAATGAGCCGGATCACTAAATTATTCAAATAAATATTAAACAAGCATAAATTGTTTTCTATTACATAGTTTACTTACTGAATCCTGCTTTTCAGTTGCGTCTCATTCTGAAAATAACGGTGCGTTTGCTTGTTGTTTCTCTTGAACTTAATATTATGCTTGTACTTGGTGAGATGTTTCGTTTACATTCCTAGAATTAGTTTCAAACAAGTAAACTATGCTGAAGATGCTTTAACAATATCGGTCTTTCTTTCGAAAGAAATTTATTGCTGAAAAGTTGTTTTTACAACTTTCTACGAAAATAAATTAAAGATTAAATAGCTGCTGTAAAGAGGTCAGTAAATATTGAAGCAGAATTATGGGAATTGGTTTTCTCTACTTTACTCATATTTATTTTCTTCTTTTTATACATATATAATGCCAACAAAATATAATTGTTTTTTCAAATTAACTATTTAGTACCTTGTAATTTTCAATTTGTTTTTTATAATTTTAAGTACTAAATTAGTTTACCTGCTAATATGTTACACTTATAAGCATTAACTTAAATAATGTATAAAATCACTAGTAACTGCATACATTAATTAAATTATCAAAAAAATGGATTTGCTTACAATAGCTAAAAAAGAACAGCTAATTTTTCTAATAGTCGATGAACAAATTTTTATATTTTATTCGATACTCAAATTTAATGGCTATAGAAGTCGCGATAAAATAAAATGTATACAATAACTAGTAAATTTATGTATTAACTGAATTTTATACTTTAACTGTAGCATATACTTCTTTTTTATATTTGTTTTTATCTGCTGCTTTATATTTGAACGTAAATATGCATCTTTTTAAAAGAGTTATTTTATTAGTTTTTTTTTAAATCTAGCACGTACTAATAATAATGTTTTTATCAAAAGCTTTTTTTAATAACTTTAATATAAAACATGTTAATTTAAATTATATTTGCTTGGATTGAACAATTTTTTGAATAATATTTTATGCTTTTTTGTTAATTATAATATGTATTAATCATTTAAGGGTGTATTACAGTTTAGACAGCGTATTTTTGACAGCTTTTCAGAAATTTTTTTTTAAACTAAATTTAATACTTGTGATCTTGCTGTTTTTTGTAGTTTGTTTCCATAAATTTGAAATATAAAATGTGATTAATAATTATTTTTAAAAGGCTTGATTTGAAGTCTAAATGTAGCCTTAAATAAGGCTTTGCCCGCCGTGTTTTTTCAGATGGCCGGAAACTTTTCTCCGGTTCTGTGATATGAAACATAAAATTAAGTAGCAGTCCTTAATCTGTATTAAATTATCTGGTGTTTGGATAATAGACAATATAAACTTTTGATAATTAACGAAATATCGTCCATCCGTGAAATGTGATCGATTTTGCCTCGATTTTTGACTTTAAGGCGCTCAGAAAAGTGTTAAATATCAATATAAATGAATAAAACTGATCTAAACACAAAAAATTATGGAGTTAAAGATTCTAAAAGCTCAAGTAAATACGTTTTATAGTTTCTGAGAAATATTTAAAGTTTTGACAAAAGTATTAACCTTTTTTTGATATTCTTACTTTTAGTCAGCAATGCCAGCCCCGCACTATAAGCCCAACATTTCCAATTTGGGGTATGAAACTAGACACTATAAAGTAACAAAAAATGGAAAAAAAATCGATTCTTTCAAAATTCTAAACGATAATATTCCTTTAAAAAAATAATTTTCATGTAATAAGCAAGAATAAAAACCTTTTATTTTACATACAAAGTTTGCAAACAAGGATAACAATATTGAAAATAACTTTATAAAAAATAAATTTAATTAATACAGACATATGTTTCTAGAGCGTTGGTTTCTCAGTCGGTAAATATGTAAAATAAATTAATGTACTTTAAACGTATTCATTTGGTGTCCCTTGAAGTGTCTGATGAATATTCAGTGTTCTTTAAACGCTAAGTTCAGGTTTATTTACAATATTATTTATGAAATTTGAATGGAGAATATAATGCTGTGTTTTAAACCATATTGTATATCGATTTGTTTTTCTTTCATTTAAATTTAGTATTTTAAATAAATATACCAGAACGGTTTATATTATTTTTAACTTTACACGGAAATGTTATAATTTATTGTAATTTAAATCATATTAAATATAGATTTTATAGCAATTATTTTAAATGAAAGTAATCTATTGGAAATACGTATTTATATGATATAAAGCAAATATAAATTAAAATTTTAATTAGTGCTTTTTTAATATAATTGAAATATTTTTATATAAAAATTAAATAAAATGAAGTTATACAGTTGGTAGTAGTAAAAAAGGAAACAAGAAACAATGTAAAGATCTCGGCGTCTATTTTGTAAAAACGTGGTACAAAACTCATATTAATTTAAATGTTCTATTTGCTCACATGTGAATAAAAACGGGCAAACAGTGAACGAGGCAGCAATGCGAAAGAGTTTTTCATTCGGTGGTGGTATTGACACTACAAAGTAACGTAATAATATGCCCTGCCGTTCTCAAATAATGAAATTCCGAGAAAAATATTCCCTCGCCTCTAAATTGATATTAACACCATGTTCTTCTAAAATAGTATTATTTGTTATATAGTATTTTGTTAATATTAAATTTTATTTTCAATTTAAGCATATATTTATCAAAATATTTAATACTATTCAGTAATTACTATATTGATTTATATATTCATTATTTTAAATACAAATTGCACATTTTTTCTTTTTTAATTAAAATTATTAATATGATTATAAAAGTATATTTTTATTACTTAATGATCATTTCTAAGATTGGATGTATTTAAAAAATTATATATTTAATTTAATGTTTGCAGCATTTTTCGTTTTAACAAAAAAAAAGCAATTAAATACTAAGACCAGTATATATTTATTACATATAATAACTAGAATAAATATGTTAAAACGTCATTTCGTCTAAGATTTTGATAAATAAACTTCGTTATTTATATTGAAATTACTTCAAAAATTATACAAATACTTGAATGTTTGTTTTATAAATATCATAACCATGAATATTTTGTTGGTATATTAGAAAATACAGTAATAATTCTCTTTTTTTAACTCTTCTTCTCTCGCTAATAATCTATCAACATATTGACAAAGATATTGAATCATTTTAGATCAGAATTTGAAACGATCTGTCCAAGTTACTGTCATTAAGAATCAGAAGATTTTGATTCATCAAATTCTTAATCTAATCGTCTACCAGCTATTTAAAGGTCGTTTAAAATAATTTTAGAATTTCATAACTTTGGTTTAATATTGTTATATACTATCCTTTTTTATTTTCTGTTTTCATGTGCTTGCTTTACCATTCTGTGTAATTAATATGTTTTTCCTAATCCATGATCAAATTGTCGGTCGATTAAATTAAAACTGATAGCAGTCTGTTGTGATATCAATATGAATACCGGGCGGCATAATTAAAGAAAATTTAAATTATTCAAATATTTTCTATCTTCATAGTTTTATCCGTATTGTAAAAATACCATTTTATAAAATTGAACGATGTAGTTTGAAAAGTATAGCTGCAAAGAAAGACAGATGGCAATTGAAACAGCACCCGAGGCTTTTAGGTCGACCAGTGTGCTGGGCGCAACTTGCTGAACATCGTTTGATATTCGTTTTGTTGACATACCGTCCGGAGTTGAAATCGGGATTCGAGGTCGCACACAAGCTGAATTTTCGCGGAGCAACGGCATGGCGTCTGGATGCGCAATACCACGCAATGCTTCAACGTGGTTCAGTCCAGATTTCAGTGTTTTCAATTCCAGAAGCGAAGCTTCAGGCGGTCAACTTCATCAGGATCTGCGGACCTTGTTTACCGTTGTGCCGAACAAACTTAGATTCGATGCTGGGTTATAGATGATAGACTATCAAACGAAAGATGTATTATTGATGGAATCATATATATTGTATAAAATTTTGTCAAACATTACTTTTATTCTAATATTTTATTTATATTATATATTCACTTTCAAAAATAACCATTTATTATTCACTCTTTCTATTTCACACATTGTATAAACAATAATATTTGGTAAATCTTTCCAAAAATTATATTTGAGAATAAATGTACATATATAAATATTAAATCACACAGTCAGTGATTAGAACAGAGAATTTGGTTATTTATAGAAGTTAAAGGGTTCAAATATATCTATAAATAATTAATCAAAGGAACAGCACAGATAAATATAGAAATTACAACCCCAGTTAAGTTATAAGTCAGTTATTTCATTTCGCTCTATTTAGTTTACAAATATTAAAAATTAAGTTTTATTTAAATGTTTTTATATACATATATTAGAAAAGAATAAAATATAAAGATTAGAAATGAAAATGTAAAGTAAATTCTATTTACTTTTTAAAAGATTTGGAATGCGCGATTCAGCGAGTAAATCAGATTGAGCATCTATGACAAATCTACTTCGGAAAATTAAATTTTCCAGAATGTATTTTTTACTGATGGTAATACCAGAATACAAAAAGATAAAAACCAGTTAAAGAGTATAAATGCGCATGTGCAGTCGCCATCGTGTTCGAAAATACTGATGGTGATCGCATTGCGAATCATCCGGACACGGTAAACAACTGTTCAGATTCTTGGAAACTGTTATCGGTAAACCGTTATATTCGCGTTCTATCGCTCCGTCGTCATGACTTCCGCTCCTTTTATTACGGCTCGTAAATATGAGAAATACCGAGAAATGATCGGGAAGAATTTAAAATAAAATGTATTGAATCCTTTTTTGCTTTTCTCTACTCGGTTCTGTCTGTTGGTATTTGTATGGCCGATGTTTGCAAGCAAAGACTAGGGTGCCTCACTAAGCTGCTTACCACACAAAACGGGATTCGTTAGCGTAAACGATCATTTTATCAGTACGTTCCATCAAGCTCATATCGAATATGTTATTATCAAATAAAATTATATTTCATATTTCTGTATAAAAATTTCATTCAATCAATTATTTATACTACTTTTACTCGAAAATATCTTAATAATCATTTATTTTACTGTTGCTCATTTTAGATATTCTCATATGAGATCAAAATCTAAACCATTAAGTATTTTCAGTTCATCTATTTTCATAAGAGTTTATTTAGTGTTCATTAGCGTCAAGAGCCAATGTTTTGTTTCTCATGGAAGGAAAGTATTTTTCATTTTTTAAATTTGTTATTCCGTGGGTAATTGTATTCTACGAATAAACTTAAATATTCATAAAAATCAGTTTTAGAATTAAATTGAAAGAAAGGTTGCTCTCAAGGAAAAAAGTATGCTATAAATATTCTAAAAATATCAAAAGATAATTTAATAGTAGGAAAAGAAAATAAAGTAAGAAACTAAGTTTCTTGTATGAAATTCAATAAAATTATAACTTTCAGAAAGCTATATGCTGTCTTCGTCAGGGAAAATTAAATAATTGATTGTAAAATTTAGCCTGAAGAAATATAAATTTATAAAATATTCAGTAGAGTATCATCCAAAAAAGTAACGACATGAATTGTTAAAGCCCTAATTTTGAATGACTTGAGAAATATGTGATACGAAAGGAAATAGTAATTTGATTGTATTTAGTTGAGAAAGTTTTCGATATGTTATAAAATATGTTATGAAAAGTATCTATAGCTACATAATAGTTTTGAAAACTTGAACGCTATATCAGCATATTAAATGTTTCGTAATATAAGTAGAAGCTAACTAGGAGCACTTAAGCCTCAACAAGCAAGTAAGCAAGTTGTGGCGCAGGTTCGTTTTTCGAAAGCGTCTTCCGTGCTGCGTGTATATGATTTACGAGCCACGATTCCACAGCCGCTTTGTTCCTGTAACGAGAAAGTGACAATGCAAACAGGGCTGCCACGGCTGACTTTACCAGTACCGTACTGGTTGGGTGGTTGGCGTGTGCCGTATCCCGTCGACTGCTTTTATCGCACGTACATCGCTCGCACTAGAAATCCATCGTTGGCAGGCGCGCTCACGAACTAGTAAAATTTAAACTGTTTCTCTTCTCAGATGATTCACATCCCACTACTCATGCATAACTCTATAAGCAACAAATTCAATAAATTTTATCCTACTAGTTATTCGATTGTACATACTATTTTTAAATAAAATATTTTATTTATATACCTACAATATTTGCTACATTGCAATAGCTATTTGTGTATTAAGAGCGTAAAGTGGGACATTGTCGATTGGGAGGTCTCTCGAAATCGACAATGTCCATTTGCGCTCGAAACACACACAAGATTTTTTCTACAGTCGCCACAATAGAGACATTCACTATAACAAAAAATAAAAAAAAATACATAGCAGGACATTTTGTTAGGTAATGTAATGTACCGACTGAGCAATCATATGTCAGATTGACTTGTGAAGGTAATAAACGTGTAGGTAACGTTAGCGAGCGTTTTTTCTACTTTGTCGCTCTAGAACGACAAAGTAACATTTTGCGCTGACAAAAGAGAGCGTAAATACCTACTTTGTATAGTGACTGTAGAAAAAATAATAAAACACTTATTTTCGCATTCTTATTTTTGATCAAAAATAAATCTAATTATTTATATTAAATATATAAATAAATATTTTAATTTACTAAATAGTTATTATTATTGTTTTGAGCTGCGTGAAGGTTAATGTTTTAAAAATAATAAATAATATATCTTTTTTGTATCTTTTCTTTACAACTTCATTTTATTAGATATTAAATGTACATTTTAATCACTATGTGATCATCTTAAGTAATATATAAATATATTCTTAATAACTAATGTATTTATACTATTGGGTGTATCTGTCAATAGACAAGTTATTGAAGTATCTTAAGAGGTTTTTTGAGTTTTAATAATGGATTATCTAAAAGGGGTTAAATCTGTGTTTATTAAATAGTTGGTGTAGTTTTTCATATACATAAGTGGATTCTAAAATATTTAATTTATGTTTTCGGCTACTTTTTAGACATTAACAATTTTCAATTTATGGCCAGTGTGGAGAATATGGAGAGCGAGCGCAGATTTGGAAATGCTCTTACTTTTAACGTGATAATTATGCTCTTTAAACCTTATTGTTGTAATTTTTCATTTAGTTTGACCTGCATAATAACTATTTGGACAATCCGGACACTAAATTTTACTAAAAAGTTATTTTTACACGAGTCTCCTTTTACGCTGTATAATATTATGGTAGTCTGTCTATAACTCTATTTTCATACAACAACATTTCAAAAACTTAACTAGTTTAAAATGATAATCTATGTATATTTCTGTAGCTCATACTAATTTTTATTTCTATTATATTTGTAGCCTATTTACACGGTTTAAATTTACGTAAAATAACTTCATGTTGAAGCATTGTTTCGTACAAAATGAGGGACGAGTGTATTTATTTTATAAATTGTTAATAAATGAATGAAAAAACATTAATAGCATCACCTACAAAAATGTTATTAAATGGAATGGAATAATAACATTATTTACAATACAATTAAATTGTTAATTACTTTTTTGCAACAACTCAATAATTACTATTAAATACTGATATACATTTTTTAATGTTTTTTACAGATTTAAAACATTTCTAAATAATTTAAAATCATTTTAATAATAATAAATAAACTGTTTAAAAAAGAAATTTTAGTTACATATATCGAAAATTAGGTTATAATTCAAAAATCAAAGTATAAAGTATAATTAAGTGAGTGAAATCTAAACTTAGTAAGTTATATTGTAGTTTCATGGATGAATTATTATATTTCAATGGGGTGATGCCAAGATTTAAATTTGTGGAGATATCCGAAAGGGAAACGGAGTTCGCATTGCTGTCGTTGCATATTCCACCCTTGATTCCGGGGAATTCTCACACGTTCATCATGTAACCGATAGAAATACATCAAGCACTGTAGGCGTTATGGATTTCACTAGAACGCACCCTTCCTTTACTAAATGTGTTACATCTTGTCTTTGTCACAAATTATAGAATAAATCAGTGACGGTATAAATTTAAATTTATATATGAATTTATTGATTAAAAATATTTGAAATTACCTAATAATATTAAACGAGCAATTCTTGTTTATTGATTTTGATGAGAATTACTTTATATTAGAAGTATTTTGGGTTGAAAAATTGATCTATAAGGGTCTCATTTTCGGGAAATATCATTTGAAGCCTTTTTATATACAAAGTGACAGTGATATTATAGTAAGGCAAAGGAAAAATATTTATAAATGTAATGAAAGGAATTTTATTACCATAAGATACCATTTCAAACAATTATCTTTATGATAAAAAATTCAAAAATTTAAAGAAAGAGAAATAGGTAATCATTGCTAAACCTTACGGTGAGTGCAAAATATAATTTGACAAGCCTGTATGTGTCATTTTTCAAAATTAAGAAGCCAGAAACATTGAAAGTACTCTTACCACAAGAAAATCCATATTATACAAACAAATCTCGGTTTTTCTGATATTTTTAATTGAATCGTTTTACCATACAGAATAAATTTTAAATTACTGGTGACAAATATAAAATATTATATGATTGTTAAATAGTCTATTGTCTGTGTATAAAATAACAATTAATATACATAGAAGGCTTGAAATAATAATAAAAATAATAAATAGTAGCAATAAACAAATGGAAAAGGCGAATAAATGTAAAATTGAATGAATAAAAAAAGGAGTGCAAGTGATCGTTGCGCCAAAGGCTTGCGTGGAACAAAACGAACAACAACAGTTTTCCTAAACACGTTCCCATGTTTAGATATCATTTCCTCTTGGAAAATCCCATTAGGGACTGGACGCGAACGTTGCGCGGCCAGAATACATTCTGTTCTTGCCGCCTCGGGCTGTCGTGTCGTATACGCGAAGGGTGGCATCAGCTTTTTGGAATGAGGGATTCTATGCGATAGATGGACAGAAACACTGGTCACGATGATGGAATCCCAACAAAGGACATTATATACTGAAATACAGATTATGGCCCCAAAACTCGTATAAATAGAGTTATATATCCAGACAGCTGGACCACCCAAAAGCGTACTTTCGTTCGCTTGAATCGCGACGTAACGGGACACGCGAACAATGTTTTCGCAAACGCGAAAACGTGACCCACATGAAACGGTTACTTCGTAAATTAACACCGGATACTATTAAAAAAGGGTTTTTTATGTAATGCTAATGTATTGCGCCATTTTTTATTCTCAAAAAACTACGTTTTCAAACATTAAAATCTTATTTTTAAATGTAAGTAATTAGTTTCTTTAAATTATAAATTAACTGCTTTCAGTTTTGTAAAAAAAAAACTTTAGATTATACTTAAATTTAAAAAATAATTATATATAATTATATGTAAAGTTAGTTTAGTTGAATTATTGGCTTATTAACTTATTATTTCGGCTTTATTCTTTTTTAATTTTATTTTATCAGTGTTTTTAAGTAATCAAAAATTATAACATATTTATAATAAAAAAAATTCTTCGTGATATTTAAATATTTATGTTCTTCCCACAACTTTTAAAGTAATTTTTGAACTACTTTTTAAGATATTTCGAACTTCCTTCATCATATAATTATCTTTTTTTTTATTTTCTATTTCTATTTCATGTTCTCTATCATTTCATTAAATATGCTCAATATATAAAAATATAACCTCAAATTGTAAAAGAATATAATATTGTACTAATTTTATATTTTTCTGAGAATGAATTATTTTATAATAACTATTTTCGGAGCTTAAAAAAAAATAGTACTACTTTTTAAGATATTTAGAACTCTTGTCACCATATTATTTTTCGTTATTTCATGTCTTCTATTGTTTTATTCATAACCAACTTATTTAAATATTTTTAATAAACATAACTTCAAATTTCAAAATAATAAAATTTGTTATTTATTAAATTTTCTTATGAGAATGAATAATAAAATATAAACTATTCCGGGATTTAATTTATTTCTCAACAGCTTTTCTTAATATATAATAATTACTTGTAAAAGTTCATATATTTAATAATAATATTGCTGACAAAAGATTTAATAATGATAGAAAGTAATATACATTATAAATACGTATCTTTAAAGGATAAATGTTAGCAATTTGAATAGAAAATAATTCATTTTAGATGACCGTGTTGAACATCTGAAATATGAGTGCAAATTGTGTAGTGTAATATAAAAGTCATCAGTTTATAAGGGTTGTTGAGAGCGACGGAAGCTGTTGCACTGGCGGCGTATGGGCGCCGGATATTGCGCCAGCGTAACACTTCATCGCCGGCAATGTCACCCGACGTTTGCCGTCCATTCGTTCCCTTAGAAACTCACAGAATAGCGCTTTTTTTAGACGAGTAATACTACATTTTAAATACATATTTTAAAATTAATTATTTTACATTTCGTACGAACGAATTTTTGTTTTTTTGTTTTTTTAATTATTATAAAAAAGGATTTCAATTAATTTTATTAATATTTTAGTATTTGAATAAATATATTTGTTTTGGAATAAATATAACAATTAAATTCAATANTATATATATATATATATATATATATATATATATATATATATAATTATCAGTAATCCATATAGTAAAGGTAATACGAGTATATAGAGAACATCCTATAATACATGTGTCCAACAATTACTTGAACAAGGTGTATTATGTCCTATCGTGGTACACTTGACGCATTTGTGGTATTCAAGCAATGCAATGCGTCTGTAACTACAGTACAATATTACATGCAGGTATTACGTATAACAATACTATTCTGCTTTACATAATACAACTATATGAGGTTGAATAGTTGAATGAAGAAAATTATAGACAAAGAAACTAAATCCGGAATGACACGTGTTCAGGTACGGATGTTACACGTGTTATGTTCCAGTTAATAGTCATGGTTTATACACTGGCGGCAAAAAAAGAGACACTCGAAATTCGTGAAATTTTGCCCATTTTCAAACCATCATTACTCGGCGTAGTTTCAATCGATTTTAATAACCTTTTGAGAAAAACAAGTTTAAAGTGTCCTCTTTCAAGGCATGTATGCGATTTTAAGCGTCACCCTTTTTGCTCCCTTAAAGCACCCCTGTTGAAAAAATAAATTTGAATAAAAAAATGTCTAACTTTGACGATGTGTACGGAGTAAGGAAAAATTTCCTGTGCAGGGCTTAAAAATAAAGTTCTTTGGATAATTTGAAACAAAGTTATGGGTGTTTTGGGACTTTTCGCACATAACTGATTGGACAATTTTTTCAGAAAAATAACCCTTTTTGGCTATTTTTTAAAAGGGTGAACTCAGATTAGAATTATCTTTTTTCTGACCCTTCAACCCCTTCTTTCCTGTAAAATAAGCAAAAAATGAGCTGCCTACGATGTTCTTATTCAAAGTTATAGGTGTTCAAAGTTGCAACTGAATTTTGAGTCTTTTTTACTAAAAGCTCGCAATTTACCGCCGAAAATTGTCAATTTTTGTACGATTGAAATTTCCTTTACATGTTTTCTCTGGAGGTTACGCAGTAAACTCCCAACTCATTATTCCATTTTGCACCTTTTAAGCTCTATAACAGATGAACACGTTTTTATGACAAAAAAACCCACTTTGATGATTTTGAAAATCTATAAAAAAAAATTCTGGACCTAATTTACCACCCTACTAACGATATTTTGTTAGATTTGTGCATTTCGGCTGTTTACCTTAGAAATTAGCGTTATTCAATGTGTATTGAAACTACGCCAAGTAATGATGGTTTGAAAATGGGTAAAATTTCACGAATTGCGAGTGTCTCATTTTTTTTCCGTCAGGTAAAATAAAAATTAGAAATCACGAAATTCTTTACTCCTTTCGTAAGATGAATTCATTTATTTTATTAAAACATTTTTGCAAATTAATAATGCAATTATATTATCTTTAACCTTCAAGCGGACAGTTTTACAGTGATGTGAAACTGATACGATCGCGGGTATCCTTTAAGAACTTATTTGATATTTACGTGAATTAGAAAACCAATTAATAAAAAAATAGATTTATTTGTTATATCTGGACATATTTTTGGATTAGAAAACAAGTTTTTGACAAAATTTATACTTAAATCTAAAATAAAGGACAGTGTTATTAGCTCTCCGTGTTTATTTAGTAAAATTTATTAATAAGAAATACAGATTTTATTATTTATCTCTTTACTTTAGGTACAATTATACAAATACACATTATTTTTAGATAAAAATTGGTCACACACATTTTACTTATACATAAAATAAAATCAAAATTATAGTATCAAAAAGTTTGGGAAGTTTTTTTCTTAAAATATCTTAAAGCAACTTATTACTTACTTATATAATCTGAAGATTTTAAGTTCCAGTTTAATATATTTTGGACCTTCTGTAAGATTTTTCATACAATACAAATAATAAGTTTGAAAATTTATATTATATTTTTTATCGAAATATGTTAACTACAAATTTTTGTAAATTACTTTCGTCTTAACTACAAATTTTGGTAACTAACTTTCGTTATTAAGACAATGTTCATTTGTTTTTTCGGGAACTAGTTTAATTTTAATAAAATTATTTTCAAATCAAAAGCAACTGAGTAGAAAAGTTTGCTCTTTAAGCTTTTTAAGTTTATTATTAAAAAAAAGATAGATAATTTTTTCGATACAATAATTACTTTTTTATTCTGCTAAAATAATAGTTGATAATATTTTCAAAAAAGTTAAATTATATGAAATAAATTTATATTGCTCTTACTTAAAAGTTGCTTCTGCAATAATATACTATTTTATTTTTGTAGTAAAACTAAAATACTTTACGTAGTAGAAATATTCATATGAGTAATATTTATTTTGATTTTATAGTAATAAAGATATCTTTTAAATATAAGTTTTAATATCAACGAAGCATTTTATTTATTTTCAAACATAAATTGACTAAAAAGAATATTAAACTGGCAAATATAGAGGAATAGAATTTAAAAGTACATATCTAATAAAAAAAATTCTCATAAAGAATTCTTGGTTCTTTGATATTTAATATTGAGAAGTGGAATGAAAAAAGCTGTAAATACCGTTGAAATATAACATAAAATAAAACGAAATTTACATAAAAACCTATCATTAAAAACGTTTATTGGAAATGACTCTTGTTCAACTTACCGTAATTTATGTACGCGAAATGTTTTCAGATATACGAAAGGCAAATTTAATATAAAAATCGGACAAAAAATCATATTCAATACAACATCATTGATTGCACTCTTTCACTGAATGTAACAAAAGCATTTAATTATAATTTTAATATTGAGCAACATTTTAAATTTCATATTTTCGCGTTTTATCCGAAATTGATTATTTTTTTTTTAATATTCCATTTAAAATTAACAATATATTCAAATTAAATTTTTGTTTTTGTTTTAATATATAACTAATTATTTTTAAAAGTTAACCGTTTTCAATTTATATTTAAAATTTATAAATAAAAAACTAATCGATATACACAGACAAATAAGACAAGTTTGTAACATGGTGAGTTAATTAGAAACATCTTGAATCGTCTATAATGCATTGCAAGTGGCATATAAGTAATTATAATAAATAAATAAATAGATTAAATCCCCAATGCAATACTTGGCTTTTAACTGAAATTTAAACATAATTATTATTCAATTTCTACCTTTCATGTACGTTTGTACAGATCTAATTAATTCAAAAATGATTAAATTAATTCACTTCTAATTAAATATCTTATTAATTTGTGATGTTTTGCAAATTTCATTATTGAATTACTACTGTAGATTGTTTTTAAACAAATAATCACATAATAAAGATAAGACAGTAACATACCTACTCACAATATTACTTCTAAAAATTTTAATTCGGAATATTTTAAATTAGTTAAATTCAAAATTGAAATGATAGCCTGCTTCAAATACTGCGCCCAATCGTACTACCAGCTATTTTAAGGTCATTTAAAATAATTTGAAATTCCTACCCTTGTTTATCGTATTATGGTAAAATAAATTATTAATATTTAATAACACACACATAAAAATGAATATTGTGAGAAATAAATAATAATATATTCAAATATTTTATATTAAATTACCAATAAATACAAAATAATTAAATCGGAAATTAATTAAATCAAAATAATGCAGTGTTTAAGGTAAATATAAATCAAATATTTTAAATATTTTTATAAGGCTTTATATTAAAAAACAAAACATTCAAATATTTTATTGTAAAATATTAATTAAAAAATTGTTTAAATATTTATTGAAATTAAAATATTAATATATAAATTGTTTACATATGTAAATATTATAAGGTTATAATTATTTTAGATAAATAAAAAAATTAATTTTAAAAAGTTGGATGCTAATATTTCATTTTCAGTTAAGTTTTTTTAAAATAACATATATTTATTAGTAAATCTTAGAAGAACATGAAATTTTATTAATCAATAAATTAAATATATATTTAATTAATACTTGTTGCAATTGAAGATTAAAATTGTATTTTTACTTATAAGTTTTTTTTTTTTTTTTTGCTAAATATAAGAATTAAAATTATAAATTCGATGACCTTTTAATTAAAGGGAATTAAAAAACGAAAATTTATCAAATATTCTTAATAGTATCGGTACATATCTTAAAATAATCTTATCAGTGATTTTCATTCTATGGGGCGTTGCCGATTACCATGTGCTGACGAGACCAGTAGATACTATTCGACCTGTCGATTAAGTGTTAAGTAGATATATAAATTTTTGTTATTTATTTTAATCTATACTTTAGAAAGATAAACAGATCATATAAATTCTTTGTATGTTTTTAATATATCAAATATTTGCAAAAAATATATATTTTTGAAGCATTTAAATGTGCAGATGTTAATGTGAAATGTTAAGATCGCTGAGAAACTAAAGTATCCTTGCATTCCGCATCCTAGCAGGGATAAATAAATGTTATTTTTAAAAGATGTTTAAGAGATGAAAATATATTTATTAGATAAATGTAGCATTCTGCAATAGAGATACACCTGTCGTGATAGAAGTCCTGAAAGATACTGGTGTATAATTTCCCTAATTACATTCGTCGCAAAGATAATTACCATGAATCATAGTCAGTTCATTTTGGCGATTGCTGAAAGGCGACAAGTAATTTATTGTTTTACATTCTGTGTAAAATCTTTTATGATAGTGTAAAATTTACGCCAAGCACTTACTTAATTGGAACGTTTGTTCTACTTGTGTTTCTCAGTTAATAATCCGAGAAGCAAAACTATGAGTGAAGACATTGCGCCTTTTTTACGACCCACTTTATGAAGCTACCAACGTGCACAGGCATAAAATTTCCTATTTATATTCGGTTTTTATAAAAACCATCTACATTTTGCTCTTAATTAAAAATTTACTTTGTTTCTATATATTATTCCATTGAATTTACACAAGCTTCAAAAATTTCATTACACATTTATTGAAATATTTATAAAATTATTACTTAATTAACACAAATTTATATAGATGTATTTACTTTGATTATTTGTTTAAAAATTATTAATAAGTTAATTTCATATATAAACCATTACGTTTTTAACAAATTATTTACATTTGAATAAGCTCAAATATTCACAAAAAATTGAATATTAAGTTACCCATTGAATATATTTTATTTAAATAATTGTTTTACTAATTATCATACAATGTTTTAATAAATTAATCATGTTTTATTTCAATTTTTATAGTAAATAAAAAAAATATTACTTTGAAACGGTAAGATTATCCAGTTATTTTACGGATTTATAAAACAAATATAAATAAAAAATTCTAATACCTACACACATTATCTTTGGATAAGGAAACTATTAGTAGACAAATATTGTACTTAAATCTAAAATTAAACAACAATTAGATAGTTAAAGTTTGACAAGATTAAGTAATAAGAAATGCAGTAGTTTTATCATCTGTCTGTGTTCATCTCTTCATTTTAGGTTTAATTATACATAAACACATAATTTTTGAATAAATTAAAATAAACTAGTGACACAAATTTTATTTATATTTAAAATAAAATCAAAAAGTTCTGTTAGATCAAGAATTTTTTTTCTACGATAGGTCTGTGTAGTCGTCTATTTGACGCTTACGTCTCCCCTAAAATAAAATCTATGTGCTTCAAGACGCACGAGTAAAGATAGAATAGAGTTACCTGTGTGCATAATAAACTTATGACAGGCTTAGGATTGGGAAACTATTTGTAGACAAATGTTGTACTTAAATCTAAAATAAAATAAAAATTTGACAGATAAAGTTTGACAAGATCAAGTAATAAGGAATATAGAATGTCCCAAAAGGGTCAAGAATTAAACGTTCGAAAATCGTCTTTACAAAGAATTATAAGCAAGGATTTGCATCTTAAACCTTACAAAATTCAGCTTGTGCAAGAATTAAAACCAACAGACCATCTTCAACGATTCAATTTGGCGATTGAAATGTTCGAGAGGTTTCCAAACTTCGGAAATACACCGACCTTATTGGAACACCTTAGTTTAATCATATGTCTATGTTTATCTCTTCATTTTAGATTTAAAATAACACAAATCTTATTTATATATAAAATAAAATAAAAAGTTTGGTTAGGTCAAGAAATAAGATTGTTTCCATGACAGGTGTGTGTAGTCTAATCGGCCCCTGCGTCGCTCATGAAAGAAAAACTATCTATGTGGTTTAGGGCGCACTGAGAAATGTTTACTTGTGTATATGACAGGCTGGCAGGGATGAAAAAAATATTTAATAAGAATGAATGATTTTATAATCAACGAAACGCGATCGTTTGAAAGTTAAATTATATAGTTTTCTTAAAATATAACAAATAAGTTGTTTTAAAAAACATAACTTTAAATTTAAATACATTGATAATGTCTTTTTGAAATTTTAAATATTTTAAACTACAAAAAATGCATAAATGTAACTATATAGTTAACTTAATAATTTGCATAATTTTAAATCAAATATTGTTGTTAAAGAAATGTAAAAACTGAAACCCTTTCGTTTTTCGTGTAACAAATAAAAGGCACCTCATATAAAATTCAAACAAACACTCTATTCATCATAGCGGTCTAATGGATGTCATGGCGACGAAATTCATATGTCTTCACGTTTATAAGGTTGCCTGGGTACGTGTTTATTCATATACATATAGTTACAGTTTGGTGCACAGAGTCACGACTCCGTTACGCGAAATGTTATTATGAAAAAGCGTAACAAAAATATCGTAGGGACGCGTGTCTTGCATTACAGATGTTAGCCAAACATACCCGAAGTGGAAATGGGAGCTAAAGTATAGAGCAAATATTACAACGTATTACTGAGAACACCACACGCTGCGCGTACCGAGTTCGCAGTTCGCTTTAAGAAGCAACGTGCAAATGTGTTTAAAATTTATGCTTGTGTTTAAAATTCATGTGCACTGTTTGTTTAATTTTCAAATTTTACTCTCTTCTAGTTGTAATGAATGTGTTAAATGCTTTTTTACTTATTGCATTTCATATTTACTTCTCTCGTGTAACTACTAACTAACTTTCAAATATTATTTTCATTTAAATGTCAATATACATATGTTTATAACTTTAAATTCATGAATACTTACTATATATATATATAAATACTAATACCTTCTTTCTTTCACAATCAGTTAATATTTTTAGTTTAAAATATACCCTGCAATTTTAACTTCCGTTGTGAGTATAGAGAAAGTAACAAGTGTTAAAAGAGCCTCAATTTGAATTCCTGCTTTCATTTAATAAAATTTTATAAAAACTAAATAGTTATGTTTAATAATTTAATTCTTTNTAAAATTTATTATTTTTTGTTATGGTGGATGCTTCATTGTGGCGACTGTAAAAAAAATTGTGTGTGTGTTTCAAGCGCAAATAGACATTGTCGATTTCGAGAGAATGTCGCGCTCCTAAGTCGCGCGGCAACAACCTCTCAATCGACAATGTCCCACTTTGCACTCTTAATACACTAATAGCTATTACCTTACATATACATCTTAGAAATTTTAATATAATTTTAAAACAAATATTTTAGTACTACTGATAAAATATTTTTATATTTTATTAACACAAAAATTTAGTACATTTTTGTAGATAGAATAATTAACTATAATTTATATTTGGTGCTTTTAAACAATGGATTTTTGTTAATAATTTAGTCAATAATGCAGCTATTAGGTTGACATTTTGAATATCCACAGCTTATAGTGAAAATATGTAATAAAGAATCTTTTAACTTACGCCAGTTATGCGTAAAATAGTAAGACTATATTTTGTATATTTATTCTGAATGAAGGCGTCATGCTTTTTAGATAATATCTTAGTAAATAATGGTGATATTTAGCTGAAACTTTGGATTTACACTTAAATAATAAGGAACTTGCCCAATTTTTTTAAAAAAACTAAGATCAAATATTTTGAATTAATTAAGTTAAAACTTACTCGGATTTATATAAATAGTCTCTATCGAAAGACTTATTTAAAAAAATGCAAATAAGACCGATTTTCCGGAAAATAGTAAGACTATTCATCTAAGTTTTTGTGTTTTGTTTATATAATGCAGCAATTATTTATGAAACTATAGAATGTACATTTCGATTATAAACTAGTCATTATCAGTGGTAGCAAATAATGTAAATAATTACTGAAATATGTACACCTACTCGGTAGATATGAAAAAGGGGTATTACCTGAAATATGGGGAAAATATTTGACTGAGGCGCGATACTGAATTTCAGCAAAGAATTGTCTAATAGAACCAAGTCAAAACTTAATCATGATTGCTATTATTACCATCGGAGCTGATATTATTTTTAGATGATAAAATTTATTGTACAGGTAGTGAGTTACAAATTACCATAATAGATTTAATAATAAAAATAGTAATTACTCATAGAAGACGATTAGCGAATGTTTCAATACTCTGATGATTGTATTTACTATATAATTTTCTCAGTGCAGTTATTAGTTAAAATGAGAGAATAGATGATGTAGAAAAGTGTAATATAAAATATGATTTCTGTTTTCAGGTGAGTATCACATTCCACAATGATATTCCTGCTCGGCAGATCCCGATCACAGCCGAATGGGCAGTCGTGCGTGGCCGATTGCGCTGATGTGATGGTATGTTTGCACACGTCACCAATTTTATTGACATTGACACTCGTTACTTTTGCCGTGGTGGTATGATCACGGTGCACTGTCTCACTTGATCTACGGTGACACTTTTTCCCCTCGTCATATTCGTCCCCATTCAATATGATGCGACAGTTTTGTATCATGTTCAAATTCCAATTCGACCAGGTAGATGGTGGATGCCTGTAAAATGGACACAAATGTTCATTACAGACGTAACATTATGACACTTTGTTGCACTAATGTTTTTCAGATTTCACAATTTAAATATTTGAACATTATATTAAACTGTATGCTATTATTTAGTACAAATCAAAGTTTACTTGTTGTTCATTTTAAATTTACATATATTCATAAAATTTAATTACATATTTGTAATTACAGACACTCTATCACGTATTATTAAATTATTTACATGTTTGTTGATAACATTCAATAATGTATTCATATGTTCAATAATAATATTTAATAACTTCATTAAATATTGCAATAAATATTTCATTACAATATTGTTATATTAGCCGTTTATTTGTTATAATTCGTATTACAATGGTTTAAATTTAGCCAAATTATACTTTTACTAAACCATTTATTATATTAGCTACCATTATTATAATTTCAACTTTAATTCAATTATTAACAAGTTTTAAATGTTAATCTACATATGTCAATTGAGAATCATATTTATTAATTTAATATATAT
This sequence comes from Pogonus chalceus, assembly GCA_002278615.1. Lineage (NCBI taxonomy): Eukaryota > Metazoa > Arthropoda > Insecta > Coleoptera > Carabidae > Pogonus > Pogonus chalceus. Next base: position 17,327,225 of record CM008233.1, on the reverse strand, counting down.
ATGGTCTACTTATTCATATAATTATATCTTATTCAAGTAAAAGCATGTTTCTAATTTTTGCCGTAGACAAATAAAAGAAGAATTAATGACTATATAGTAAATAAATTTCATAACCATCATCAAAAATAAATAAAACAAATGAAATATGTATACATTTATATGATTTTGGATCCATAATTATATTTTCAATTAGCATACAAAATTATTAATTACGTAAAGTTAAATAAATCTATAAATTTAGACTAAAAGATAATTAGATACATATATACCATATCATAATATAAATAAAAAGATTTTCGAAACTAATTAATTTTGTACTGGTATATTCCTGATAATGTTATTAATATTGCATTTTCTTGGTTTCTATTCGTAAAATATTATATTTCATGTTTTGTAATCTATTCAGTTTTCATATTTTCATATTATTAATATCGATATCAATATGATTTACAAAATATAATTTGATTAAATTTCTGCGTTATGAATGTTCAATAAGGTTTCTTTCAAAATGAAATTTTATTTTAATGAAATGTATTAATTATATTTGCAACTGTATGTATGCTTTCAGATTAGAAATTTATTATTAATATTAATTTAATTTTTCTTAAAATTTCATTTATTCCATCTATACAAAATATACTTGATTAATAAAAATTTTGATTATTTTTTATTTAATTTAACTGATATAAAAGTTAAATAAATTTAAATATGAAAAATGGGTTACAAATATTCAAAAATAAAATAATATATTTAAGACAATTTTTTGGAAGGAAAATACTGCAAAATAATATACAGACCGATTTTAATATATAAGTGTCCCAAACGGTTCGGAGTATTTCCGAAGTTTGGAAACCTCTCGAATATTCCAATCGCAAAATTTAATTGGTCTGTTGGTTTTAATTCTTGCACAAGCTGAATTTTGTAAGGTTTAAGATGCAAATTCTTCCTTATAATTCTTTGTAAAGACGATTTTCGGAAGCTTAATTCTTGACCCTTTTGGGATATCTTATACTTATTTAATCTCCATAGAAAATTGTACTGAAGTACTTCCAGATAAAACAACATCGGTTATTAGAAGATATCAGTTACAACAACATTTATTAATTTTTATCTTAGATATCTTTTCAAAGAACTGAATTTTGCTTTTCTTAATTTCATTTTGTACATTAATATGATGATATATTAAATTTCGCTGTCGTTACCTACACGTTTATTACCTTCACAAGTCAATCTGACATATGATTGCTCTATCGGTATATTACATAACCAAACAAAATGCCCTGCTATGTAAAATTTATTATTTTTTGTTCTGGTGAATGACTCAGTGTGGCGACTGTAGAAAAAATCTTGCGTGTGTTTCGAGTGCAAATGGACATTGTCGATTTCGAGAAATGCTGCGCTCCTAAGTCGCGCGGCAACAACCTCTCAATCGGCAATGTCACACTTTGCGCTCTTAATACACAAATAGCTATTATTGCATTTTCTTCATAAATTGGTCTTAACTCTCTTATTTTTTATATAGGTTATTTTAAGTTTTTTTATTCAAAAATTTCTTAACGCTGATATTTCTCTTTGCTCCGTTGTTATATGCAGTTTCTACTGTATTTATAAAGTATGTTTTAATGTATAATATGACATAATTGAAGTAAATCTGTGTGAAAATTCAATTTTTTTCATTATTACATCATCAAGTAGCACCGATTACCGACAGTAAACTCAATCGTTTGAAATTTTCCTTTTAGTAGTCTAAAAGCAGAAACAGACTTTATTAATAAAATTATTATGTTTCATGGAATAGATTTTTAAAACTTTCTTCAGTAATTTCAATACGCTTCCTGGTTGTGTAAGCAATTACCCTGAAATCAATTTGAAGTTTAAAATTTGATATATTAAAGCTATCATAGACTGAGTAATGAATTTAGCAGTAATAGATTGAATATTGCTTTCAAGTACATATAAAGTAGAAAATAAAACTATAACATATATTTTAGAAAAAGAGTAAATGTATATGGCTGACATCTATATAACAACGTTACGAGGTTAATAGCCAATGTTCCAGTCTGGCGTAGTAACCGCGGCACGTAGAACACAGAAATAAAATTATTCGTTCATAAATCTGATGAGCCGGAACCCTTTTTTCAATAATAAATAAAAAGGGAGCGAGCAAAATGAATTTCAAAGTGGGCAGGCGATTCGATAATCGTGCATGGAGAGCAACCATTCCACATAGCGGTATTTCTTTTGAGAGCATGGCCCAAAAAATATGACGCATAAATTCTCTTCCATGTAATAAAACTGCACTTGCGCTATAAAACTAATGCTTTCATTTGCTGCAATGCACTTTTTCCTAATTTTTTTTTCATTTTCATTTTTTTTTTTTTTTTTCAGAAAAACAATGAGAAATGAGAATTTCTTTTAGATTATGAATATTTAACGGAAATATTAAACCAGAGAGTTCAAAATTTTATTTTAAATGCGGAGCCATAATAAAAACTTTAACCCACTTATAATCGAATTTATTAATTAACAATAATAATCGGAAATATCATTTATTCTCAAGTACAAATGACAGATATTTTAATGAATTTTCAGTTTTTTATATTGAAATATCTTTCAAACAAAACATTATAATTCTTTTTTTTGTAATTTTTATATAACCAACAAAAAAAGATGAAAAAATTTAAGTTTTTTTACTCTTATTTCTAGTGATTGTACTTAATCTTAAATTAATAATGATTTCTTAATAATAAATTTTATAATAATAAATATATTATTTAAATAAAAATTGTAAAAATTCATTAAATTAGATTTACAATTTATATTGGTATAGTTGGGATATTGGATAAAAGCTTAATTCAGTTTGATAATCCAATTAGTAAATTGATTAAATGAATATGTTCTAATTGTTTTATATTTATTAAACACAATTTTAATAATTTTTAAAATAATTAATTTACAAATACAAATCATTTATTTGAATTTAAAGAAAAAACTTTTAATTTAACTGTTAGAAGTAATAAAATATATGTAATTTAATGAAAGGATTATTAAGCTGATATATAAATAGGTTGTCTGGTGTATATATTTAAAAATGATCCGTTTACTATCACTTAGAATCTCATATCCTTCGAATATAAGTGTTCTTCTATCGCTTGAACTAATGAGACCGTCAGTTGTCTGCACACATTCTCAAATACTGATGTGTATCTCTCTTCAGTCTCCAGCGTTGATCGTAGCATCGCTCCGAGCACCGTAATGTTTTATGGAGCATGAGTAAAGTTGTTCGGATCACGCGCGGGCATGAGCAATAAAGACGGGTCCATTCATGCGGGTGCCTTCCACAGCGAGAGACATTAAACCGATACGATGCGAAGGTGGAGAACAACCCAAGCAATACAAGGGTGGAGTAAAGGGTCTGTCACTTCCACCTGGTCGCGTCCGGCACACAAACCAACAACCGCGTTACCCCAAAAACAGTTCTCCAACCAGTATGCTATTATCGACGGATATGTCTAACTTGAACGACGATTTTTAAATTACCTTTTTACCAATTAAAATCCAGTATTTCATATCTAAAAAATTGTTTATATTATTTCGTAGCTTCAACTACAACGAATAAACAAAATCATTTTATATAACAACAGATAACAAGCAGTGTCTTATATTTATAAAATAATACAACAGACAAAATAAGATAAATAATTGTTTATTTAAAATATTTATAAAATAATCTCAAAACAGTTCCGAATAAAACAATGAAACATCAAAATACTTCTTAATTAGATGCTTGTTCAATAAATTCGTATTAATTAACGGAAGATCTGATTTAAGATGAAACATTCCCCTGATGATATTATACAGCATTCTATATAATTGCAATTGTAAGCATCGCGGGAGAATGATACAATAACAGGGAGGGTAACAATAAACTGTTCAGAATCAGCGATAGGTAACCTTAGTTTGTTTCATGATAAAAGCTGGGGTGATGTAATTTGAGGATTCAACCTATATTGATATATGTATTGGGTTACTTTATCGAAAACAAAAATTCAATTTTAGAATTAAAATTAGTACTAACTTTATTTAATTTCCAGTTAATAATGTATCGTGATATATTTTTCTAAGTAAGTTTGGAAATGTTTCAAATTTATAATAAATAAAATTACTTTTAAAGAAAGTAGTTTTGAACCAAGTTAAAATCGATGTCAACTAAATATATCTGAAGTTTATTAGAAAAGGAAAAAAATCTGAAGTGAACTAATTCGATAATAATAAAAGAACTATAAATTGTTAAAATAAGGACGAAAACTATAAATAGAATAAAATTTAATTGAATTTTCTCGTTAATTATAACCAAGTTTTTATTTGTTAGAAAATTAATCATTAATATTCTCAGTTATGTCCAAAATATATAGTTTTACAAATACAAAAAAAGGGTGCCGATCAATTGATCATAAAAGAATCCAGAGTTAAAGTATTTTGACAAGTGTTTTATTATAAAGGTTTTATTGTTCAGTTTCATACTTTATTTTTGAAAGCTCTTTTTGCATTTTTTCATATTACTAACTTATCCAAATTTTAACTTTTGGTTTGAATATAAATCACTTGCAGTTTATCTGATAAACAAATATTTCTATTAGTTTCAATGGAGAACTAATGGTTTATTTAAAAGTTATATACAAGTTTTTTTTTTAATATTAATGATTTATTTTAACTAATTTCTTTTTAAATAAAGTTTATTATAAAACCCGAAATTAACATCGTGTTTTAATAAACGATATGCTATATGTAAAGTAATTCTATTAAAATAAGAGATGTATTTGTAAATTTTTTCTTTACAGATTTCGGTATATTTATAAATTGATTAATCAATGTGTTTTGTTTACTAATTAGTAATTACAAAGATTATTAATGAAATTATATTTATTTTCTATTAAAAATTTTTTACGACAACTAAATCTTAACTTAGTGCTAGCAGAGGACAAAGATGATGCGAGTTACATGGTTCGCAAACTTATTGAAGAATATGACAATTGGGGTCTAGAAATAAACTTCGAGAAAACAAAATACATGATGATAGGAAATTATTATATAACAGAACGTATACAGACAGAAAAAGGAGAAATTAAGCAAACCAACGAATACAAATACTTAGGAGTTAAATTAACACAAGATAATCAGAGTGACATACGAACAAAAGTAACACAAGGAAAAGCAAATACAAGACAATTACACTCAGTAATATGGAATACAAATATAACAAAAAGCACAAGATTCGACTATTTAAGTCAATATTAGAAAATTGTGTAACATATGGATCGAAAATCTGGACACTAAATGAGGGACTAAACAAAAACTAAATGCGGTAGAAATGGGATACTGGAGAAAATGCTGTCAATACACTATACTGGACCATAAAAGAAATGACGAGGTGAGAGAAGAAATTGGTATAAAAAATTCGATAATAGAGACAATCAAAACAAAACAATTAATGTGGTATAAACATATGATGAGAATGACGCATAAAAGACTGCCAAGAAAGATCTTTAACTGGAAACACCATAGAAGAAAGAAAGATTATTTAATGCAATCAGGTTGGAGTTGGTATTTAATAATTTTTTTGTCATGTTCTCCTCTTTGTACCCTAAATGTATTATAATTGTTAAGCGAGCTTAACTTTATAAATGGCAATCTGTTCCAGTCTATTTGGACATTAATTTTGATATTTCTCAATTGAATGAATAATTCAATTCCAAGTCACTAATTACATATCCGCAAGAAGAGATAATAGACTGAACTGTTCTCTTGCATTTGTAGAACTATATATTGTTATATTTTTATCTTTAATATTTATTTTATTTATTTTGATTAACTTTTATTTTGGCAGACAACTAGGTTTTTTTTTAATATTATCAGGTACCGGAGCAACTTTTTTCTAAGTTATAACATGTCAGGAAAGATTTTAAAAAAATAATTTTTATTCCTCGGCACTGCTGAATTTGCTCAGTGACAAAGGATTTTTAGCGATAATTATCAGAAGCATTGCATTTTTTTATGTAACTTCACAAGTTAAAAATGAATTACTATCTATTTTGATACTTTAGAATTACTTAGTCGTAAAGCAATGTGAAAATATAATATTTTTTATTTCTTTTATCTCAAATATATATGTTAATATAACATATAAACAGCAAGGTACCTTGTAGAAGCAGTTACCATTTAGCAGGCAGCAGGTTGTTGGTGTTCGTGGGTTGATGCTGATGCCGTAAGCATCCTCTGCCATCGTGTTCGGTTTTCATCCGTGCTTCTGTCGTTTTGCACGTTGTGGTATTATTCAAGTTTGCGCGTAAATCTTACCGTATTGCGCGTATTGATTTATTGGTCTCTGGGCAACTTCATGGTTTACTTTGTTATATCGCAATGAAAATCAAATTAATTCCGGACCGTGTATTCATAATAATGACTTGGTTATTTTCTTTTCCGGTTGTCGTTTGTTGCAGATTTAAAATTTCAATTAACAGGCCCACTGTGATTTAATTATTTTCTTTTTCTGGTGATGTCAGTTAATGTTTTTGTCACGTCTTTGATAATATTGAGCATTCAAATGTATTATTCTCTTTTATAATTACAATTTTTTTTATGAGTAATATAAACAACAATATCGTAATATCCTATTATCTTAGAATAATATTATTTGTCTAAATCTATAAAATGTTTAAAATTAATGTATGAAAATAACAAAATTTGTTATACGTAAATAAACTGATGCAATGGTATGCCAATTTATAATTACTGATAACCAAATTTATTAAATTTTAGCACAATTTTAACATGATTGCTGTTGGCAGTGAATATATTACGCTTGAATATATTCAGTTTTGTAGTTAGAATTAATACTGACATTTTTAACTGCCTTTCAAACTTCATTTAATACCTATTATAAATACTTAATTATTTACTAAACGGTACATAATATTTTTTTTTATAAATATAAAAGCCAAGTATTTATTTTATTTCATATTACAATAATATTATTGATTGTATTTACAGAATTGAGAAAATGATTTTAATTATGAATAAACATGTATTTACAGTAAATAAAATTAATGAATATTTATCAGTCGACATCCTGTTTATATATTTTTTATTTTATTTTCTTGCGTCATTCTATTTTATTTCAAAATAATTTCCAATATTATTTTATATAAAAAATATAAAACAAAATTCAATATATATTTTTTCGCTTAAAAACTTACTTTTTCAATAAATAATAAATTATTATGATAACTTTATTAAAAAATTACAAATCAAATTTTGTGATTTAAAATAAAAATATTTGCAGAATAAAGATTATGGAGGCATTAATAAACTTAAATTATATTAGTTGTTAAGGCGTAGAATATAAATTTCGAGCGCATGTATTCATTTTAATATAATTTAATTTTGTGATATAACCTTACTTTTATATGATTTTTTTACTTATACTTCTTATAAAGTTAAATTACATGTTAAATTAATTATAATACACATTTAAATTTCAATATGCGTGTCTTCATATATTAAATTTCAAATTATTTGGTTTTTGCTGCTTTGAAAAGTTTATTTCAAATTTAATTATTATATACGAAATAAAATTTTATGAAACTTTAAAATGATTTTTTCTACATTATTGTTAAATAAATTTTGATGTAAAATATTATATTTTCATGAGTCAAATTAGAAATATAATAATTATAAATAGAAATTAATGCTATTTAATATGAAATATTTAGCAATAAAGGTACTATTAAAATATTAATGGACTTGGAATTGGTACAATTGTTTTTAGGAAGTGTTATTGTAGTAAATAATAGTATGTTTGGGTATGATGTAATTATCTTCAATAATTAATAAAATTAAGTGACAATTTCTGAGATAATACATATTAGTGTGCAATAATTCACTATGTAGCTGGTTATATAGTAAATCGGTTGCCTTTGTTTATGTTTGCAACTGTAGATGCATTTGTATATGTGTATGTCTATGTTGTGTATTCGGTAAAACAAAATATACCAATCTGTAAGCCAACATGCATACATTCATTGCATGCAAATGTATGGGAGTGACTATATATTGTGCATATGTACGTGTAGATTAGTGGGAGCTGTGTATTTATGTGTAAACAACAAGCGACCGATTGATGCGCATGCGCTACTCCTCTAATTTCCTCTGATGTTTTGTTTTGCTGCGGTCCAACGGAAATCGGAAACCCCGAATATCATTAGCTGATGATTACACATCGATCTTCTGTCATGCGGCCCAGTAATTACCATATTAAACGCCCCGGGCGGTATGCGACGTGCGGTATGTACTGTACGCGGCTAAATGGGAGGACGAGCGGCCGACTGAATCAAATTTCGAATATTGGCGGCCCACTTGCGGCGCCGTCACATCTGTTCACGGCATTTTCTATAAAAATTCGAAGCGCGATTTTCACATTTCTGACTGCTTTGCCGTTCAAAAATCCCTACGATACGTTTCGTTTCCTCGGTGTACCGTGAAATTAGAACCGCGCGCTCTGGGATTCTACTGATTCTAATTTATTATAGAAACATCTCATATGACAAATAAACATTACTTACAAACACATATTTTTCGAAACTTTAATTTAAAAAAATAATAATACTTTACTTTGAAACTGTAAATAAAGAAAATAAATTTAAAGAAACGTAACAATTTGAATTCAATAAACACTCAGAAAATATACTAGAATCTATAAACAAGGAGGGGTTACATTGTAACCTACAGGAAAATAGCAAACATCCATTTGTGAAAGAAGACTGTAAAATGGAAATTGTCATAAAATTTGATGGTACGGGTCTCATAAAAATACGAACGCTTTAGAAAAGCTCCAAGTCTGTTCGAGCTTAAAAAACAACTGACCGCATTTTTAGAATCATCTTTATCGCAATGAAATACGTATCTATTTTATTACGGATACAGACCCAGATATTTGTCGTTTCGTGCATTGTTTTCCTAGTAAATTAAAATCCGTAAAATGCTTGATAGAGACATTAAGGCTGAAGAAAGATTTTTACGGTCTTTTAACATTGTTTGAGAAAAGTAGCACTTTTCACATCAGAATTTTTCATTAAATGGTTTGTAATTCCTCGTAATATAAATTATATTTTCTCTTTGTTTTGTTATATATTATTTTATTTAGAAAAGAAGCTCATATATAAGAATAATATTTATTTATGCATCTAAAGATAAAAATGATAGTTAAATCCCGGTAATAATAGTATTTGAGTTGAATAAAAAACTTTACACAACCATCAGTTACAATTTTTTTAATCTATTGATCTAAAATATTAAATTGTTTGATATGTAGTTGAATAATATTTGATTAATCATAAATGTAGACTTAATTATTAATCATATTAGTAAGAAAAATATTGTAACTTCTAAGAATTTAATTTTTCATTTGTCTCTTTATTGAGAAAATAAAGTAAAATATGTTAAAAATTTAGTAGATAAAATCTGGCGTTAGAAAACAATATTATTTTAAAGATGATTAGTATCAAGTGTGTTTAAACAAATGAAAACAAAACAAAAACCAAACGAACAATGAAAGTAACATATTAAGATGCTACATTAATTTAATTCTACAAAAATAAAAAGTACAGTTTTTTTTGGAATATTAAAATATTATTCATAAAATGCTCCGTTTCAGAGCTGTTTAATATAGCAACTAAATATTGGTGGTAGCTATGAAATTATTACCATTTCATTATATTTAAACATTTTTATTGATTAATTTATTATTTTTACAAAAATATGAGGTTCGTTAAAAGCAAATAATAATTATTAATCAAATTAATTTTATGCTGGTGATTTTTAGGGCAGATGCATTAATGTACTTTGAATAGTATGAATAAAATATGAACCTAATATTATTTTACATTAAATATATAAAATCAATTGTAACATAATGAAGAATCCATTAAATGATTAAATTTGTGTCCTGTTTAGCTGGTAGCATTTGTCTATCATCAAAATAAAATTTTAATTGTGATGTCATAAAAACAAAATGGAATAATAATTCATATAATGGATGTTGTGGTTTTCGTAATAAAATAATAAATTAGTTTGTATAGTGTTGAGATTATTTCAATAATTTATATAATTCAACAGTTCAAAATAAAACCAATAAAACACTAACTTTTTTATTGTAACATCAGTTTTCGTTGAATATGTTTTCATAAATATTTTACCAACAATGTTAAACAAACAAATAATACATTTTTATTTTAAATTATTTTAAATTAATTATGTATACGTAGAATTATAATATTCAAAAATAAATTAATATTAAATATGTATATGTTTGACTATAACATGGGCCATTTCCGATCAAATATGTAATTAACTTTGATATTATACTAATTAATTTTACTTCTTATGTTAAACATTTGAATTATTAAAACTATTTGTATTTGAAACGTTAATTTTTTGTACTTTAAAATATATTTAGGATGAAATTATTATCAATCATGTTATTATTTTATTTTACTGGACAAAATCAAATCAAATCGATTTAGTTTTACAAAATTATCAATAGATATAGTTAAGATGACAATTTTGAAGAATAATGAAATTAATTAATAAACTGGTAGACTAGAAAAAAGCTTTTTGAATTTTCTGAGGTTAACAAAATTTCTAAGCTACAAAAAAAAAAAATTTAATTTGTTTAAAAAAATTAATTAGAAATAATAAAATAATATAGGTTTGTTGTATAAACTGTGGCATTTTAGGATAAATATAACGTAAAAATAAACATGTACGTAGTTATAAAAAATAAAATAATAAAATAAAAAAGTTATTCAGAATTTGATTCGTGAAGTATCTACATGAATTTTATCGAAAAGCACGTATTTTTATTTGCATCATAAAAATAATTAGATCCATTCCCTTAATACCTATACCGTGTGGCTTTAGCTCGAACGATTTATTTTATTACAAGCAGATAACATTGGCTAATTGTTACAGTTATATGAAGTTGCCTGCGGATTGCTATTGCAACAATGATATCTACCTCTAGTGCTCCAAAACATTGTTGAACTCTCGTTATAAGGTTGCGACATTCAACCTAGTTATTGGATCTAATCGGTCGGATGTCGGAAACTTTCATACACGATCGTATTGTAGTAGTAAATTCTTTTACGATTCTATAGTGCTACGAGAAATTTTTATTTCATTTTCTTTTGTTTAATCTGCAATTCACTTTATTAACTTATATATTTTCTATATTATATTAGTTATCAAATAAATTTAACTAATACAGGATGTCCTAAAAGGGTTAAGAATTAAAAGTTCGAAAATCGTCTTTACAAAGAAATATAAGGAAGGATTTACATCTTAAACCTTACGAAATTCAGCTTGTGCAAAAATTTAAACCAACAAACCATCTTCAATGATTAAATTTTGTGAATGAAATGTTCGAAAGGTTTCCAAACTTCGGAAATACCCCGACCCTCTTGGGACTCCTTGTACTAGTATTTTAGTTTAAATTTCAAAATCACAATTTATTTATTAATTCAATGGAAATAGCTATCGGCATTTGGTAAAACATTTTTAATAAATTAAATTAAAACATTGTGTGTAGTTTTTCGATTTAATAAAATGTTGCAAATAATATTAATCTACGGGTAACTTAATTCTTTTTTTAATTTCATTCCTAAATTAAAACCTTTCGAACCTAAAACGATTGTTTTCATTTAAATAAACCTGTATAAATGCAATTAAATTGGTAAAAATATAGCAAGGAATTGAAGTGTAGTGTTTTTATAAAACTAAATCGTTGTATACTTTTCCTTTGAGTTTCATATTTGGTTATATTTGGAAGAAGAAAGGAAAACAGAAGGAGGAAGACTTATATATTAAGGGCTAATTTAATGCAAATGATGAAATTGTATTAACATTAAACACAACGACAAAAAATGTTCACAATGAACAAAACATAACTGCACTTCGTGAAACGCTTCTAAAGTTCGCGTGTTTGTCTATTTGTGCGTTCGTAAACCGAATCATTATAAGGGATCGAGTTAGGAATACAGAAATTAAGTTTTTGAGTTGAATTATTCGTAACAAGGGCGTTTGTTTGTCCAGGTAATTACTGTGCGTAAAATTAAAAATGATAAAAAAGAATATCTTATGAATTAATAAATTTGTACTTAAAAAAAAAATGAAAATATTCAGATATCAACTTTTCGAATGTTAACAAATTTTTAAATTATCGAGTTATTAAGTTCATAATTTGTGTTCTTGAGTCGAATTATTTATATCAAAGGCGTTCGTAGCTCAAAGTACCACTGTACGTAATATTAAAAATGATATAAAAAGAATATTTTATGAATTAATAAAGTTGTACTTAAAAAAATTAAATAACTTTTGAAACGAAAAAAAAAAAAAAAAAGAAATTATTTCATTTTATTTTATCATGTTATCGATAATTTTACTGAATAATAATAATAAAAATATGGTGTATAAAATACATGTATATACCGATAATATTGATAATTCAAAATATATATGTTAGTATAAGCTAATAATCACCTGTTTCATTAAAATATTGAAGAGGTATTAAGGTAGTTATTATCGTAGATTAGTAAGTGAATTTATAATTTGAATGCAATTTTAATAAACTGAAATATTTATTCAGCATAATAATTCTAAATAAGCTGTTATTGTAAAAATATGAAAATAATTTTCAATAGGTTATTGAATCAGATTTTATTATATTAAAAAGAGTTCTGGTTGAATATGGTGAATAAATAAAAAGTTGAATTTAAAAATTGAGTCTGTTACCCCGAAGGAAGCAGTTAGAGAAGAAACAAGAAGTGCTGTTTCATTTGATTCGCGTAAATATGCAGATAAAGAAAAATCGATAACTAATAACAGGCAAATGTAAACACGGATCGCACCGACACATCCCTTTGTTTACTAACGGAAACATTCTACAAGGGCGAGTTTGAATTACACATCTCCCGGAGCTAGAATAAAGTTAGTTACAAAATAAACTTGAGTTTATTATTCGCCAAACTTTCATCCAAAATGGCTGTGCCTTCTTTCCCGTCCGTCTTCTGCTGTACGTTGCAACTTTGTCTACACTGCTGTCTCTTGCTTCTTCGTAACAGTCGCCGTTGTCGTCATCTTCTATCGTCGGATTCACTTACGAACAGGGTAATGGAACAGTTCATAAATAACGAACGGAAAATTCAACGCTGATAGCGTCATCCGTGGCTCAAAACCAAAATGACTCTTTGTTGTACACGATGTCTCCAGTCGCCGGTTGCCGGTTGCCGGTTGCTGACGGTCAAATTGATTTTTCATTCGCAGCAATTTCTACACTTTTATTATACGAATCTGAATACAAATTCTAAAACTTCGAACAGAGCTTTCATTTTCTCATGTTTTTTGTCTATTTTTCATGACTCTCTTTTTTATTTACAATAATATCAGTTTTGTTACCACCAACAAATGAAAAATTTATTTTTCTTCAATAATCATCCAGACTTTTCATCTTTGATCGAACATATAAATTCATTTCAAATATTGAATACCCATAGAAAATGATCTTTTAATTTTGTCAACTTAACTTTCAAGAGGGCACAATTTCGCGTAAACTTTAAGATCTATTTGATATTTTTGGGATTTATAAAACTAATTATTAAAAAAATATTTATTTCTCATATCTAGAAACTTTATCTTTGTTGACAAAAACTGTATTTAATTTAAAAATTCAGATAGAGTCTAAGTTTGACAAGATCAAGTAATAAGAAATATAGCAGTTTTATCATCTGTCTGTGTTTATCTCTTCATTTTAGTTTTAATTACATATAGACATAATTTAATGATATAAATCTAACTTATATATAAAATAATACCAAAAAGTTTGGTAAGATCAAGAAATAAGTTTTTTCGACGCTAGACGCGCGTAGTCTGATCGACGCCTATGTCGCGTCTTGAACAAAAGTTATATATGATCCTCAAAACACATTAGGAAGGGTAAAATATAATTATTTGTTTGCAGAATAAACTTATAATAGGCTATTAGAGATAGAAAATATATGTGAAGAGATTGAACGATTTTACGCAACCATTTCGAGGTTAAATGTCTTTATTATAAGATTCTGCATTTATTTTAAGAAACTTTAGCAATTATTTTATAAAATCAATCAATTATACTATGATAATTTGTTAAAAAACTTAACAAAACATTTATTTTTATTATTATAACATAGTTAGAAGTAAAAATAAATGAGAGCATTTAATTTTTTAAGGATTGTTTTAAAATGTATTGCTCTTCATTTCGGTGTTAACAAAACGATGTAAATGGATATGTATAAAAGTCGTTAAATATGATGGCAATAAACACAATATAAAGTTTATAATTTAAATCATAAACACAGTAAATAACAAAGTTGAACGTATATGCTGCAACAATGACAATAGTAGCAACAATTTTGCAGTTTTAGTTATGATTTCTGATTTAATAAAATGTTTGACACGTAGCTAAATATATACGTACAGTCGTTGTCGCATAACGGCAGCTGAAACTAATAAAAGTTAAGCGTTTGCCGTCGACAATTTAATACACATTGCACACGGACGGTGCACGGTGCAACTCGTCTGTCAGTTCCATTACCGGAGGCATGTGTGTAAACAAGCAATGAATTTTATTAAAACTATATTCGCGTTCGCGTACCATATTTAGTTGATGCTTGTTTTTGGTGTTTCTGGCGACACGCGTTCTACTGTTCTATTATACGCGTACACTGATTCCGAAACTTTAATTAGATACAGAATTAAAATTTTATATTACGGGGATTATAATTCCATTTTTATTTTTTTATTTTTCAACAAATAGTGTTACAAACAAATAAAATGATAATTATATTACAATTTTTTTAGATTTTATTATAAAAAATATAATATTTAATTTATGCATTATATTGCTTATAAATATTTACATAATATATTCAGTATATTATTATTTTACCTTAAAATTTAATGTATAAAAAATCATAAAATAAGTAAATTCTTTACATGAAAATATTTTATTTATTTATTATTTTATTCGTATAATTACAGAAAAAAAAATACTATATGTAAATATGAATGAATAAATATTTAAACGTTGACAGAACATTGCATTAAAATTACTTTGATATATGTATATTTCTTTAAATAATATTAATGGAATAAGTCGTAAGCAATAATGAAAAAATTTTAAAATAATATAAACTAATAGTTACAAAATGAAATAATTCACTATGTTATAATTTTTTCCGTTATTCTATAAAATAACGACTAAAATCTTGTAAAGTGTGTAAAGCAAAAACTCAGTTTAGTTTGTATGGTGGATAACTCCATTGACGTGTCCCTACATGTCTCGTGCATAATGTGTTGACATAAAAAAGTGAAAAATAAAATATGTATGAACAAAAAATATGCTTTGAAGTTTTAGGCACTATAACAGTGATCGTTATATGATTAAATAAAAATTTTTATGATTATTTATTAGAAAACTGATTTATTTATTAATTTAAAAAAGCACATTCAAAACTAAAAAATAATAGCTGCTATTAACGAATATATTTTTCAGCAATTAAAATAATTTTTCGGCACTTGTACTCTAAGTACATTTACTGCAATCAATATTTAATTGAAAATTGAAAAATAATAAATATTTATTTAAAAAAATCATCAAAAGTTAAATAAATTATAACGAAATTATTATCTATTACAACTCTCAATATTATAATTAATTCATTTATTGAGAGAATATCACTGACGTAAGATTTATCATCACTTTTATCTCCGACTATCTGTCCTAAATATCTTTAACCCAATGTCACGTCATTATAAAGAAATCCTTTTGTCAAAATAACGAACATTAAAGACGCTTCTGAATCAAATCCAGCTTTCAAGTTTATTTGGTACTATTTCATTATTATTTATTATAACTAGTTAGTACAAAATATCTCAAAAAGGTCGGGGTATTTCCGAAGTTTGGAAATCTCTCGTAAAATTTAGTCGTTGAAGATGGTCTGTTGGTTTTAGTTCTTGCACAAGCTGAATTTTGTAAGATTTAAGATAAAAATCGATTTTTGAACATTTAAATCTTGACCCTTTTGGGACACGCTATATAAACAATAACTGACTAAAATATTAAATACTATAATATTATAAAAANTTATTGTCGTTATTCAGAATTGTCGAATTTGTCGTAATTGTCGTTATTCAGAATTGTCGTAATTGTCGAATTTGTCGTTATTGTCGTTATTGTAAGATTATTATATTTGTCGTTATTGTCGTTATTGTAAGATTATTATCGTTGTCGTTATCGTAAGAATCATTTTGTAAGAATTATCGTTAAAGAATTATCGTTGTCGAATTATTGTTAGAGAACTGTTGCTAGAGTTATTGTTATTGTTACAATCTGATCGATATAATTTGTTGCAGAAGTAGATGACGAATTATAATTATAGTTGTAGATAAAATATTTATCGATTGATGTTTCGTTTACTTCAATGTGTACATAATAAATTGTAAATAAGTTAATTTGGTGATGTATATATGAATTGTAAATAAATGTGTTTAAACAAAGTGGTTAATCTGATCCATTGTTGTCGTTTTGGTTAATTGAACCAGTTTTTTCGTTTGTAATTGTTTCGTGTCACTGCAAGGACTTAACCAAGCAACGCGAAACTCATCCAATTTGTTTACAAAATCTTGAAAATAATTAAATCAAAGTAGATAATATAGCAAAGCAAAATATGTGTTTTATATCCACTGATGTCTTGGCAGCTTATGAAGCAATGGTGGACTTACTGTTACTTACATAAGATTACGAAGTAAATTTTGTTGAATTGTTTGTATACGGCAATGTGTACCTTCAAAATTAATATTCGATGTACGTATGTAAACTAAATTACACCGGATACAGCTAAAGTCATGTGTATTGAAGCAAGTAATTATTCGAATAATTCTAGCACGATGATAGAATTAAATTATTGACCCAACGATTATCATTTGTATGTTCCAATGAATAAACATGTGTAAACTAGTAAGTTTATTCTATTGTTTATATTGATATTTTATCAGGTTAGTCAGTCTAAATTGTTACTGCATTTATATTTCTTATAATGATGGCGTTAAAGCTTAAATTTTCATTTCAATAATTGTATAAAAATTATATTAATTGTACTAGCATTAAAAATTTATATGAAAAATTTCACCTCATTTGAATGATAAAGTTAAATTATATGTTTCATAAATAATGTAAAACTAAATAAATAAATGATAAGGATTTAAAATAAAATCATGAATATAATTAATCTATTTATGTATTCGTTTATTAATGTTCTGGTTATATTTTATACTTAATTAATGAATATATTTTGCGTCAAAATTGACAAAAATGTTTATTTAAAGTAAATTATTATTTATTGAGTGGTAAGAAATATTTTAGAAGTTTTATTTTTTTATAAAATATAAGAAAAATAAGGGTAATTTTAAAATTTGATCTGATAGCATGTTAATAATTTCCTTGTGACCTGCATCATCGGAAATCTGAGCCTGTAACATGGCGGTTCCAAAAGTTAAATGAGTTAGGGAAAACACACGTCTCAGAAAAAAAATGTCGCACTATAGGAAAGCTACCAAGCCTACTATTGTTGACCGAGACTAGGCTATTGGAGGTGCCGTATTCAAGCGACACGGTGTCACACACCCTCGTCAGGCCACCGCGTCAAACTTTTATAAAACTTTATCGTATACGTGTGTATTAAAGGACCTACATCACTTCAGTCCTTTCGTCTTACCCCCAATAATTCCTTCGTATATTTCCTCTCTCTATCTATTACTTCTTGTGCTGTGCCATGCCGTGTCAATATTTGTCGCAACGCAAGACGGAAGTCCATCTAGTCACGGATTCTCACATCCACATCCCTCGCAACCAGTATTCCATTTTATATTTTCCTTTTTAAACATGCATATGCATGTTTGTATGTTGTCGTACAATCTTTACAGAACTTTTGTATAAACTGTGTATATACATTATGCAAGTTTTTGGCTACATTTATTTTCTTCTGACAAATATATATTAAAATATCTTTTTCATTTTAAAATCTTCAAGCACTTTTAGTGACAATTCTTGCTTTAATGTAGTTTGTCGCAATAACTCCAAATAACGTGACTGCATTTAATTCAATTTGAATTGAGAAACTCCATAATAAATTTTTTTGAGCTGATCTTTTACTAAGTCGTAGCAATAATAGATTATGTATCTTTTAACTTTTTATTTAGTTTTCAAACACATCAACATCAACAACTGCGTTTCTACATAAAGACTAAAAATATGCAACCTCGAAGTAGGTTCGAGAACTAAACCATTTCATATATAAAGGGGCTCTGTGGCCGCCAGAGTTAGTTACTAAATAGTAGTCAATAAGTTAACAACAGTCAAAATGGTAACTCGGGTGTTAAGCAGGATTATGATGATGAGTAGTCATCATAAGTGATATAAATATAAGTTGTAATTAGTATAAATAAATAAATGTTTAAGTATAATATGACTATCATGCTGTTATCAAATACAAAAATTTGAGAATATAATTATAGAGATAGATGATAATATTAGATAATCTAAGTAGATAATACATTGATCAGTACAAATCTAAATAGATAGTATTCTAAAAATGATATAGTAATGTTCAAATATAGTTATTTGATGAATTGTGAGTGGCAACAATAATATAACAGAGTATTGTTGTCAATGGTTGGAACCGAAGGATTACCTGTCATTGTTAAACAGGTATGGCGGGCATAGCGGTTTAAGTCTGCGCTAGGTATTTTCATATAATTAATCTAGATTACCATCAACGGACATTTTAATTCAATTATGCTATATAGATAATGTAATTTAATTAGATGTACGAGATGAAATTGAGGATTAGAGGCATCAGAAGGTCTCGCAGACTCTGTATCTGTTATGTACTTTATTAGTCCTGTGGCGGTTCGCATGCTATGTTTTACGCGAAAGCTTATTTTTGATTACATTGCCGCTGATTACTATTTTGTAACGTGAAACTGAAGAGTGGATGAGTTAATAACGCCCGTTTCTATTTGCTTCATGTTTCAAATGCAACGAAATTATGGAAATCTCCGGAGATTAATGCAAGGAAACTAACCGTACAATACATAACATTGCAACAGCTTTACTATTTTATTTANAACTACACATTTAATAATTCAACACGTGCATGTCTTTTGAAATTATATTAATCTTCATGTATTCCAATTACATTTTTAATTATACAATTCAAAATATTATAAAGAGATACTAGCTTAATTTCATTAAATTTCATAACTTTACTTGTCAAAACTATATTTATAGAATTTTTTAATCCTACATATATGTATTTATTTTGTTTTATCTGCTTTTTCGATATAGTTTTTTGACTAATGATAATTATTTTATACAATTTTTGGCATTAGTATTTAATTTATATGTTTTACTAAACTATTGTTTTGTCCGAAAAAAGGGCCAAAATATTGCTCTCAAAACGTTAAAATGATTTACAAAAACAATGAGTGATCGATTGCAATAACAAATTTAAATTTTTATTTTTATATTTTGAATAACATTAAGGTTAAATATTCTTAAACTTTCTTAATTAATAATATCTTTACATTCTGCAAAACTGGACAGTATTATTATGCACTAGTATTTAATATTAGTTTATAATGAATAACTCCAAAGTTTGCAACATTTTTTAACTAAATTATGCCTCATTTCAAACTTATTACAGAATTTACTATTAATTTGTTAAAGAATATTTTATTTTTCATATAATTCTTTATTGTTTAGTGTAGAAAGAGTTTATTTTTCATGTTTTTGTTTTCCTAGTCAGTATATATTTTTGAATAACTAATGAGTTTTGAATACAACTAGTTTAGATGAAACAGAATTCTTTTTTAATATATAAATTTCTAATTAATCTGGTTTGTTATATAGTATGCAATAAAAGCAATGTCTTCCTTTATCGATGAATTGATTTGTTAAATGCAACATTGCAACACATATGTTCATTGATGTCAGTTTGGTAAACCCTGAAATGTGTTTGGAAACTCTTGGAATATCCGCATTTATAACCATGACGTTGACAAACACGTTTCCACAACTGAAATTATTGTTCTGATACAAGATAATGTTTGTGGAATATATACATGTACAAGTTCAAGTTTCTAACTTGCATTACTCTTATACATGCATTCTATTATATTTATATAAATTATTACACACTATAATTTCCTTCAATAAAAATTATTTTCATTTATAACTCACATTGAACGAAATGTAAACGTAGTGAGAATAAATTTCTTGTTATAAGTACGAGCGTTACTCATCACTACTCCCAAATTTGTTATCAAAACTTTAATGAGAAGCTTCGTTGTCGTGTTTATCTCGGTGTTAATTCGAACAAATTGCGAGGGGAACACTAAAATGGCGCTTGTGTCTTGTTACCCGCAAGCGAGAAAACTATAGTGTTGAGACGATATGCAATTCGTGTTGATTGTACATTTTATATGCATTAATTATTTAACGTTTACATGTAAACTAACTAGGTAATGAATTTTTAGTGATAAGCTTTTCATTTTAATATGATACAGGATATGAATTCATTATTTTAATATAATGAAATCTTAATTCTAATGAAAGAATTAAAAAAATATATTAATTTAAAAATAATTTAGTTTCTAACATGGGGTACGAGATTCTAAAATTGTTTAAAGAGCCTTGAGTTGTACTACCAGTTAATCACTTATTTTAAATTTATAATTATGACTTTAGCTCAACTCTGCTATCTTCAAATTCTTTCAAAACTTCAAAACATAATTTTAGGAAATGATATTATGAATAGAAAATATAATTACGATACTAGCCTATATTGTGGTTAAACATAATATTCAAATTTGTTATTTAAAATATGTTTAATTTTATAAAACAAAAATTGAAATGATAATAATTAAATAACTTAAATTCTAAACGTCAAAATTAAATTATGGAATAATTAATATATTGACTGTTTGCGGTTTGGTACATACTGGAACCTTTTTTTATTTAGCAACACAAACCAAATAAATCAAATAATTACACATTTCAAATTCATTTTAATCTAATTAAACTTTTTCGCTGCCACAATAATTATTAAATACAATATAATAACTGAAAATAAGGAAGAAATATGATTAGAAGCTGTAAAGTTTTAATTTGATAATATATGAAAGAAAATAAAATAAATAATTTTTGATATGACAGTTGTAAATCCGTTCGTGCAATCCTGCTCTGTGTAGAGAAACGTAACGGGCGTGTCACAGCAGAATGTTGTGCTCTAGCGCCTCCACCATAAGTTCGCATGAATGATGCTCGAGATTGCTGCTATACGAAACGTCAGTCGCGATTGACTAATTTTACGGTCTACGCGTTCGTCAATTCATCAAGAATACCACCCCCTCCGAAACGCCGTCCTTATTCTGTCTTTATAACGGGTTGCTGCCGAACAGATTAAGAATAATCTGAACGCATTTATATTCGCGCGGATTCATGCTAGTTGTACTTTTGTCTATGGCTTTCTCGCATACGAATTTTCAACATTTTCTTTTTTTTAACCTTGATCAAATTTGTGTATTTGACAGTATTTTCAATTTCCATTTTTTAATGATTTTTTTATTGATTGTAATAACATGATTTCACGTGAATGTTCTTTCTACCTACGAATATATTAAAAAGCTTTTCATTTTTCTTTTATACGATAAATTTTGTGACCATTTATTGTTTTTTATTTTAATAAATTTATTGTATGGAAAATTTAAACAAAGATTGTAGCGAACATACAGCCGTTAATAATGTCTTTCACGCTAAAATATTTAAATTTAACAGTTAAAACTGAGCAATGGCGAAATTCTTTACTACAAACACTTTTGTTTTTTTGATAAATATTTTTAATAGTATATTTTGTAATATGTTTAGTATGAGGCATAATTTATCTTAAGTAGAAAGTTTGTCACATGTGCCGTAGATGAGAGCAAAATAGCCATTCTAATTTTTTTAATACTATACATTAGTTGAATTAAAAAAAAAAACTGACAAATATGTATTTAAATGAAACAATAGCTATCTGATATCGCTATCGATATGAGGTTTTACGTTATAAGACAATAAAATCTTCATTTTTACCTTATTAAACACTAGTGCATGAATAATACCTCACAGTTGCGCAGAATTTAACCATCCTATGATTGAAAATTGTTCAAGAATTTTATGAATTCTGTAATAGTTCTAGAAAAAGTTATTATGTATCTAGAGAGAAAAGTGATGGTCTGATTCCGAAATTGTATTTTTTTATTTCTAAGATTAATGCACTTTAGTTTCGAGATTTATACAAAACTTTTATCATGATAAGCAGTTAGAATCTATTTAATTAATGTGAAATTTGATTTCATATAATTTTTAAATAGGAGACAGCTTGTTTTTATTATAATAAACAAAAAAAGATTCTGCAATAATGAAATTTCCATAAATTTTAGTCAACTTATAATGAAATTAGTAAAAAAAGTAATAATTTGAAACGTAACTTATGTTATGTGATTTTAAAAAAAATTATAATTATATAATTTGTCACTTTAACGAGGGAAGAAAAATCAAAAATTTCCCTGAAGATTAAAATCGGTTTTACACTCAGTTGTGAGAAATATAGATTACAACTTTGTATTTTAGATTTATCCGATTTAAAAATTACTCTTTATTTATAAAAATGAGTGAATAATAAAATATGTAGACATATAAAAAATTAGGTATTTTAAAAATATAGTCCCATTATAAATCATTTTGCATAACATAAATTCCTTTAAACATCTACGTTATATTTACAGTGTACAGCAAGCAAATGCACGTAGAAACATATTCTTTAGCAAAAAGTACCATAACAATAAATTCTAATTCAACAACCTACAAATTTGGGGTTAAAAAATTTCCTGTGGGGTAACATAGCTGCTTCTGCTGTTCTTCCTGGTAATGTGTTAGTATGTTGACGTCCAGTATTGTAGTGTTGTTGCTGTTGTTGGATCAAGCAGGGTAAGAGGGTTGTAAATTCATTCGTTTCCACTGATCCGGAGTTGGTCAGACTGTTTCGTGAAGCTTTGGGGCCACATATGCATCGACTCTGTTTACTAATGAAGCTCGTGTACACTTTATGAATGGTTTTTATCTTGTTCATTCTCAACATTCTAAATGAGAAGGGATTATTCAAAAGGTTTATCGGAACAACACTGTTATCCTTTTTTATAAAACAATTATTGTTTCAATTTGAGACAAATTTACTAATTCTGTAATGAGATTTAATTATTAATCAAGATTTATCTTATTTAGTTTTAAAGCTATAGTTTGATTAGTTTATTATTTATTTAACTAAAATATCATAATCAAATAGTAAACGGATTTTATTTTGTTATAAATAAAAAACGTTAAGATTACGAACAATAGCAACACTTGCTAACATTTAGAAAATCTGGTGTTGGTCGACCCAGCGTTGGGAATTGCGCTCTGTCAATGATTTATTTGCATATTCTCTCTCTCCTATACATCCGCCCAAGGGACTTCCGGTATCTCGTTTCTAGTCTTTTTTATTATATTTTTCGTTATTCTTCCAGCACCAAGAGGAAAACCTAATTCCAAATTTATGGTAATGAAATTTAAAAATCACAATTCACGGGTGATTAAAAACTTGTCTGCCGGAACATTTTTACAGCGATTTGCTCATTTTTTATGAAAAACATTACTTGTTTTGTTTCGATTTTATCATTATTATTTTATCTTATTATAATACTATCCAGTATTTTTATTNAAAAGGTTTAACATCACTCTCTAAAAATATCTTTTGAATGACCTAGAGTTAGTTGTTGGTTGTGATCTCCAGAATTTTTTTAGTGTAGTTGGATATTCTATACCGAAATTTTAGGTGGAGTTTGATTAGTTTAAATTTTTTTATGATAATAAGTAGATGTCACTTTGTCATATTCACCAAAACACTGAATAAGAGCTGCGCGCGCAACGCTGGTATCAGTGGCTGTTACACTGTTTTAATATAAAGTTAGATATCTTACTATACACAGTGTCACAACCAACTACGACATTGAAAATGAATTCCGAGTGTCGCAGGCCTTGTTGTATTAACTTTAGCATGTTAATTGTTTGTTTACACTGGAATCTTACATTAGTAACAAATCAACTGTCTACTTTTTGTTTTTAAATATGTTTTAATTTCTAAACCATCATTTTATTTAATTAATGGGTATTTTTATTTCTGTTTTTATATCAATAAGATATTCTTAATGTATTTTATATAAATAAAATTGATCAATTTTGAACATGGTTAACCCTGTTTCTGTTTGATATAACGAATAATTTATTAATGGTAAATGTAATAGTCATATTAATTTGTCATCATGATTATACTTCATGAATAGTTGGATATATATTAGAATTTCTAATCTAATTGCCCAATAATTTCAGCGTAACATTCCACCAATTACATGTAACAGAGAAAATTGCATATCATTATTCATTTCATATGGAAATAGAATGTTTCATTACGTTTCATGATACACATGTGCGAACTTAATTAGAAATAATTTTATTTTTAAGTAAAAGATTTAATAAAACTTGGTAATGTTTCTATTTAGTATTGTTTTTTAAATAAAAACAAAATGTAAATGAGTGAAATAAATTCAAATATGATAAAAATTTATAAAGTTTGAAGTAAACATCGTTGATGTTAAAATAAGAAAAGTATTTCGTTCAAGTGGAGTTAATACTAAAACTAAATAGGGTCACGACAGCAAAAGCTAGGTAATTCGAGACGGGCCAGTTAGTGCAGGAAGGTGCATCACTGATGAGATGGATCTAGTTGTAAGGAGTCTAGTAAACAAAGCCATAAACATGACTATCGACATCCAAACTCAACTTTACTTGGATCGTCTTACACTGTGTTTGGGTATCTTCTTGCTAGTGCAAATCACCTATTGTCCGCAACTTGCATACTTACCAAATTACTTTTTCAACTTTTTATACTATTCATATTTTCAATATATTTTAATAATAAAATTATAATTTCAACTTGAGAACATCAAAGTAGCTATTTTATAATTTGACTCTCAAAACGATTTCAAGAAAATAAATTATACAATGTAAATATTTATTCTGTTACATGAAACAATATTTTAGGATAAACAAGCTAGCGGAAAAGTGATCTGTAATGTAGAGCATCCCTTGTAGTTTCAATTTTCTGACCTTGTGTGCTAACTAGTTACAACATGAATATTTATAGCTACGTTTTGTACTAAGCATCACATACAAGAAAGTTTTAATAGCCTCTTGGCTATTTGATTAAAGCTATTTTAAATATATAAAAGTTTAAAATATTGAAATTTTAATAATGCATTTATCTTGTCTGGGTAGTAAGAATATGATTAAATAAAATAATATAAATTATAATAATGTTTTATTAATAACACATTTATACATATTTAGTTGCAAATATTATCTTTACAATTTAAAATACTTTAAATTATAAATAATTGTTTAAATATTATTATATTTATAAAATTATTATAAGAACTAGTATTTCAATAGAAATCGTTTTTAACATTATTTATAACGATCAAATTTCCTTTCTTTGTTTAATTTCCGTATAAAATTATTATGAAGTAGTGTCAAATGAAACATTGGTTTTAATTGTTGCTTGTTTTGCGCTAATGTAACGTGAAATTCTAATTAATTATAATCTTAAATGTATTAAATAAAGGCCTTTTACAGTTAATTATACTTTACTTCTTATTAGTATCCTGCAGAAAAGACCATAACACTTCTGCTGAATTTTTGCTGATATGATTTCTCTATGGAAGCAGGAGTTTTACAAAATTATTTCCTGATATAGTGCCGATGAAATCATCAATATGAGCTATTTTATTGATATGAAAATTAATATTATAATTTTTAAGCCTAATTTTTCATATCGATTTAATTTTATTTTGAATTAATTCTCTAGTATTTAAATCTTCATTACATTAAAACAACAGTTAAAATAACGCAAAGTGTTAAGAAGTAATTTGTTTTCTATTGTAATGCTCTCTGTAAACTGCTTTAAGATAGAAATTTTAGTTTATTATAAGCTCATGACGGGATCATCGTATATTATTAAAAAAAGAAACAACTTTTGTGTTTAAATATTTATCCTAATATTACTTTGGAAAAATTAAAGGTGTAGCGAAAATTTTCCAGTATATTTCCTATACAACAAAATAAAAGTAGGGATCCACTATGTGCGTAGGTTTAAAAAAAATTAATAAAATATAATAGTAATTATATTAATTAATATTTCATAATATTTCAGTAGAAGCATTTATTTAATGGAATGAAATAATATTATATCTATTGTCTTTGCAATACGTATAACATCCTTAATTAGGCAGAGGAATTTCATATAACCCTTGGCTGCGCGGATCGCAGAATGAAAAAGAAAGGTTGTAATTTAATAAACGTAAATAAGAAATGTCTGGTAGAGTTTTCCATCGGCCGCGTACATTTATTAAAATTTGATTTATCGACGTTGTTATGCATTACACAAAAACTAATAAATCAACTTTTCTGACGGCTGTTGTTTCTTCTCAAGTACTTGAACGCTACGCGCTGAATTACATTTCAATATTCCGTTTGTTGAGTAAACTGTGAGCCACCAACTTACATGTACCCACAATAATTCTTCGTGCAATGTTCCTGTATAATGCGCTTATAAATATCCGAAATAAGTCCCGTATAATTCTATAACATTTAAAAGAAATTTATTTATTTTCTTTTAACTTACACAAACTGCAGTTTTACTTTTATTACTGTTACATAAAAATTATCTTTCAGACATTCGTTAAAAAATTATATTAAACATAATCATGTTATGTTTTGCTATAATTATTTATTTTTAACAACTAAACATCAAAAATATCATAGCAATATTATATTTTATCTTTTTAAATCTATTACAAAAGCGCAAAGGATAACAATATTTTTTAATAATAATAATCAGTTAAATATTTATTTCCTATTAGAACAAAACCTATTAACTGCTTATTGAAGGATGTAATATCCAAGCAGTGTAGAGGGTTGTAGGTACAATAGACAATATAACCTCAATCAATCGAATTCTCATGCAGCAAATTAGAATCTCACAGCTAATTATTAATTTACTTGTATTATTAGTTAATAATCGCATCAAAGGAATTACTGCATATTGACTATGAAAATTATTAATTTGTTATTAAATTCAATGGAATATTAAGAAGTCAAATATATGTATGTGGTTAAATGAATTATATGATAGGATTATAGATATAAAAGCAATTATATTAATTGATNTTGTCATATGATAGCAACAGATAATTTATTGTATAAAGTTTTTATATTTCTTGTTTGTCTCTGTTTGGTTGGATTCAGTATAATTTTTGCAATATGTACAATTTGAATTAGTCATATTTATTTGAAATTTGAGTATTGGCTTCTTCTTCTGCTAAAATGGAATTTTAAGTGAAGTTTATTGGTCTAATAAAATGATGGAGTCGGCTGAATGTATGTCCATTTGAGAACTTGCAAGTGTTGAGTTAATGCAACGACAAATAGACAGACGGTCAACTGGATGGACGCATACATAATCATACATATATGTGGCATCAGCATCGACAATCACAGCGCTGTTGTCGCATCATGTCGTGATGTTGGTAATGTTGCGGCGACGTAGCGGCGTGGTGTGGAGCGCGTTGCCAAAGTAACCGTCCGAAGCCGTGCAAAGTGCGCGCGCGTGCACCGCCTTCCACGCGGATGACGTCAGCGTGACATGGCTCCTCCCTGTCGTGAGTAACCTCCGCGGCCGGCGAGACTGCCTGTTGCTAGTAGCCCCTGATTGTTAGGCAACGCGCTCTCTCTCCACCTGCTGCTCAAAACGCGATCTGTTCTACATCCGGGGCCCCATACGGCTCTCGGTTCTCTGTGCGACAACCAAACACGGTGCTTCGATTATTTGTTATAACTTCGATACGCAACAAATCATATTACTAGAACACATTTTCGCACGTTGTAATTTCATTCACCGCTCTACGCTCAGAGTCAACGTGTCCACGCCATCTACAAGAACTAGCCGTGTATTTGGTTGAACATAATCTGGAATTCATTTAGCAAGTCTTCAAGATCTTCAAAGTGTGTGACAGCATCTGCATCAGCTGGTGGATCTTCTCAGTCAACAACAGCATTTATAACCTCTATGTGAAACGGAAGACTCAGGTATTTCCATCAAGCACGCTTCTTACTTGCTCTTCGATGCATGGTCACGCGGCGTGTTTATCAGCTTACTGTTGTTGATATTCCCCATTTATGAATTTCAAACATCCATTTCATAATGTTAAGTATGTTATAGTGATACGGTTATTGCATACTTATAAAATAAATCTGTTGTATAGTGATGCTTGCGCCTTGTGCTTCAGAAACATTCAATATGACAACAAATATTAACAACTTTTGTTAGTCACAATTAGTGTTGCATATTTGTGATTTTTTGTACTTATTTCAGTGCGTTTTGTTATTCAAATAGAATGACGTTCGCCGAACAATTAGCTTCTACTCTCTGCCTTTTTCTATTTAAATGTGACATAAATTTAAAATTCAAAATTCCAATTTGGTTTGCAAATTTTTGGCTAAGAAAGCAGACATCAAAAGTTTGTCACAATCTTTTCATTCTACTTTATACAATGTAGCAAATATTCCAGATATAAAGGAGGTATCGAAATTTCATACACGACTTGAATAAGTAATTTTCTTCTGTAGTTTAAAAATACAATTACTATGTAAAGCATGCGAAAATATTATGCTTTTAAAATGGGAATATATTTATATCCTTTAAAGAAGTTTATTCCAATGCTTATAGTCATTAGTAAATTTAATTGTAGTTAGAAGTAGCAATGTTCAAAGTGCGTCAAATACACGAACATATGTGCACGTTCGCGTAGTTAGACCACCATCGCTCCGCCACCGACACATACCTTCCGATCGCTGTCATAAATCTCAGCACCACCCAATGCTTCGCTTCGCTCCACAACGGCCAATTTTCCGCAAAGTTTGCCCCATCGAAATCGAGGCTGCTGCTTTCTGCTGGTTCCGCATTAAGCGTTAATTAAAATGCGAGCCACGTTCTTGCCTCACTTACAGATACCACCCGCTTTCGACTGCTCGCCACCAACCCGGAATATGACAGCCAATGTAGTAAATCAGATCTCTTTTATAGTTAATTCTTTTTCACGAGCGCGCGCGTACGCTCCGACACGTCGGAAAACAATTAAACTTTCGAAACTGGTACGAATTATCGCGTTCATTCTATTTAAAGTTAAAAGTCTCTTTTATTCTCTCTTTTTCTTAAACTTTTTTTAAAACTGTGTCATGTAGAATGGAATATCGTTTTTATCGAACGACACAGTGCACATTTTGCTCATTTTATGATCCATAATCGTAGTCTGATATCACGTTCACATATGCTAGAACTCGTGTTCACTAGCAATGCGGTAAGGATTATTTTACGGGTGGCGGAAAAGTGCGGCCGATCGACACTCCACACGCAAGGTTAACGGTTGCCATCCGACTTTAAAAACGGCTCGATGGTTTTAAGATTCGATCACCTGACGACACATCGTTATCACCAACGAAACCCTGTCATTCCTTATACCGATAAAAATCTACAACATACATAAAACGTATACAATTTTTTTTTATATTATTATCATATACATAGATGTTTTAGGTATTTATAATAAATAAAATCTATATTTATTTATTTTTTTTATAGAAAAGTCATGACTAGTTAAATAAATCGTTATTTATAAAGTGTGAGAAAGTAAAATGAAATTTCGTAAATTGGAAACTGAAGGAAAGTTAGTTAATGGAATTGTTAGACGAAATGATAGTTCGTTTGTTTTGACCAACTCTTTGGGGATTAGAGCCATTGTTGGCGACGTGATGTGAGTCAGATGGATCCATGCTTCCGTGGTGCTCTCTGTCTTTCTCATTCATCTAGCAAAAGCATTACAAGCACCGGATTAACCGTTCCAGAAGGGAAACTTGGTGCAGGATTAACCAATTCCCTGAGTCTGGTGCACAGCACAAGGGATTAGATAGAAAACTCTGTCGGCCGGTCACTTCTAATCCGAAACAGATATCGTATGTGTTGTGTATGATTTCAGCTGTGGGTTTTTCGCGTTCTCAATAGCGTGTCCGAAGCGTTCAACTCTCAGATGTAGTATTTCGCTAACTTCGAACACCAAACTGTTTCTTTGCTACACCGCCTCACACAGTAAATCTCAAGGATTACTCGTACTTGTAGCTGCGTAGGAGAATTCAATTTTGCTGCCAACTTAAATCCTCGCTTTCCGATTAATCTCAATGAGAATTTCTTATTAATCTATATTTTTATTGATTTCTCTTTTATATAAACTCATAACTGATAAAAATAATATTCAGAAAATACATAATAGCAAGACAAGAATGTTTATGCGATACGTAGCAGTAGTTTTTCAAATATCAAATTGAGATAAAATCCACGTTGTGTAACGCAGGTGTGCCTGTAGGTAGACCCGCTTCGTCTGTGTCAGTTTTATGGTAATTAAAATGTCTTGCTGAACGAGAAAGAGTAAAGCCTGTCGCTTTTTTGAACCATGCGCCTTCTATTGATTTCCAAACTGTAAACAACAGACATGACTATCGAACAAGCGTGATTGAAATTTATGAGGGAGCACTATAAATGATGAAAGATTGAAACATATTATGCGTTGCGGATTGAATCTTACATTGTAATAAAGATATATTGAATATTACAATAACAACGCACAATATGCCTTCACACTGATTTATCGTCATTAAATTTGATAGATAAATTGATATAAAATTGCGGATTGTCAATGTGAAACACGTAAAAAGTATTTTTGTTATTGTATTCTTGAACTTTTAACAGTAAGAGTAGTGATTTATTTTAATGACACGCAACAGGACTACAAAATGTCACATGATTAATATAGATTTACGTTTTGTGCGTGATCTGGCTTGTTTCTTGTGGTTCGAATAGAAAATCGACGTTACAGGTGGAATGGAAACTTACATTCGTATATGGTCGATTTTCCAGTAATAAAGACAGACAGTCGGTAATTCAAGCAGCGTGAATGCCTCTTCCGTGTCCAT
The DNA here is from genome assembly GCA_002278615.1 of Pogonus chalceus. Taxonomy (NCBI): domain Eukaryota; kingdom Metazoa; phylum Arthropoda; class Insecta; order Coleoptera; family Carabidae; genus Pogonus; species Pogonus chalceus. The sequence goes on along the minus strand of CM008233.1, from coordinate 17,295,856 downwards.
TGCTACTAAGACTTAGCACGCGATCTCTTAATAGTGCGTACTCCTCTTTTATTAAAGCACTTACACGAAAATACCCTAACGATTCACTTTTAAAGAGAGGCGTACCATGCCATACTCTATTTAATTTAACATTCTGCATACTCTCTGTCAAAGATTTATCTTGGATATTGTAAACAAAACAAAATAATGTATTTTTTTTTTTTAGATTCACTTGATTATTATGTGCAATTTAAAACATTTTAAACAGTTGTTACACTAAGTTCTTGTTCGATTATTCGAGATATGGAAATGACCAAATCTTAAATTATGCAAACTTTAAAAGTTTGTGATGTGCATTCAAAATAAAGTGAGTAGAAAGTAGGCGCCAGTGCCGTGCTAGGCAGTTTATTATACGTACGCGTGCGCTGAAAGTCACGTGGGAGTTCACAACGTTCAGCCAACCCCTCATAACCCTTTCCTCTAACATGCACAGCGTCACTTTTCTCGAAATTATTCTCCAAAGTTCTAATTTCTCTGAGCCTCTTTATGTTCTCGCACCCCTGCGATTTCACTCGGCTCGCATTGGCACTAGGATGCCCGATTTCAACTCCAAGTTGACTAGAGTCTGGCGCTTCATTCGCTGCGAATTAAATTTTCCTTATTTCCAACTCATCACTTTTTAATCTCCTTCTTTTCATGTTTTTAAGACAGCCCACTCTGCGTTAGAGACATTTTACATTTGCAGTGTAGAAACGATGGCAGCATCAGCGACCTCTTTCCACTTTTCATCCTTCATTTCGCTATAAGCTCCTCACTGTGTATTTTCATCGTTGTTTGAATAATATCTTCGCAATCTTTTTTGTTTCACTTGAATAAGTTGTTTTTATCCGCGAGTGGATGTAAGCAATACGTGTGTATAAGACCTTCCACAGAGACATCATGATGTCGTCGTCGTCTGCACGACTACACTACTACTGCTTTATTTTATAACTTGTCTCTTTGTTCCATACGAAGAGGTGAGCACTTCTTGTTAATTTGTGAATATCTCGACTTCATTTTATAAGTACTGCGCTTTTTTATTCTCAACAACTTCTTTTCAATTAAATCTCTATTAATCTTTCTTTACATTAATTACATTTATCTAGAAACATTTATACTTAAAGTAGAACAAAAATATTTATATGAAATATATGATATTTAGTCTTTATTTATTATCATATTTTATTTTTACACAGACATGAAATTAAAATAATCTTGTTTATTTTTTTTAATTAACAAACTTATTGAATACAAAATAGCGAATTTTTAATGACAAAGTTTATTTTACTTTGATGATTAAAAGGAAAAAATAAGTAACAACTGAAGGAACAACATTATAATTATTATAAAATAATTCATTGGATGTTTATTTGTTATAATGAGTAATTGGTTTATTGAAAGATCATAACAAGAGATACATAAACAATAGCATTCTAGATGTATTTCGAGGAAAAAGCGATGCCGAAAAGTAATGTTTTTACTTTGGAGATAACAAGCTGATGTAACGATGTACCGTTTGTATCTCTCGCGCATGTCAATGTAACGTTTTCGTTTATAAAAGCGTAATTCTAAATCGTACTGCTCCGAATAATTGGCTGCTCACCCTGCCTTCGTTTCTATATCGATTGGTCTCTGGTGTTCATTTGAACGGAGCGTCTCCGCCAATTATTTGCCAATGTATATATACGAAGTTCAATTTATAATAATTTTGTCTTGTTATGCTTCCACTTGATGCCTACAGACTTTGATTTCATGTATCATATTCGTTATATTTATTATATTTATTTTCAGTATTCGATTTCATTTGTATTTTTCTTCAATTATTTACTTATATTCGATACATTTAATTGATTATGGTACACAATTGTCTAAAATAGAACAAATTTGTAGTTGTATGCATGTATCCTGTCAAAATATTAATGGCACATCGTTTGAAATTCAAAAAGCACAAAGTTTCATATATAACAACAACAATCTACTTGCAATCAATGTTGAAATTATTCGACAGACACTGAGTGACAGATTTGGTCGACAAACATACGCGCGTACCGCAACTAAAACAAACTTAACGATATTTTGTGCCGTTCATTAAGTGTGTTTGTTCGGGGGACCTGGCCTGAAATTCCATAATACCATCAAACTGGGGAGCATCGAGTTAAAGTGGGGTAACGGGAATATATACTGGGACATATATAGGGGAAAGTGGAGTAGCTAGAATGTGATGGTAAAGTATTGGGGTGAGTTGGGGCACGGGAGATTGTAATCACGGCACTATTCACTTCAGCTCCGGGCCAAGGGACGGATCAACGCGAGGATCGACGGATGCGTTCGCACAAACCGGCACTTCCATGGTAACCCGCGCGTTTGAATTATTAACTAGACTGACGAATATGTCTCCGATCTGGAATTGGACTACTCTTGTAATGCCGTTCAGACAAAATTTGGGTCTGACTAAATTATCACCGTGATTATGGGTATTGTTTTCAAAATTTATTTGCAAACATTTTTATTCTTATCTATAAATATTTTACACTTAATATTTCTTCTTTTAAAATTACAAAAACAAAGAATAAATATAATTAAACTTGTCTTTCTATAATCATTGCATTTAACCGATAGCGAAATTAAATTATTTTTAATAAAATTAGTTCATTTCTTTACTTTACATATATGTATAAGAATGAAAAAAAAATGATTTTAAGGGATACCAAACGATGTATCTCCTATTTTTTTTAAGTTTTAATTACCTTTGAAATCAATTAAATGCGAAAGATCAATTCAATTCTTCAACCTGTATAACTTATGTTTAAATGACCCCTCGGCCATGCGTTCAAATACATTTTTCATTATTTTTTATGACGATATTTGTGCCGTTAGTCTCATTAGATTGTAACCACTGCAAGTATATGGAACTTAAGAACCTCCTCTCTTTACCGTCAACTTAAAAGACGATTTCACATCTTAAATATGTTTTTCTGTCGACGAAAAAAATACGTGTCTCTTAGATTTGAGTGTAGAATATCATATTTAAAGTAGAACAAACTCGACGAGGGATATATCTTGCACCTTTTCTGTTAGTAAATAAAAAAGATAATAATTTCTTTTAATTTTAAAACCACGTAAATGGAATCTGAAAGTGCAACAGAAAAAATATTAGAAATAAAAACTAGTAGAAATTATAGAAATATAGATAATATTTTTAAGCTAATAATGTTGTACTAACATCGCGTTATAAAAGAACTACCTTATAGAAGGACTGAAATCATTTTCGCTTTGCAGTATACGGATACCACTTTATTAGAATACCATATAGGGTTGACTGTATACATTTGCTACATTTAAATCTTCTTAGAAAATATATTTTATGTTTGTATAAATTTAATTCCGTGTAATAAAAAAATAAAAATCTTTGTCTATAATCAAAAATAAGAAAACATAACTAAAATATTTGTATTAAATATTTATTAATTTGATATTTGCTGCATGCTATGGATGAAACAAGTTTATAATCTCTAGGACAGATTATTAAAATCAATTTTATTCCCTTTTAATAAATTTATGTATTTTGCTCATCTCTGAATAGGGCTTCATCCCCAACCATATGCATTTTTTGTATCGGTATTAAAGATTTTTATATAATTCATTTTTTTTAAATAAATAATTAAAATTCTTGGAATAATGAATCTGCGTTCATTATGAAAGAAAGGTATTATATTATTTAGTCTAATTCTTTATAAGTAGTCTTTTGTAAATGGAAATAATCAATGTATTAAAAAAATAGCAATTAGGTACAAAAAATATATTTCTATACAACTATTTCTTTTGAAAATTACGTTATTTAGCTAATGATATATGAGTTTTTAAAGATACTTAAGTTTTTAAAAGTATTTTCGTATATGCACTCGTATAAAATGAAACACTAATTGAAGAGAGCATAACAGAAAAATAGAATGTTTTTTGTCATTGAAGAAGATCATGTTAACATGTTTATGGAAAGCATTTGTTCTTATGTAACCTTGAAGCAGTGCCGATATGATATGGATAAAAGAAAAATGACATCTGTAATTGGCACCCATTCTGATAAATAAGATGATGTGAATCTGGTCCGCGCGTGCGATACCTTGGTTACAGACGTCAGTGTGATCCGCTTCCGCGTGTCACCATGGTGACCACAGCTGGGGGGTGGTTGTCTCCATGCCACCGTGTTTTGATGCGAACCCGCCAATCAGGTGTTCATCATGGCTGCTATCCCTTCACCCTGCCACATTCACGTAACACACGAAATTAAGTCAATAACAACTCGACATCGATATATAGATAGAGAAATATTTACTAATATTGCAATGATACGCTTAGTTGCAAACCAATTCATTTTTGTTGCCTCTGATCTCTGCTGGATACTTTATGCTTGTACTTCTATTTGATTAGTTTGGCTTTGATTGCGTAAGATATTCAAAATTATACGTTCATTTATTCCACCAATATGGGTTTAAATAAATTTATTTACTAGATCAAACGGATTTCTTACTTTTTATTTCACTGCTCTACATAATTTCAAGATATTCATCACAAATATATTCGATTCTAACAATGATTAATATTCAACAAATATACATTTCTCAATATCAAAAAGTATTAAATAAATTAAAAGGTACTAATCAATTACAATTATCAATAATATATAATATTTTTTGTTTCGCTATAAAGTATATTGTGTTTGAACTTTCAAGGAATAATTTCTATAATATTAATACAAAACTAATATCATTATATATGTATAATGTTCTTCAAAACTGTGCGGAATTATACTTTAACTTGTAATGTAATAACACTTTTGACTCGTATGCCAAACTTGAACTGAACATGCAAAATCTAAACTTGTTACAGAATACACTATTCTTTAACTTTATTTTGATAAATTTGCATTTTTAATGAAAGAAAGTTAATAAAGTTCCAAATATGTCTATAATATACATGATTATTTAAATTAGTAAAGTTTTATTTCGAGAAATAATAATTTGAAGCAATGAAAATGCAAATATTAATATGAATACCGGTAGATATGATTAAAAATATTATGTATTTGATGAAATATGGGATCGGTAATGAAACTTAATTTAAACAAATATGCATGCAATGATTGAAAAGCAGCAAACGTATATGAAAATGAAATTTTGGTCAATGTAAACGAGATGATAAAGGCACTTGTAAAATAACATAATTGTGTTGAGTGCATTGTTCCAGCTAAGTTTAAATAATATGAACAGGAAAAGCATACGTAATATGTAGCACGATTATATGTGCATATACATCCTCTCTTGTTTGAATGGCTTCATTAATTACGGCTGGAATTTGACGTTTTGAAACAAGCGTTACGATATATGTATGTGTGTATGTATCTGCTGCGCTGATATATTTCATTTCACAACTGTTTATTAAAGTTTGATTTGATTATAATATAAAGGTTAGCAAACACAATATTGAGTGGTTTAAATTTAATGGAGTTTATATTAGTAGATGACTAAAAGTTTAATTATAAAACTATTCTATTAATATAGAGTAATACGTTTTGGTTTGGAAAACGTCCCACAAATAATATTTAAAGTATAATATAGTAGGCGGGTAGAGAAGCAAAGCACTCGGTTCTATGTCCATCATCCAGCTTTTAAATTCTCCACGGATATATAAGAGGACAGCTTTGGCTTTTAGCGATGCCATCCAGTGCTGCAGTGGACATGGTTGGCTTTTCAACACAATAGCGTTTGTATCTTTCGAGGTAGTCCAGATGTCCATGTAGTAAGAGGGAACATCAAACCCTCGAAATATCGTTGTATTTACTTCGTGAGGTTTTTTGTGTCAAAAATGTGTTCTGGAAGAAGTATATTTTCATCTGAGTATCTGATACAGTCAACGAATCACATCGTATTCAAGTGATCTGCCGTCCTTATTCAATTTACATGCAAATGTTTCTGCCGTATTCGGATGTCGTAGCACATTCCTTGGCATTGACACATTTCAAAGTGCATTCGTTGTCTTCGTCTGTTCCCTCCTCATACTGATACTATTTGCCGTTGACTGTTTTCTCTGTGATATTCTCTTGTTCGTTGTTCGTTCGTGTTGTGTTGTGTTCATATTCGCCTCGTCTCACTGGCTTGTGTCCTCTCGAATATGGGATAATTAAAGCCATGAACGCAGGAAGAAAGCCGATGAGCCAGAGTGAACGAGCATGGCCGCATATACACCCCGCGGGCTTTGTGCGCGTTTCAAACCATTGACGGAGCGGAAACGTTCATACACGCAACACAAAGGATGACCCGCGCTTAATCAATACCGGGAGGACATCGGTCGCTACACGACTTCCCCCGCGGCAGCAAACACGCACACATAGACACATCAGCAACTCTATGCGCTATCGGGTCTCTCTTATGGCTCAAGTAAGCGAACACAAGCAAACGAAGCTGATGAATTACATAGATCCAGCAACGTTGGAAACAACGTATATACATTGAAGTGGCCGAAGTGGAGACAGGGGTGATTGTACCATGTGAAACATTCGTATCTGTGGTAACTCGCGGCGGCCACATTTATCTGAAAGACGCCGTTTATTTTATCAGCGCCTGGAGTTGTTCGTCCGCATCCGGTTACGGCCGCCAAAGCTCTATCTGCTCCTTTTCCCTTTGGCGGTGGAATTGGCGGCAGCGAACATTGCCTTTCCGGTGTGCGCTGACCGCCTCCAATACCCGTTGCCACCAACACTAAAGTCCATCTGCATGCGGCGGTTTCATCTCTTCCCTTGCTAATTACCGCGTATTACTGTTTCTGATTTCCCACAGGAAACGGAAATAATATTTGTAGTTTTGAGAAATCTTTCGACCGTTGATGCTACCAAATATTCAATTTATTCCAACAATAATTCATTTTATTCTACATAAATTCTTACAAATACATTAGTTTCCTTAATTATTAAAAAAAATCTACATAGTTCCTGATACTTTTTATAATATAACATTTATTCGAATAGTCAGAAAGGCAAACATATTTGAGTAAGGTGCGGCAGGGAATAGAATTTCGCCTATAACCATCTTCCCATCATCAATAACATTTATTCGCATCTCGAGACATCGATCGTAGTAAGGCTAACGCCCGTGGCATTTCCATTGTGTGAATGTCGCCGCTACAATTACAAAGGTTAGAATGCATTCGCGCAGTTTGCTACTAACGTCCTTGATTCCCAACGCTATTGTTAACTCACAGAATATATTAATTCTCTTGTTTATAGAAGGTGTTTTGCTTTTATGGTACTTATGAAAATATATCTCTTTAAGTAATAAACGAATTATTCAGAAATTTAATTTAAACATTATTTATAACAGTGTAAAGTAATTCATTAAATAATAAAATAGATTTATTATTATTCTAAGATCTTTTCAAATATTATGTTAAGTAAGTATTATTTGAAAAATATATCTGTTTATTGTAAAAAAAGCTCCTTCTAGAAGGTACATATTCTTAGTTGCAAGCGTCGTAATGGAAACTCTGTTATGAGCGTCGAGAGGTATTTATTCGACGTCGCAAGACAGTTTGTCTTCGTTCATAGTGCATCGCGAAGACACTGGCACTATTTATACCCTCGCGAATGACTACTAAACATGAAATTGAGACCTATTGCTCTAGCTGAATACGGTTGCATTGTTGTATACTCGCCAACACAAAGGAACATTACGTTTTTGTGGACCTTTATTAAAAGCAGACCCAATGAAATTCTAACAACAACATGATATTCGCTTTTATGCTTTTATACATCTAAAAATTATATTGTTTAAATATATTTATTGAGCAGATATTATTGTTTACAATGTATTTTTAAGTTATTTCAAAAACAACGGAATACAACTACCATTGTTTGCAGTTCTTAAACATAAAATTTCATATTGAATGAAAGAAAAATTTTATAAATAATTTCTCGTTTCTAATAAACTAATTATATTTTTATTTTTTCTTGTAGAATTTCATTCATTCTTTTTAATTATTAAAATACATATCTATTAAATTTAATTTAAACTTTTTCTTTTTGGTTATTAATTATTTTTATTTTATGTTCTTTGGTTATTTATTATATTTGTTAAAATTGATATGTACATATAATGTGAATTTAGTAAATAATAAAATATATAATAGTATTCTTTGATATGCTACTTGTATGAAAATCAAGATACATCCACAAATAGTAATCATATTGATATCATTTAATCAAAAAATTCATCTCAGGGTATATCATGGTTGGCATGTAGATTTATCCGAATCAAATTTTGCACTTCATTGAATTTGCGGAATCAGTCGATTTAAATTCACGCGAAACAAAAAAGTGTAGTCAGCGGCGACCTCGAATCAGGGTTGACGTTGGCACCGACACAAATACGTGGCCTTATTTCACTCCTATTCTTTATCAACTCAAATATAAGAATTGGGAATATTTGTTCAATATATTTTGTTTCTTCTCCGAAGGTTTGTATTTTATTTATATGAGTACAATGATATAGTTTAAAATTTTTCTTATATATGTAAGTGAATTGTTTATATAAAATTGTGTTACATTTAAATTTTATTAGATTGAAGAAGATAAAAGCATTTAAACACTTAAAGTGATACTTTTTAAAAGAATGAACAATGCATCTTTTAGTAATACGAAAAAAAAAAAAAAAAAAAAAAAAAAAAAAAAAAAAAAAAAAAAAAAAATGCCGTTAAAAGTTGGATCAAGCTCCAGTAAGCATGTTTTGTACAGCATTTAAAATAAAACTTTTTATTGGTTTTGTTTTTATTACATTTTGTGGATGAAACATCATTTTGTTAATGACGGCTGTGAAGTTTCAATGCTCAATGCATAAACCGTTGATCGGAATGTAAAAAGTTAATTAGTTAGCAAGAGAGGAGATGGCGTTAACGTCGGATGGCGTCTATCGATGTTAATCAACATCATAATGTACACACGGTTAGACCCTTGCTCGGTTCTAACCACCCGCTACCCCTTGAGAACCCCGCGAACAACCAATAACAAGACGTAGACTAATGACGTCGTGTCGGGTATACGAGCTCCTGTTTTGCGGTAAATCTTTAGCCTATATACTCATGTTCGAATTGCTATGATTTGGTCATTTCGCGTTTTTAAGACTTCTCCATTAATTGGGGTTGTTTTGTAATCCTCGCATTTACAAATCACAATTATTTTAATTGAAATGCAATAAAGTTAAAGTTATGAATAGTATACTATTTATATTTTAAGTTTTAAGTATCAAAATAAAAGTAGGATGTAATAATTAGAATTTTTATGAAAAATGTAAAAAGTAGTTTTTAGTGGAGGCTTTAAAAAGTTAAGTCGCAGAAAGACTGCCAAGTGAACATACTAGTAAGTAATGTGTTTTACTGGGTGTTGCAATATACCGTAATACGGGATTTGTGGCGTTGAGCCACTGGACGCTCTAGTAGTCATGAATTAAACATGGCGGCGGTTTTGAGATGCACTATATACTACACTAGCGACTGTGTTTCCAAAGCAGACGTCATGGAAAATCTTTTGTCGTATTGTAAATGTCGCAACTATTAAATTATAGAACTTGTTGAATACAATTCGTTGTGAATTTATGGTATTAACACTTCGGGTATTATTAAGTTTATAATACAATATATAATATTAATGAGTATTCTTTTTGTAATGATGTAAAATAATTATTGTTACCATGTAAACTAACATGTTTACAAGTACAACTGAAGAATGATCATATATTACATGGAGCCCGTTTGCTAACGCTAGTTGCTTTCTTCCAAGAATACGCCAACGCAATTCTAGCTTACACAGTACCGTGCCGAGCCGTGCCGTGGCGTCTAATTTCGCATGTAAATAAAGCGGCAGCGTGCACAATTTACTCAATTTAAGTTTCAGGTTTATCCTAACTTGTGTCGTTTCGGCTTTACATAATCTCTCTGCACGTCGTCATTGAATATTTAAGTGCGTCATTAGTGTTACTCGCAACCGCGTAAATTACTATTTGTTTCACGCGCTTTGTTTACGCGTGTACTACGTAAATCTTACACCGTCGAGCTCTTAAATCAATTTACTTTTCCTCGTTCTTGGAATATACCAACTCAAGATGATATTTTTTAACCTATTTTTTCAAAAGAATATTGTACTACCAAATATTTTTCAAACTATATAAAGAAAATTTAATCTAATTTTCGGAATGAAAATTAATTACTTCTTGTTCCAGTTTTAAGTAAGATTAATTTTATGTTTGTAAAGGAACCGTAAAAATTTATTGATATTCTTTATTATTGGTATGTATGTAAGTAGGATATTAAGGAAGAAGTTTTGTAATAAAGTAAAGTGTAAAGTTTTGAATGATTGTAGTAGATGATGTAAGGAAGAATAAACAAGTTTGTTCTGTTCGTCTAGGTTGGTTGATGCAACCACGAAACATTTGTCTTATACGCTAGAAAGACGTTCGTCTTCAATCAATCGCGTTGTTTTTCTTTAGGCGTCCATGACGCGGCACTAGACTCTTACGGGAAGCAACAGCGATACTTAGTTTTAATTAGTGCCAGGATGCGTTTGTCCGTGCAAGCTCCTGACGTTTATTGGTTGCTTCCTTCTCACACCATTCTTTAGCAAAGTTTCTATTGCCGTCTTCCGTGTCCTTCCCACATATCGGCTATTTCTCGTCCTTTTTCCTTGTGGAATTTTATTGCTTTTTCTGTTCAAATATTTATACCGATATGTTGGCGCGGGTGGGTGTTCACGTTGGCCGCAGCCCAACTGGAATCATTAGAGGTGTTTGCCAACAGTTGTTTGTGTCCATTCGTCGACGAGCGATAACCAGGTCCGTGGTGTTCAGTGACGTTTGGTAAACATCGGCAGGCTGCCGGTAACGGCAACGCGATGTTGTTAGATGACCAGCCTTGCCTTTGTGTGCATAGCATACGGCGACGGAGTAGTGTAGCATAACCGCACAACTAACATATATAAATACATACATATATGTATATGTGCATGTACATGTACGTACATAGGTAGGTTTATACATTCGTTCACTTTAGTCTCTGGTTACTAAACCAACACACCCACATAGAAAGGCGTTTAAGGCACGGCCCTTGCTTTCGGTACTCCGCTCCCTTGGCCCCAATAAATATCGACGTGGAGAAAACTCAATATAACTGCATGACGCGGTCCCGACCCGCGCGGTCGTATAAGTCGCGGATTTAAGTTATGTGTGTAACGTCTTGGCATCCCCAGTTGAAATGTGCACTGCACTTCATCAAACTGGCAGAAAACTTTACTCATACGACATACCGTGCTGTTTGTTGACTTATCGACTGGATTTGTGTCCGAACTCTCTGATTTATTTTAATTTACTGTCGAAATAAGGAAACGGACGTACATTGCTCATTGCTCGAAACTCCTTCTTTCAGGTATACCTACGTACTTAAAATAAACTTTTTAGCTGATCCTCAACACAAACTTTCACGTAAATCATACATGTTGTTTTGGGTCACTTCACTTCACTTCACTTATCTTAACGTCTTCTTTTAAATTTTCGACTAGTCAGCTATACAGATAAACTTTAATCATATTACGTATAAATTTCATTTACCATTATCCTTGGTTCGTTGATTTAAAAAATAAAACCATTCTGCTTTCTGAAAGATACTAAAATTAATTCTCGTTTTTGATGAAAAATAAATAAAAACGTATCTGAAATTTTGCTTATTTAAACAAACTTTCTCCATGTCGCTTGCGGCAAATTTCTCCATCGGTAAACAGAGAGGATACATTCAATGAATAGATACACACACACACGTACATACGTACGCTTATACAACTGTATATAGAATTTTGGAATCGCTAAAGGGCATACGTTCGACACAGAAAAAAGCACAATGTGCGGAATTCTATTCGACCAAAAATTAGCACTTGTTGACTCATAAATCAAAGTTTGCAGACGGAGGCTCGCCGAGATTAGCGTTGGATCGGGCATCAGGCATCGAGCATCGAGCATTGAGCATGAAACGTATCTCACGGGTGGCAATGGCGATAGATGATGTATGCATTTATATTGGAACTGCGCATACATCACTAGAATAATTTTAACCAAGCGCGCTTACACACAATCTATCGGTTTTTTTCGTGGTGTTTATAAATCAAATTGGATTTCCGTAATGCTTATCGACGCTGCTGCGACAAATTGTTAGATGTTGCTGTGTTTGCACGCATATATCTTATTTCTGTCTCTCGGCGTATTTCATAACCGCTGCGGGAGACTACTCGAGAAAACAATATGGGATGAGATGAGAAAAACCGTGGTGTTAGACCGTTAAACTCACCAGTTCGCATCTTCGCTCTAAGTTTGATATTGTGCGGCTTTACGTTGCGATAAAGTATGCTCGCCGTCGACGAAACCAATAGCGTTATTTTACGACTATGAAAAATTTAAAATGTGCTCTTAAATGCCTATCTATATGCACACTGGTAAACATTCCGTTAGGGAGCTTCGAACAGGTAAATAAAACTATGCAAGAGCACCAGACAACCGCACTTATTTATATTCTTCTCTTGGATCAAATATATTCTCTTATATTGTTGTTTTATATAAACTTTTATGACTCTTATATACTTCATACTTTTTTAACTATATGTATTATTTTAAAAAATCGTATAATTTATACATTTTAAATAAATATTTAAAATATAAGATTTAATAAATTTTTTTATAACTAATTTACTTGAATGATAACATTTATAATAATTTAAACTTCTTGGATAAATATTTTTAACTTTTATTAAAATTTCGTATAATTCATAATACACTAAAAACTTCATTTTAACTTTAAAATATTCTGTATTATTTTACAATTATAAGTTTTTATGAAAAAAAAAGGAGTATTTAATTAAGAAAATGGAACAAAAAATCTTAAATATAATAGTTATTTAGATTTACCAGCAACATCTTATTTGCATCAGAAACGTATAAATAATAAATAAAAATAATATATTCCAGCAACAATTAATTAAGATCATTGTTTCAAAACAGGAGCATAGTTTAAAAACATTGACATAACAAATAAGCATAAATTTAAACTCAAGAACTAGAAAAACTATAATAAATATTTATTTGTTGATATACTTTACAAAATATGAAATGTTGTTAAAATATGTATCTCATAGTATAAACTTAAATTATTTAAAATAAATTATGTAAGAATATTTGAAGTAAAGTTATTTAATTTAAAAATTCGATAGTGGTAAGGTTGAAGGCATATCAAAGTCCTTTTACTTGAACAGATCGAAGCGGGAATCCTCTCTTGAACATACTGCGAACGGCCTCCGTCATAAATATGCAATTGGTTCAGATGCTCCGTTATTCGGTATCGACAGTAGCAGCGGCACCACTAGCAGCTGATTGTGATCACCATAAGTGAAGGTAAAATTTATTCCCCAAATCAAATAACAGCAGGCAACGCGAAATAATGATGAAATTCATGAACTGATTGCCACCAGAATAAATGTGGAAATATGATGTATCATTGGTGTTGGTGAAAACTTGATGCCGAGTTTACTCTCTCTCTATACATCTGTAATGAGGATGAGATGTATTGCTGTGGAATTTTCGATTCGAATCATTTTTTTCCGATACTACTTTTTCACCGTATCTAAACTTTACACCACGTAATTTTCTAATATATCACTTTATACTTAATTATATATTATTTCATAAACTTCAAATAATTTAATCATCACAAAATAAAATAATAATTATAATATTTATACTTGACTTTAAATTAATATTGCTAAGCTTCAACACTAAAATCTCATAAATTATTTACAATTTGCATTTATTCTTAACTCAAAATTATTTTTTTTTTAAATTTACATAAAAATTAATCCTTTTCAAGAAGGTTTATTCAGCTTTTTTTTAAAGCTATGACTAAATCGTATTTTTTTTTTTTCAATTTAAATTAATATTAAGACGCTCTTATCTCAATTTTTTTTAAATAATTATGATCGATTATCCTTATTTATTTTTGAAATAAATAATAATAAAATATGACAGTTTTGAATAGGACATACTTTTTAGAAAAACGGTAAGAAAAATAGTACGAGAATTATTTAAAATTTGAAAATCAAAAAATCGATTTTTATGTATAAATTCATTACTCTTTTTTGTCTTAAATGACACTCTAAAAGGGTTTATTGATATTCGAAGTCATTACAAAGATACAAGAAGAATTATGGTGGCCGTACAATACTTTAACTACAGTACCGAAAACTTTAAACGTGTTTTTTTCGAAACCACATTTTTGTAATTCAATGAACTTTAAAAAAAATCCTGTACTTTATGATAGTCAATCTAATATAGTTTAAAGAAATCCAAACAATTTTATTCTACCTTCTTTAAGGACTGATGGAGGTTTCTGACGTCGAAAGCTACCACGACTCCAAATATTAATTGTTACTTCAAAAAATTTGGTAATAATAATAAAAATACGTGAAACAATATAGTAAAAAACCCCAAATGATTCGATTGTTATTTAACACTTAAAAACATTCCTGAATTTTGCTGTTTTTTAGAGCTGTCAGGATGGAGTCCCCTCTTAATTGCTAAAAGATCATTTGTTTTTTATTATATTAAACATATGTAAGAAACTATTTCTGTTTATTTTAAATAGCTTTAAAGTAATAAAATTTTACTTTAAATTTAATTTTACTGTCTTTATATATTAAATTCAGTTAATGTATACTTCACATTTTGTTACGACCACTATGTCAAATAGATTCATTTATACTGCATCAAATATCAAAAAATTAAACAACACAAATATGATACATTATTTCTCTCTATTCACTATTGGAAAAATTAGCTGTATTTTTTCATTGCTTCAATAACCAATTTGTGTATACTTTGTCTAAATAATTTAGTTAATCTATACATTATCTAAGGTTACAAATTGTAACATATATAATAAATGTAAAATCATATTTAATAATAAAACATAATTCATACAAATGCCATTTACAGTTTTCTTGTTTTATTTAATAAAATTATTGAAAATTTTAACGATTTAAAGGAAAAGCATTTCTAAATAGAATTCAATAAGTTTTCAATTGAATTTCAAGTGTCTTGTAATCGATTTTAATGCTATCGAAAAGTTTTAAAAGTTTCATATTTTACAAACAAATCACTGTTGATTGAAATCATAAATTTATTTCTTATATATTAAATTAAAATTTCTAATAAGATGTAGTATTTTTGACGTTATTTGTAATATCTAAAGGGTGCAATATACATCGGAAGTTACAACATCGTGTTTTGTAATTTATTTGCAAACAGTTGCAGTTCAGCAACAGTTTGATTGAATACAGTAGTGAGGGTAGTATGCGTTCGACATGTGTCACCTTTTTGTGTAGCCATTTTGAAACTTTAGACGACATGGCTGATTGCTTTTGCAACGCAAAGTTAATTAAACAACTTTGTTTTGTGAATTTTACCTGATTGTCTTGTGTGACTTTTGTTAACAATTTATCAACTTGTTAATAATATACTTTACTTAATTTCTATTTATAAAATTGATTAAAGCAGAAGTTGTTTCCAAAACGACTAGTAATTAATTATACGGCAAGTATTTAACAAATCATAAAACTGCATTAAAAGCGTTGTTTTCAGAATGATTTAAGTAAAATTTATGGTTTTTATACATTGATATAAAAGAAACACACAGTCCTAATGAAAGTGCATTATGAAATACCAAAATCAAACTTTGTGTGGAAAATATATTGTAAGTTATTAAAACTCGGAGAAAGTATGAATTTAATAGCAAGCAATTCAAATTTTATTCAAGCTATTCCAGTGAGCAATTACGATTATTAGAATGTGCAGCCAGCTAAGATTTATGTACCCACTTTTCGCTTTGAACAAGCAGTAAAGTGGAAACTTGGTCAGATCCGTATTGAGGTCAAATCGTTTTTATGTATTTATATTTAATTTTATAAATTATGATACCATAAATATTTTATTGTTAAAATTTATCTTAACAGTATATTTTATCGTAACAAATACAAAACTATATTTTTATATTGAGCATAGTTATTACAATTAATAAAAACATACATCAAAATCTTTATTTATATTATATTTTTAAAATAACTATTTTCGCATTAAACCTTTTTTGTTAAATTAATATGTTGCATAATTCTTTACCTGCGCGGCCGAAGTCGTCAAAACATATACCGCATATATTTAGTTGTGTTCGCGTGATTGACAAGAAACGACAGAAATATGTCAGTTAAAAAATTTTGCGTAGTGAATATATTATTTCTTAAATATTTGACTTTATTGTGAAGTGGTTTATTTTAAATTAAAATAGTGCAACTTTTTCAATACATATATTTTTTTAAATTTCCATCCATATCTTGGAATGATTTTCATATTGGAAAAGAAATAAGGTAATTTTAAATTTGTTTAACCTTAATATAATATTTTATCAAATCTTACAACCTTTATTTGTTGTTATTCTAGTTGATAAATATTTTATAAGTACTATTATCTTGTATTTGTAACTTATTTATTAATGCTATTGCAATATTTAAACTATATTTACTATTAATTTGATTTTACTATTTATATATAAATTCAAAAATACTTATTACTTTTAAGTTAAATTATTAAAAACAAACTTACCTGTTTTTTATAGCAAATTTTAAAAAAGAAGTAAATAAATAATAGCTTTAGATAAAAATAATAATTATACACTCGGTAAAGTTCTACAAATTTTAGTTTATTGCACTATATTTTCGGTTTTTACACCATTATCTGGAAACATACAATGAGTATTACAATTTAGTAACTTACTAGTTATGCTAATATTAAAAGTAATAAACAAATATTAATTCTATTTAAAAAGATTTAGTACTGAATAGATTCAAGTGCCGATAGTAATCTCAGTCCAATATAACAGCTTTAGAATGTATTTGTCGTTGGTATTTGTAAATAGAAAATATTTTAGATAAAAATACAAATAAAATAATTTTTCTCATAAAGAAAGTTATTGAAATAACCTTAAAATTATCTGGATAAGTTTGCTATATTTTGTAATTTCGATTAATTAAGCATATCACCTAATTATAGAAAGATAATTGGATTTCTTAATATATGTATTTAACATCTTAATAATTTCAATTATATACATGCAAAGATTTTAGTAGTTAGTTTCATATTCTATTTTCTGTAATACTCGTATGGAGTTCATACCATTCTTGTATAATTTAAATCATAAAATGGTTAGATTCTGCGCAACTGTGAAGTATTATTGCTATTCATACTACCCCAAAGTGAGCTAGTAGCTATTTTTAATTATTAAAATACATATATGTCAACTAAATTTATAGTATTTGAAAAAGTAAAGTCTGTAACATGTTTGGAATGGCTATTTTGCTT
The DNA here is from genome assembly GCA_002278615.1 of Pogonus chalceus. Taxonomy (NCBI): domain Eukaryota; kingdom Metazoa; phylum Arthropoda; class Insecta; order Coleoptera; family Carabidae; genus Pogonus; species Pogonus chalceus. Next base: position 17,278,358 of record CM008233.1, on the reverse strand, counting down.
TCATAAAACTATAACATTAGTCTAGGGTTCAAATATTGTTTAAATGCAATTTAAAATATTTAAAATTACATATAATTACAAATTAGATTTTACATGTTGACGTGAATATATTCGTTCAAGGTTAATAGTATAATCGTTCAAAACAATTCCCCCCTTGCACTTACGTAATATCATATAGAATTGTAAACATACATATACAGTCACACATGTATGTATATTGTGATATGTTGGGGATGATCGTCAAGCGGTTAGCACCAGGTGCACGACCGTTTAACATGTACAATATGTCCGGACCACTCGCTAATTATTATGACATAAATTATATTAAAACTCTGCTATGAGAGTATAATCAATTATGTTTTGCAGAGTTGGGAGTGCTCTGTTATTCACTTAGTGAAGATTGCGTTACACCATTAATATACTCGCGTTGCGTCCAATTCCTTAAAAGACACAGCAGATATCGTCATATTATTATATATTATATACAAGAGATGAAAACTTGAGAAATCTCGTTTTCTCGTATACGAGTATTGGTTTCATCTTTATCTTGTTCGCTTTCACGCTCCATCATTTAGCCAAGGAGCGCGTACAATTTTTTCTACTTAAAACTTTTTTCTCCCCTAATATTATATTGTGCTTTTTAAAAGGGCTTTGTTCGATGTTCGAAATATTCCTACCTGCTCTGAACATTGAGAAAATTGTTTATTTATAGTTATTGATGCTATTATTTCTCTATCTATTCTTCAGATTTTTCTTTCAAACAATTTTTATTACTCGTTAAGTTATAAATAAATAAAAATACAGTTATTCCTTTTCTTCACAAAACTTTATTTATTACTAATGCACAATTAATAAACCGTTAAGATATAATTGATGTTTTAAAATATCTCAGTAAGTAACTTAAAGTAATTTCAATATTGAAAAGGTTTTTTTTTT
>CM008233.1:17243308-17272110 GCA_002278615.1 Pogonus chalceus | reverse complement strand
TATATATATATATACGTTTGACTTGGTGCAAGGATAATAAACATTTTTAAAACCAAGGGTGTGTACTACTATATGCAACAGTAGCAAAAAGAAATGTGATTTCGATATCGGAAAACAATTTTTCTTTACGGGAATTTCACGGTCTTTGTTGTGAAAACAACTGACACAGGGCCGAACTAACTATTCAGTTATAAACCTTAAGTGATTAAATATACATTTTTTGTGTTTTTATTTTGACTTTTAGCTATTAGGAACAATCAAACTTTATATATAAAACACAAATTTTACGTAATAAAATAAAGAAGCCAATTTTTATAGAAAATAATAATTATTCTTCAATTTCTTTTATTTGAACACTCATCAAGCATTGACTATATAAGTATCGAGCAAGCTTCAATATATGTAAATAACTATTTATTAACACTTTTTTTTTAATTTATTTTTATTAATAACTAACAAGAATCTCTTACAAATTATTTTAATGACTGTAAAGTGTATGTTTCAATCTCAAAATGAATAATTCGTAGTGAACTAAGAGAATGGTAAAAAGAAATAGGTTATGTGCAGGTTTGAAAAATGATTGTAATTTGGTAGGCCCATGGCATGTTTAAAGAAAATTAGGAAAAGTAGAATAAGTATTAATGTTTATTGGAATCTATTAATACTGATAAAAGTCGCGGCAAGTCCAGCTCTGCATTGTGATGATGTTCACTATACGAACACTTCAACATTGAGCTCTAAAAGAAGAGAGGGTACGTCTTTCTTAAATTAACAACCATTGGGTGTGTCTGCTCGAAGTAAAAAACCTAATTTGAACTGGAACTCGGTTTGAAATGTTTATTTTTTTGCCGGGACAAATCCCATGAAACGACTTGCGCTTTGCTGCCAGCATAGAAGGTTAAACTCCAATAAAATCTACGTATTGGCTGGTTGAGCCGGGCTTTTACGGTACAATTTAATATAACTCCGAAAGATTCCTGTGGATATCTGTTGCTTTGTTTCTTAACTCAATTTCAACTTGTTTCACGTAAAAATTCGTTATTAAACTTAAGTTTATTTTAAAACTAAATTCTCAATTTAATACAGATTTTCCGCAAAAATGAATTTATTTGCATATTGAATTATTTCTCTTTGCAAATTATGTCTGCTTTGTTTTTATATTAACGTATCATCATTTATTTCAATGGATAAATTTATCTATATTTACATTTACTTTTTTTTCAATTTAAACATATGTTTGTTTTAAGGATAATAAATCTATTGTATGCCTTCATTTTTATGTGAAATAATACTTTCAAAATGTAAAATTTTAATTATTCGTACGCAAAAAATAAATAAATATATTTTTATTTCAATTTTATGCTCAGTAGCTATTATTTCATTTTCAATTCACTTCGTATTTATATTAAATATTACAATATTAATTTATATTCTGCAACAAAATTTTTGTGGTATCTTTCTTTAAAATATTTCTTAACGTGAACAAACTTGAAATTCTTTTTGTACGTGACTGTTCTTAAATTACAAGATGCAAATAATGTGGTTTTTTTGTGTAATTAAACATACCTTTGTATTTCTTTTATTAATCAAAAAAGTAATAATTTAATTACTTGAAATCTAAACCAGTTCAAAATTGAAATAGTTAATTTAATAATAAATGAAATTTCATTATATATATTTAAAGACTTTCATAAAAGCTTTTAAAATATATAATTACAACAATAATTAGTTTTAAACATTCTTCATTCAACTTGAAAACTTATTTTATGAACAAAAATAGCTAGCATTAGTATTTAAAACCAACTGACGTACATAAATGTCAAATTGAAGTTCACTATAAATTAAGTACGCCTTAAATGTTGTAATTAACTCTTGTAGTACCACCATTTGACCATCTCGGGGTTATTCAGAAGGTTTTATAGAGTTTCCTTACAAATTTAGTTTTGTTTTTCTGCTGTATACTTTAGTTTATTAAGGAGGAGCCTCACGCTAAATGATTCGATTTTTTCATAAATCTATTTCTTAACCTGTCTAAAAAATCCTCTAAAAGAGTTTATTGATATTCAAAGTCATTGAGAAGATACAAGAAGAATTGTGGAGGCCGTGTTAAACTGTTTTTTTATTGTGAAGTGTAGGATTTTTTTGATATTTCAATTTTTCGATTTTTTATAAACACTATTGTAGCATTTTTTTTTTCAAACTTCTACAACTTTAGTAATTTTTTTTTATTTCCAATAAGTTCTATGCTTTACGATAGTCAATCTAATATAGCTTAAGGAAATCTAAACGATTTTATTCAACCTTTTTTAAGGACTGTTTGCGACTAGCACTCATAGAGGTGCCTATTTTTGGAGGTGCCTGACACCGAAGGCTACCATNTAAATGTCAAATTGAAGTTCACTATAAATTAAGTACGCCTTAAATGTTGTAATTAACTCTTGTAGTACCACCATTTGACCATCTCGGGGTTATTCAGAAGGTTTTATAGAGTTTCCTTACAAATTTAGTTTTGTTTTTCTGCTGTATACTTTAGTTTATTAAGGGGGAACCCCACGCTGAATGATTCGATTTTTTTATAAATTTATTCTTTAACCTGTCTAAACTAACCCTCTAAAAGGATTTATTGATATTCAAAGTCATTGAAATGATACAAGAAGAATTGTGGAGGCAGTGTTAAACTGTTTTTTTTTTTTTTGTTGTGAAGCGTAGGATTTTTTTTGATATTTCAATTTTTTGATTTTTTATAAACAATATTGTAGCATTTTTAGCACAATTTTTTTATTTTAGCACAATTTTTTTATTTCCAATAAATTCTACGCTCTACGATAGCCAATCTAATATAGCTTAAGGACATCTAAACGATTTTATTCTACCGTTTTNCAAATGATTCGATTATTATTTAATACTTAAAAAAATTCCTGAATATCGCTGTTTTTTATAGTTGTCAGAGTGTCAGAGATTATTTTATTTATGTATATAATTTTTGTTGACTTAAATTTGATATAAATAATATATTTAGTATAAATAAATATATAAAAGTAAATAAAATATATGAGTATAATTTAAAACCCGAGTATTTTAAAGTGAAGACAATACATTTGATGGGAATGTTGGTTGGCATGTAGCATGGCTGGGTCAGTAATAACATTAGTCCCTAGCGAGTACGCGGCCCGCGAGAACAATGCCGAATTAGCATATTTAATCAATCAGCATCTTTTCTTTCGGCGCTAACGAACGCCGTGCTGTAGCCACGACGCGTCCCAATGGTCTTTAAGTTAACTTAATGTGTTGAAATCTCCGTCTTTATTCTCGCGTTAATTGAATAATCCCCTTCCACGACGCAACGGTGCTTTGACAATCGAAGTTGAAGACTTGTCGCCGCTTTGTTCGCGAACCGTTAACAGTTCTACAATGTTTTATAATGATTGAGATAAAGTTATGGATGGTATGCTATGCTGTTATAGCTGCTGGTTATATTCTTTTTGCATTGACTTTCAGCCTTTTTTTTAATTACCCACTTATTTTCAGCAATTCATAATATTTTTCATTTTATAGTTTTCTTTGCGTTTTATATTTATTCATTCAATTAAAAAAAAAAAAATAACTTCTAAATCAAATTGAATTGAAAAAATATAGGTTATGGTACTATAATTTCTATAGTAAGAAAGTTAAGATTTAATATAAAGAATGTAATATAATATATGTAGGTAAAAATTGACTATTACATTTTCTTTTATGTTGGTTTAATATTACCTGGCAATATTTCTTATAACGAGGTGTGACACGAATCACATCTGCGAATGTGAAAATATCTCTAAAATAATGATGAAAAAATCAATTTTATTATCAGTGATGTGAAGCGGAGACTAACGGTATTGGCGTATATATCTGTCGTATACGAAAACGATAAAGTTCTTGGTTGAAGTTCTCTGCATCCAATGATGTAGAGACAACGAGCGGCCTCCCTAATAATTCCCCTGTCGTACTTATAAAATGATATATAGCGGGGGTTTATGAAATTTTAAATCTTAAGAAGTAATCGCTATTGCTTTCCTACACGATTCTCATAAAGGATCTCTATATAACATTTATTGGTACGGTTCATATTTCCCTCGAAGCTCTTACAGGAAAATTGGAGCGTAAAAATACACTCAGAATATCTCTTTCAGTCTTCTCCTATCACGGTAATATAATTATAGCTAAATTTATGTTTTTTCATTATAAACACAATATTACTTATATCTTATATTAGTCACTTGTTCATCAAACATTTATAATATATTAAAAATTTCATTTTATTTTTCTCAAAAAACAGCTTTTATTCTAAATTTATATATACATATTACAAAATAAAACGTTTTGAGCTCATATTCAGTTAATTTTACGAGAAAAAAACTCCTTTTATACAAATATTTTGATAGTTCTAACTTGTTTGTATACAATCAACACGACTGGACTAGTTTGAACACGCTTCAGTAGTGTGCAATTACATTTTTTGTGGCTAATATTTAGAAAGTATTTTGATTTATAAACTGTTTTAGTAACAAAGAGTTAAAATGTTATCTTAATATGTGTGCGTAAAAATTACATGGCATAAATTCAGTTTACCAAGTGTGTTTTAACATCCTTCACTTTAGCAAGTTTAAGTTTCCCGCGAGGAAAATGGAAATGTGATTTAATTATACTGATTTTTCTTGGCGGCGCGTTTTGACTTAGTCGGTGAATACTAACCGCCACGTAGCAATGTCGAAAGACATTAAAGGTGACATGAACAGTCTAAGTATTACCATAACAGTTGTTGCGCACGTGCGCAATACTCTAGAAATGCGCAGGTGCTGATAATAGTGACAGCTTACGGTACCAACGATAAACTTTTATATACCTACTAAACTTTTGGATGTTTTGCCCGTTTTAGGTTACCTGGCAACAAGCTTAGAATTTTACTACATTTCTATTTCGATATTGTAACATGTTTCTATTGCTAAACTTCCATAATGATTATTTCATTGGTTTCTAATTATATTTTAATACCAATTTAATAATAACTTAAACTTTATATACTGTTATATAATATAACTTAACTTTGCGGCAAAGAAAAATCAAACTAGTACTCATGCATATAAAAATTCATTCCAAAAATTTGACAAAATAATAAAAATTATATACAATATCTCTTATAACGACGAAAATTTGCTGTATTCGTTTGGTCTTTAAAGAAAATTATACTAAAGTCGTCGAGAACTGCCAATTATAGCGACGTTTTTATTATTGTTTGAACTAAATTGAATTTTTCATTATTGCTTGATGTGCACTGATGAGATGAGAATTTTTAAAAATTTTTATTTCGAGCTTTTAGTCTTTTACAAGACTATAATTCTATAGCTGAATATTTGTCGAAGCTAGTTCATCACATTACCTAGAGCTTTAAAAATTTGAAATATGTTTTATAAAACTATTGCCTTAATAATGAAAATCACTAAAAGTTAGTTATATGAAATTAAAAATAAAAATTTAATAACATGAGTCCAACAAATAAATTAATAAAGTTATTTTAAGTTTTTATGATCACGTCTTAAACACTTATATTAGTTGTCACTTATTTTACAAACATATTTTATTGAATTCGATTCGTATTAGTAAAATATTTCCTTTGTTAAATACTTAAATCATTTTGAATATTTAGTATTAAGCGTATAAAACTTTAACTTCTCACATTTTTATTTTACTTACAATATTTTATAAACTTGAAACATAAAGTTCATAAAAAAATATTTGATATCCAAATATATTTTAAAAATAAAATACTTTTATCTTAAATATAAGCTCTGTTTTCAAATGCATTTAAAAATGTCGCTTTAAAATTTTCTGTCTGCATTAAACTTATGTTTTTTTTTTTTAAATTTATTAAAACTAAAATGAAATACTGTAATAGCTATGTAATCCGTAAATGTACATTTCGTTATTTTAATTTTTTTAAGTCGTCATGTTTTATTTTTAATTATAAAAGAAAAATTAATGAATTTTAAAAAATGTTTCTTTGAAATGATAATGTAGATTTTCAGGGAATAATCTGAAAGATTTTTTTTTTGTAAGTGACATATTACCTGGTTAACAACAATTTTCCTGCAGCTTGTCGGCTGTCTGCCATAACATGGTTTTTAATAATGGTAATTTATTTTTGACGAAATAATCTGTGCGCGTGTTTTTGCTACGGCCTGTTATTTATTCACCTGTTATGTAAAATGACAGCCTTATATATTTTTAATAGTGGAGCGCGAGTTTCATAAAAACTCCAATTTTTTTTTATCGTATTTACAACAATGTCACATAATGTTTTGTTAGTAGCACTCGTCAGTACAAAATCGTTACTGAACGAAGCATGGATGTTTTAATATTTTATTAACTCAATGTAAATATTTGAGTAAGCGTTTCCTTCAACACGTTGTCCCTAAGTAATTATTTATATAGTCCTTTACTGGCGATTGAAAACTTTACTATATAATTCCAAATAGATCTAATGCAATTTATTTGATATATTTTATTACACTAAGAATCATTTCCTAACATTTTTCAAACTGAAAATATATATTTTCGCTAATATTGTTAAAGAATGGCAATTTTCTTTAAAACTGTGTGAAATTATTCTTTCACTAGTGATGAAATAGCTACACGTGAAGACACTAGTAGTTAATAATTATTATTATAATTCCTCTGAACTATTTTACAACTTTATAATACATATAAATTAGAATTAGAAATTCGAATGGCTGTTTTGCCTTATTCTAAATTTGTTAAAGAATATACAGGGTGTCCCAAAAAGATCAAGAATTGAATGTTCGAAAATCGTCTTTACAAAGAATTATAAGGAAGGATATGCACCTTTAACCTTACNTATATATATATAAAATGTAAATAATGCATAAAATAAATGTTAAATAATAAATATGAAAGCTTTGAAAATACCAGTGGTAGATTAAAATGAAATTAGTAGCATGAACCGTAAAAATATGTCCAATCATGAGATTAAACCATGTTAATAAAATAATGCTAAACGATTTATTTTTCCATTTCTGAATAATATTACTACAACAGTGTAAACGCAAATGTTTCATGTAAAATTATGTACTTTAACATTGTTTTATTTTCCGATTAAATAACGCTCTTCGTCCACATTGTATATAACGAATCCATTATCACGCTACTATTTTCAATTAAACCTGTCATATTTATTCAGTCCGATAAATAAATACGACAGATTTAAAACTCATTGGAGCGTGCACTTGTCTACACCGGTTTTACACTGGTGCTGTTCCGTATACGTGTTATTCGAGTGGAGATTACACCACGCTCTATTGCAACACAAATCATTTCCGCCAAAATCTACAATTAATTCTTTAAAGAACATCTTCTATAAACAAATTTGTACCTACCTATAAATATTACAATTTATCAAATTCTGTTTGTTAAACACTTTTTTCCAAGAATTCTGAAGTGCTATTACTACAGAATTCTGAAATAAGAATAAAAATGTTAATTTATTTCAACAANATATATATATATATATATATATATATATATATATATATATATATATATATATATATATATATATATATATATATATATATATGTAGCTATATTGTATTATTTATTTAGTAAACGATAGAATATTAACCTATTCTTTGTATAAATTTCTACACGGACGATTCGATGAATACCAATGTGGCTAGAGTAATAAGTTAAGCTGCATAAAAAGTCAGTTAAGCGTATGTAATGTATATAACCTAGTTGTTTGCCAACAAGATTAAAACACGCATCGGTTCACGCGTTATCCTACGCTGTTCCTTTGAGACTATGCACCTGTGTAAATATAATACCTTCGCTTTTGAGTAGTGCTATAACTACAGAATTAACTTAGATAAACGATAATATGTAAGCGGCTTTTTAACTTGCCACAGTTAGTTTATTTATTAAGTATAATGTTCATTCATTACCATTTACTATTAACAATGCATACTCTAACATAACTATATGATAAGTATTATTTAGATCTATTTATTTATTAAAACTAACTAAACTTCATTCGATAAATTATTATGTTCTTATTAAATTTGTTGTGGAAAACCATGAACAGCAAAGATAGTACATTGCTAGTTGAAGTTAGAACTTGTAGCAGGTAAATTATAAGCTCAGCTAGAACTACCTCTGCTCTTCAAGGGCCTTCAAAACAAAATGTTAGAAAGTGATGTTGTGGATAGAGTTTTAGTGTTTTGTTCCTAGCTTTAAATTTAAGTGAACGGAAATACGTATCAAAATTAAAATCCGACATTAAATTCATCTGACCAACTATTAAAACGTTTATATTTCTGTTTAATTTGGAAAACAAAAGATTTTTTGTTAAGATATATTCCTTTATAATGAAACAGTTCCGAAATGCAACAAAGTTGTAATAATTACTAATTGTGAAACTAATTCAAGTGTTTAATATAACATGGTTGTATTTTGTTTTATCAAATGCCAACTACGACACCAATTTTCACTGCTAATGATTGCAATAAAGAATTGATAGTTACAATATGCAATATATTGAAAGTGGTACTGTAGATGATACAGTTCAGTATGGTTTAAAGAAGAAGAGATAATAAGCAATCTGAGGCGAATTCAAATTTGCAAAAGTTTAGTTGTAGAGCATTGACGACGACGGCACAGACGCCGATAACTTGGATGGGTGGCAGAAAAGTTTCTGCATCTGATTGTCTGTATTCTGCAGAAAAGTATAGCTGTCGTGAATCACACGACGTCTATTATTTGAATGGCAAGTAACATTCGTAACCTTGTGTGAGTGTTGAATGCGTCAGTTGTGTTTGGTCCATTTATTCCATGACCCGATTTGTGCAAACACACGGGCATCAGACGCAAGCATGGGCACCGGCACTACTAATTAAGTCCAATCGGGCTTGGTCCATCAGTCCCATTAGGCACCCTCCGTGTTTGTGCACAAACTCACGATGCTAATTGAACGCTTCGTGCAGCGGCAAAATGTCCATTTATAAAATGAAGTAATCTCTCTCCACCTGTTTGGACCAAACGGAGTGGCCAGTTGGTCGAGTGCACTCATCTCTCTTCGTTTATTTTACTATAGTATCGTTCATATTCTGCAAGCAGATTTTTACTGCAAATATGTTAATTTCACATAATATATTTACATCAACATTGCATTTCTGAAGGAGACGCTCATTTTTTAAATTTATTATTCATATTTTTATTTTTATTAATTAAGTATAAAAGCATTAGGCTTCAATATCAAAAGAACAAGTTTTATTTACTTATTAAATCAATAATGAACATAATTCAATAAATTTTAATAAAATATTTATAGTTGTACATCCGATACGTATTACATTCAAAAACGGAATCGTAGTAGAACCTAATTTCTCTTTACTTCTTGAACGATATAGTTATAGCAAAGTATCCGAGTGCCTGATTCACAATAGCATAGCCTAGCTACACTGTGTAGGTTTATGTATGTCCATTTGAAATTGTATTTGTAGAACGCAGTTCCATCTAGTGATTACATGCATGCTATTTCTGGTGCATTCATTTACTAGGATATACAGTTTTATTTTCATTTTCGATTTTAAATCCTTTTGCTATTTGTTTAGTATTTCGAGCGTTTGATAGTTATTTCTATTGAAAAAATAATTAATTATTTGTACTAATATAAAAACAGTGAATATATAAAACTGTTAGATAAACATCAATATAAAATATTAATATTTTAGTTTTAATTAATTTATGTATATTATATTATTCTACTTTTAATAGATTTTATCAGGAATTGTTTTCAGTTTTTTCAGTTACAATTTATATTACCTATTATATTTTAGAACTTTTTGTGTAAGTTTTTAATTAATTTTATATCTGTGCTGTTTTGATCGGCGTTAATACGGATATCATTTCATAAACTTTAAAAGCGATTTTTTCATACATTTTATTCATTTTAAAAATGAGCCTTTTTTAGAAGTTGTAGTTTATATATTCAAACTTTGTGAAAGGAATTAATTATTTAAATCGTTATTAAAATAATAAATTAGCCTCAAAAGGAATTTTGCATTTTATTGAACGGATACAATGAAGTATTTACAAATTTTAAAATTAGACTATTTGAATCATTTTATATTTAACCAAGATAACAATCTTAAATATACATCCATGACTATATAAAAATAGCTTTTCTGTAATTGCCGAAAAGTGCCGAAGACACCTGGACAGCTCCCAAGTTTAAATGTTATCAAGTATTTGTGGGATGTATTTAGAAAAAAATAGGAAAAAGTCCAAGCTTTAATAAAACAGTTCTTGAAAATGACTTACAGACATATTTTGTAAAAAAAAACTTGTAGATGTAATGCTAAGAAAAATTATGGCCATGCGGATGAATAATGACCTATCTACAAAATATTTAGTTTGAAAATTCTTGTATTTATGTTGAAAATTATCAACTTTTCCGACTTTTGAATAAATTTGAATGCTTATTTGGTCATTGCGATTTTGAAAATAATTTTACATTACTACAATTAAAACTAGAGTTTTCGATTTGCAATGTAAGCCTGTGTACTTAAAAGTAAAACTCAATTTATTAAATAAACACAATAAAAATGAGCATATTCAAAATGAATAATAATTCCATGTGGCGTAAATGACAAAATGTTAAATATAATGTATATATGTATATTTAAGTGCGGTTTATAATATAAAACGCATGAATGAAAATAAAATATGCAGAAAATATTTATTAGCGGTTTAGTAAATAATATGAAAATAACTGTGGTATTTCAATTTGAAACATTTCAACAATTTCAATTAAACACTAGACACAATAGTCGTTATTAACATATATACACATTGTGACATACATTTATACAAAATTACATTGAATTCCATGGCGACATTTGCAATACCATAAATTACAGGTTATCCCTAGTCCTAGTTCTAGACTGGACCCTAATGGTGGCTCTCATTTAGTTTTTACTGCGATTTGTGCTACCCAATGTCCAATGGTAATAGCCGGTACCGCGGTATGCAATGAAACATGCGTAATACATATTCACTCGAGTTATTTCATAGTATTGATAAACATTACATGGCATTCGGGCCCATCAGCCGCGTATAACGTTTTCAACTTAATTACTTGTACATTACGCATGGATTGTTTTGTATGTATTTAACGGCATTCATTCTGCTGCTCCCAGCTCGCCAACATTAAATAAAATTATTTCCAATATAATAAAAAAACAGCATCAGGCAACGTTATATACTTTTACAAATTATTACATGTTGCAAAGCGATATTATATTGTTTACAGACTTTGGTTCAACTTGTTTGTGTAATACTATTACTGAATTAATACCATTCTTGCATAATTTTCAATCATAGAATGGTTACATTCTGTGAAGCTGTACAGTATTATAATTTCGGTAGTAATTTAAGGGGATATCACCGTTCAGACAGCGTAGTTTTGACAGTTCTCAGGAATCGGGGTTTCAGTTTGACCTCTTAATGTAACCTTAAATGTGTTTATGCCCGCCGTGTTTTTTAGGATGGCCGGAAACTTTTCTCCGATTCTGTGATTTGAAACCTAAAATTAAGTAGCAGTCCTTAATATGTTTTAAATTATCTAGAGTTTGGACCATATATAACATAAACTCTTGATAATTAACTAGAAAGTGGCCATGCGGATAAATTGGTCTATTTTCGTCCCTATTTTGACTTTAAGGAGCAAGGAAAAATGTTAAATATTAAAATAATTGAATGAAATTCATTTAAACATTTCTGGCAAGCGAAAAAAAAGTGAATTCGGGAAAAACACGTTTGAAGTTTTGAAATATGATTTATTCTTCTTTTGAGATTATTATCTTTGATCAGAAATGCCAGCTCCGTACAATAGGACTTCCTTTTTTCGAAAAATTATGAATCTAAACACTATTAAAGATGAAAATATGCAAAAAAAATCGATTTTTAATAAAACCCCCTTAATAAAGTAATATGATGTTTTTATTATCCGTAAGTGCTGTATCTGTCAAACTTCATTCAGAGTTTTTATTTTTAAATTCAATTAAATTTATAGTTTAAGAGAAAGTATAGTTTGGAACATGTTTGGAATAGCTATTCTGCTGAATTATGTTTTATTCCAAACTTATTACAGAATATACTATGATACATTTCTGTCAACTAAAAATATATAATTATTCATTTTATAGTAATAAACAAACCATTAAAGAAATAATAAAACAAATTCAAAAATAATAATTGATAATTGAATTTCCGGTAAAATAATTTGTAACATATACTGTATAAAACAATTGAAATATAATCAAAATATCCGCGGAAAATGAACACAATAAACCACCCTATAATTCTATTTGGCAAAATATACACTTTGGTTGCAAAGTGAGTTATTTACATAAAACACAAGCAACAGAATTATTTTCGATTCGCCTGGTGTTGCTAGTCACAGAGGTAAAATTAGCGTGCAGGAAAGCAACACACCACCGTAAGTCAACGCCATAGCATCTGCCCTCCGGGGAAAGATAAAGGCGGCCGTGAACGTGAACAATTGCGCCATCGTAGAACCGACCGCTGTAAATTGTTGGTGACGGTGACGCTCCTGTTGCCTTAGTAAATGCCAAAAATATTCTCCTCTTTACACCCGTTTTTAAAATATATTTGTTAGATAATACAAATAAAACTTATATATGCAAATGTTTTTGAAACAAAAATAAGAATTTAAAGTATGAAAATGTTGTAAAAAAGCAAATATACTTCAAAATAATCAATGATGTTTGCAAAATCACTTATGTACGTATATTTCGTAAACGAGAATCTAAAATACATTTTCATAAGCATAGTAAATCCACAATTTTAAAACTCGATCCGTGCATTTTCGTTTAATGGATGTTGTCAGCAATGAGTAATCCGAAAGCAAATAGCATTATTCATTCCTCGGTGGTTTACCATCAGTGAGTACTAAAGTTTTTATTGAGACAAGTGGCCACCGTACAGCCACGTAATGTTTTACGTCGTTCGCAGAAACCACTAACACGAGACTTGAAATGAAAAGGCAACATAGAACAAGGCCGCGATGAAATTTATTGACTAATAATAGTGGAATTAAATTTTAAGGATTTTACATTTCTTACAAATTAATTGGTTTATATTTAAAAAGATTTTAATTCACTAGTTTCTTTTATTGTTTATATTTAAATGTTTCCAATATAATTAAATATTTATCTTTTAGAAATATTCAATGTAACTTGCAAGTTTGATTAAGTTTTCAAATATAGAGAAAAAGATAATTTTTTTTTTAAATGTTCATTTTTATGTTGCAAGAAAATAAGTGAAGAGGCTGGTTCAATTCGATTCGTTGCATGTATAACAATAATATAAATGTCAGAGTAAATAAACGTTTTGAAAATAGCAAACATTTTCACGCATTTCACTTTATATATTTTCTGTTGATGCAATATTACAATCGTATAGCGTATCTTTGTTTACATTCCCATAAATGTCGTTATTATGAGTTTCGTCTTTTAAGCAAAATTCTGTGTCGAATTGGCGGAGAACAAGTCAGACGCGCACGCGGGATTCCTCACCGGTAATGGAAAATGACAGATCCCATTATTTACAGAAAACAACAGCTCGGAAATAGGAGCTGTTGCGCGGGAAGAAAAGCCTCTCGAAAAGTTGGGGCGTTTTTATGAAGCGAATTACGTAAAAAATTCGCAACGAAAAAAATTTATCACGACATTATATTCGCTTTTTTTCTCGTATAGTTCTCGTTGGTTACTCTCACTGATACTCTCTGATACTTTGATGTTTAAATACGTCTTTCGGGGTCGAAGTTCATAATTGATTTATGCGTACGAGAGCTTTCATGCTCGCTTTTCACTGGGAATCTGAAATGAACGGTAGCGTTCTATACTGTGCATATACATTTGCATATATTCACAAGTCCTCTTATCGCTGAAAAGCAGAGGCGACGGCCATCTGTCATTTATTAATGACCAACTTGGATTCATTTTATTTGTGCTTTTACTTTTTATGCTAATATTATCAATTGCTATCACAGTTTTTATTTCTTTTTTACAATATATCATCATTATGTCATATTTTTATATTGATAAAATATATTATAAACTTTAATAATGTTTGATTAAATTGAAAAGTCTTTAAACTTAAATTGTGGGTATGTTGTACAGTCGTGAATCTTAAAAAAATAGTAACCAGTAGTCAGTGAAACGGTATATGCAAATAACGGTGCTAAAAGCCATGTAAATAATGTTTCCGATAAACAAACCCGCGTGGAGTGGCTGTAAACCAGAAAACAAACACAGCAGAACAAACATACACGATCAGAAAGGTAAAACCAACGAGGGTACCTCGAAATTCCTATAAGTAATGTGTTTGGTGCGTTACTTGTCGCTGTTCATCTGCAAATTTACCAAAAGCATCCATCGAATTTTCACTTTCCATAGATACGAGGAATATGTCTACGACTACTCATCTGAATAAACGTAACAGCGCTATAAATAAATGAACGAATTCATTTATTCTACGCCTAAGCGTCAAAGCACACCCGAATTCGGTCGTGGTTCAAGACTCGGCCAAGCGTGCGTCTGGTTAGGTTGTAACCGGTTCAACAGACAGGACAAACACGGCTGGTGGCGCTTCTCGTTAGTATAAACACCGCCCTGTCGTATATATAAAGCGACGGTGGGTTCCTTCTAACCTCTCTAACTCACTCTACTATGGATAGAAATTCACCAGGACGGACTATCAGGAATTTCACGCTTCGTGCAAATACAACCACTATACGCCAACCGAACGTTTCTACCTACTTTATTTACCGTACCTGCTTTTTTACGATACCTATTTGCTCGCCGTGCTTTTTTACTTCGCTATTTATAGAATCTAGTGTATCCTTAAATTTGCGTATTAATTAACTTTCTAACCAGGAATAAATTTCACTCTTTTTACTTCATTTTCATTACATTTCTTTCCGAACTTTTAAAATTAAACAATTTTATATTTGTTACAACCATTATTATAATTTATTTAATAAAATATCCGTACTTTTTAAAATTGAAATAACAAAATCATTAATAGTTTTTATAAGAACAGTGTATTCTCCTTCATCCGTATTTATTTGGGAGTCGTCGCCACAAAACAATGTAATTATATAATCATTGTACATAGAACCGCCACTGTGATTTGAAACGTTTTATGTGTTCCGAAAAAAACGTTTTACTTTATACACAAACGCTTTGTTAAGAAAAAACAAATGTAAACAAAACCTGCGTACACCGCATACATAATTTTTCGAATAAAGTTTCGACATACATACTTCACATTATTAAAAAGTATGTCAAGTAAGAAGATGTTAAAGATAATAACGTATGTCGAATAAAATATCTGCTTATTATTATGTAATAATATTGATATATAAAATATAAAATGTAAATTAAAAACATTAAATTGTCGATATAATATTCATTTCCCAAAAGATTACTTTAGCATTTAAGGATAACATCAAGTTGTTTAAAAAATAAAATATTAATATTAAATTTAATTGAATGTTTCTTTTTTGTCTTATTATTTTCTAAATGATGGAATAGTATGAGTTATGAATGATTTAAGGTAGTCCGGTCCTGTGTAGTTTACTTTGCAATCGGGTATGTCTGTGAACAGTTTCTCTCATGCGGTACGTGTTATTTGTCTTTTTGGCGTATAGTGTCAACGTTCCAGATCGAATTTGCGATAACTACGTTTATGTTTGTGAACGCTTCGAAGTAAATTCATTAAAAACGATTTGTTTGACATATTGTAGCTTTAGCTAGTGTTTTGGATACAACTTGTGTTACCAATTACAATGTTTATTGAAAGATTATCTCTGTAAATCTAATGTTAAAAAATTTACTGTTCATCTACTTTCATAAACGATTAATTCTTTTAAACTAATTATAAGTAAATTTATTTCAATTTAGATCATAAATTTTAAATAAGTAATTATTAAAATAAAACTAGAAAGTTTTCTACAAAATTCATAAGTTAGCTTGTTTTGTTGGAACAACTTGTTGATGAAACCGATTTTAAAATTCAGTCCTTGTTTCTTGGGTAATAAAAACTATTAACAGTTAATTTAGCGGAAAAATTTTGAATATATTGATGGAAGTTACTTAAAGTAGAAACAAAATGGAAAATAGGGACGTTTTGTTCAATGCTTTGCCTCCTTAGAGTGTCAATTCATTTCGTACCCTCCAAAAGCGTACCGAGCAATCTGCCTACCCCCATCTGAATCTGAATCTCGCTGGGTAAAGCTCTTTCTAAATAGTTTCCTAAACTTTTTATCTCCCTGGATGTAACGGTGAATTTCTTTTTAGATCTGCCAGTCAATTACGATTCGATAAAAGCACGCGGAAATTGAGAACACTGCAAAAGAAAGAAAGAAAAAAAAAAAGATGTATCTGCAAAACGCAGATATGCTCTCGTTGACTATCAAAAATGCGATTGCCAAAAACTCTACATATACTTATTACCAGCTTTAAATGGAACATACGTCAGTGTATATTGTAGAATCTGATTTAAGGCTAGTTACTGTCTGACGCTTTGTAGCTTTTGAGATTTGGATAGGATTCCTCATATATTCTCATTTCATGATGCTGCTTTTATCTCAGCAAGTTTAGTTGAAGTTTTACAGTAATCTGGTAAATACTTCCCCTAGTTGGTTGGTTTGGGTGATATGAGGGCATTCTTCCATGATTACTTTCTTCATCGGACGACAGATTCTCTTGTGCCCTTTGAGGCAGCTGATACACGATGGCGACTGATGATCATGTCGTATTGACCGCAGACGTCTCTTCTTCTAGGTTTCATTTTGGTTTGTGTAATGTTAACTTTGCCACACTGAACAATTCTCTAAGAACGTTACCTACATGAGGTGAATATGTCCAGGAACAAAACACTTGACCTATTTAATGTTTATGTTCCAGATATGCTACGTTTGTTTCTAATAGCGAATTTCTACTCTATTCATTGACATATGTTTTTCATTCTTTCTACAACAAAAAATCTTTTTATATAACAAAAGATTTTCATTTATTTAAATATGCTTTCCTTACGAAATTTATGCAATAATAAAGAAATAGATGTAAACGGAGATCTGTCACTAATATCTCGCTTTATTCGTAACGTAATTCACATTTGCAACTCGCAATAATCTAAATGCGACTGTAAGAGAAACAGAGAAGTGAGGACGCAAAATGTTTAAACACACGTCGCTAGTAACGCGTGGATGTGCCCCGGGTCCGTTTAGTGTACGAGATCTTTTCTCGAGGGAAGTCAGGCAGTCTGTATTTTATGTGTGACTAGAGAGTAGAGAGGTTCATATAACGTTTCCGTGTCCGACTTGTAGACAGGAAGAACTGTTAAACCCCCCGAGGCCGTGGTTAAGTCCTTTACAGCTAAGCTCAGTCGGTGGCATTGGTAGTGGTAGTGGTGAGCTATTCGTGACCCTAGCATCATTTAATTAGAAACTTGACTTGGTTCACCTGCCTACCTGAAAAGACGTGCAGACATACATTCAGCTACTATCTCTACTGTAATTAAGTACTAGGGATGATCTACTACCATTACAACCTTTTTAAAATCTTTTTATTTTCTCTTCTTCTGTAGAACCGTCTAGAATTTTTATTAACACTGCTCGTCGAATACTTTTAAACTTTAATAACGCTATATTTCTTATGGATGTAATTAAAACACTACATAAAAATAGAAATATTTATATTATTAGTAAATATAACATTAAAACAGATATTGTAATCCTTTGATGTTATATGAGCTGTATGATTATCAAGGCATGCTTTGCGTTCTTGTCATATACTTTTAAATATACTTGTGCCTTTCGCAATCCAGTGGACTGTAAAGAAGTGCTTTATGTATCTTGGATAGTAGAAGAGATGAAATAGAGTGAGTGAGCGGACAACCAGCAAGATGACCAGATATAACGCGACATGGACACTTGAGTGCCCTCAGATGAACAGAACTTTCAAGAACATCATAATGGCGAACAGTGTTCAGCCTTTTCGATATTATTACTTTTAGTTCGGCATTCTCCACATATTTCTGTACCGTGAACGAACTTCTAGCACGTGTTTTTAATAAAGTGTTTTACTGGATCAGTCGAGACTATCTATTTGCTAACTTCTTCTTTATTATCTCTTTAGTTCGATACGAACAAAAGTTTTACCAAGTTTGTTTGTTACAAGAATATTGCACAAATTTAATCCAAATTATTTAACTACCAACTTTGAAACTGCAACATTTCTGAAACAGCAATATTAAACAACACTCTCATTTCTGCGGCAACTTCTGTGAAGAAAATCGATTGCAAAGCAATTAGCTGCAAGCAATTATAAATTATAAGACTTTACTAGCAGTCAATTTAAGTGCAAAGCACTTTTACATGCTTTATTTGTCAGTTATGACAAAATTTCCTAGCTTACATTAAATTAATTCCTAAATAAAGACAGTTAATAAACTATCAACAATTTTAAACATAATTTTTAAATCAGTTTTTGTTTTGCAAAATAATTTTTACAAAATTAAAAGACTCGCTTATATTGGTATTTAAATTGTTTAAAAATTTGATTGAAATAGAAATTGTTTATGGGAAAATATAAAATAAAAGAGTGAAATCTATTTGAAATTCTTTTAAGCAAGTATTTTAATTTTCCTTTCAGTGTAAATTAGGTCTAAGAGTGTTCTGTGAATATTCGCTTCTGTAAGGAGATTACTAATTTTCAGCATTAAATGTAAAATTTGATTTGCTTTGCCTTGATTTAAATTGAAGTTCTGAGACAAGCGATGACCTCGGCATCAGCCCACTTTTCCAAACCGGATTCCTTTGCTGAAACCAGTTACCGAAGTAGTTGCTTCAGTGATCATTGTGGAACTCTTTAACCGATTTAAAGCTTTGAGGCTAGCCCTTTGCTTTGAACTGTTCAAATTGTGAACTCGGTTATATTTAAAGCAACCATCTGAAGCTGTTCTATACCTATATAATTATATTTACTTTATTTTATTTTAAAATAGTTTAATATTTTCATTTACTTTGAACAGTCTTTAGTGTTTCTTGCTTTATGTTTATTTAAATTTAATTATAAAGAAAAATTTGTTTTCAAAGTTTTCTTATATTGTAGATAAATACAAATTAAACATAAATTAATTCTGAACAGAATTATTTCAAAGTAAAAATTAATATTTTTATTTAAAAAAATAATATTTCGTTTTAATATAAAACATCTATAATTGAATTTACTCTTATACTATTACATACATGAATGATTAAATTTTGCGCAATTGTGCGGTATTATTATGTACTAGTGCTAGATGAAGATAACTGTTCTGCTCTCGTGGAACAATAAACTCTCTATTTTTTTTACAGAATATACTATTCTTAATAATTTCATAAATTTTAATTAAAACTTTTATCAAGTTTTAAATTATTTAAATCATTATAATAATAAAATATTACTTGTTTAATGTAATTGAAATAAATACGTGAACATAATGGTTAGGACTTGAATAGGCAAGATAATAAATTAAGTTAATAGCCAACAGCTGTATATTAAACAAACATAATAGTGGACTAAAGAATATTGCAGGGATTCGTGTTGTCATAATACTCAACAGGTGCCCGAAAGCTAGCATGTAGATATTAATAAGAGATAGCATTAGCTTACATTGTGATCTGTGTGCTATATTTGCTGGTAGCTGTTGGTTATAATTTCATTTGCATTTAGTTACAGATTTATATATGGATTGTGCTATCACGAAAATAATATTATATTACAAATTGTAAGTAACTAAATTATTCATTCAGCAAAAGTTACTGACAGAATAATATCAACATACAATTTATAACAAATGAACTTTAATTAAAAAAATTTATTAAATGTTAAAAAACGTGTTTCATTTTAATACTAGAATAAGCTTGTTTAATATAGAAAACATAACCTTAGTTTTTATAATAAAAACAATTATATTGTATCATGTTTTTAATAAACGTTAAAAATTCAATTAATTTTATAGGTATATTTAATTTTAAAAATATTAAAATTAAAAAATGTTTTTATTTAATTAAATTTTCATAAAAGATTAACTCATATATAAGATTTTTTTTTCAAATATACATATAAAATATGTATAATATTGTCGTAATAATTAATTACAATGTGCATTATCAGAATCAAAGGCAATAGCGCGTAACAAGAATGCTATTGTCAAACAAAGACGATGAGCAAAGTTTCAGATCAACTACAACACACAATGTAAGATTTACGAATGCATTTATAAGCTGACATTAAACAGGCTTCTCGTACGTTACTGGTACTGTTACCGCTACCGTTCTGTGCAAAACAAAGAGCTAAGACGAAGCAGCAACGAGAGCAACTTGGAACATTGTAAAAGCGAGTATCTTCTGGTTATCCGACGGCAGTTAACCCAGAATGTGGTGGTGCATGGGTCGACGTTTTATTACACTGCATTATCCAGCACCATGGCCCGAAGACGCCACTGTCGCCGAGTACTGTCGATTCACCCAATTTATTTTGTTTATCTGGCGACTCAAACTTTGACCGCCACCTAGAGATTCACCTTCAGACTCAATCGAAACAGCTCAATGTAAATGTGCAATGTTCGAATTGTAGAGATGTAGTAGTTGCTAGAACTTGTGGCGCCTTTGCCAAATCAATTGCGGCATATTTCACCAAAGTTTTTCTTTCTCCAGGGAAAGTACTTTTCGCCGACGCGTAAACTTTTGATAAATACATTTCTTTTTATCTACTGATAAAACAAACTATGTTTCCCTTGTTTTTATTTTTAATCTTTAACTTATAATTTATTTCTTAAATTTCTATTTGGTTCAAAAGTTCATACATACATATAGTAATCAATATATCGTCATCATAAGGATCAGAGAGAAAAAGAGGGTGATTTATAATTGTAGTTTTTCACACAATCAGAAATTCCTAATAGAAATCCTTCAGTGTCGAAACATTCAGTTAGTCGCAGCAATCAAGTAATTATCACATTGCCAAAATTAATGTTTACCAAAACGTTAAAGGTCCATCGTGAATTTCGTAAAGCCGTGAATACATTCTCATTTCAATATTATAGAGCGGCTTGTTGTCGATAACATAGCCGATGGTAGCAGTAGATGGTGTTGTCCTGGTAGAGCGGCACATAGCACTAACCTCTCTGCTTTCCAATTTACGTCCATCAATCGAGACCAATCTCGGCGAGTGGATTACTGGGAAATGAAATTTACATAGGCCCAGAGCGCATGTAGCAGCAAGCGCGGGAACTCGCCCTAGTGCGCTACACCTTCCCCTAACTCTGCCCAACTTGCCACAAATCCCCCAAGCTAGATGCTGGACTGCTATACAGCGTATAGCACAACCGTTGGACACACAGATGAAGGGAACATAGTCATATAAATATATGGACTACTAGTACATGTATATACATGTATGCAACTCGGCACAGCGGCTATGTTTCCACTGTGTCGCATCCTATTTGAATAGATGTTTATTTTTGTTCCTTTTTTCCTAAACCATGTCTGGATTCATTTCATCGTTATATAGTACATCCGTATATAAAGCAAAATATGACTTTTTTGGATTTGGTTTTTTGTTGGAATTTTAATCAGCTTTTCATTGCTTTTAGATTAAAAAGAATATGTTGGTAATATTTTGTGTAGTTAGTGGTTGGAACGCATTAGTGGTTTTACTGTGACAACGCTGGATTTTACTATTACGATAATTGAAGCATGATGAATTCCAATTTTATATGTATCTGACTGACACAAAAATAATTAATTTAAGTGATTTCTATTTGCAGATTTTAAACCCATCAAAGCGTTTTCATAAAACATAGATGCATTTTGTTATATTAATTAATACATTTCAACTAATCCATTATCTATACTTTTTTATCAATTTTATACATATAGCTATAGAAAAGTTATTCATTATATTTAAACATCTAATGGATATAGTAAATAATATATTTATTAACAATATATTGTTGTATGTCTAATAAAATTTTTATGCTTTGAATGCAATGAAAGTTAAAATTTAATTTAAGTTTAAATTGAAATATTAAATAAATAATGGATGGAAAATAATATGAGGTTATAACACGACATACATAAATAATATTTATGTGGATAGGTAGTAAAATAAGTACAGGAACGCAGTATCGCACAAGTAAATAAACATATGCATTACGACATAGTAACTGCAGCATCTCATAAACACATGTATATATGTGTTAAAATAAAAATATTTCAGTAAAACATAGCTAGAACCGTTATAGTGTCTTAGTGTCAGGTATTGTTTTATTACGTGTCGCTCGTCTTTCTAGTTTTGACGTCTGTTCGTATCACTTTAGACGGATCGCTTTCCATCCAATTCGAATTTTTATGCGTCGGATCTCGATGCTATAAAGAAATTACCTCACGCCCGGCACTCTCACAGACAGCGTTATTCAATAAATTTTGAATTTCAAATACTAATGCTCATCTTCATCCATTTGCATCTTCCTTGTCTCCGCTGGTTTCGATCCGGTTCCATTACGTCAGAACTGACGCCGAACTACGTCGTCGTTTGCACACTCTTCGCAGATTTCCCTAACCTTGCTAGTTGCTATTATATAATTTCTTTGGATTTTTATTTTCTACCCATTTTCTTTGTTGCATCGTATGTTCTAAGCCTAATTTTATTTTTAAATTTCAGACTGTGATTTCATAAATATAAATCGGAATATTTTATGTATTCTTTTTCAATATATTTATTTAGTTACAAAAATTTATGCAATTTATTTGCAAGTGACCTACTTTTTCATGCTAATTTGATGGATTGTTTATCTTATTTATATTTCATTGGTTATTTATTCAAACCTAATATATATTTCTATGCGTCATAACTTACAACTGTCCCTCAATTTACAAGGTTTGTTTTACGCGGATAAAAATCACGGAAAAAGAGTCATCAAAAATGATAAAAAAACAAATGTTATTTAATTGACTCGCTCAAAACAAAAGACTTTTTATTATCAGATGTAAGAAATGAATCTATAATTTAAAAAAATATATATTGCAGATAAAAACTGCTATAAGTTTTAAAAATATTTTTATTTTTAAACAACTTAACAAAAACCGCATACATCACAAGGGGTTTTAGTTTATATACATGTTATTGTTAAAACTTTTAAATTATAATAATGTCATGAAATATAGAAGGTTTAGGAAAAAAGACGGTTTTAATTGTTAAAAAACAAATGAAAAATAAACAATCATTTGATACATTTCTGTTTTGCTGAGATTGTGATATCGACTTTGTATTACGTCGTGATTGACAATGTTTTTCGTGTACGTCATTGCTAATTATAAGCTCCTCTAATCATCGATTGCACTAATTGAAAATATCACATTGCCATGTTTGGTATGCACTATTATAGAGTGAAATATGGCTGGCTGGTGCTTGGGCGATCTGGTGGTGCTCAGCTCGTTGTCAGGTGGTTGGTAATGCTGTCATTATGAAGGTGTCACGCAACTTGATGGATGAGCAAGGGCAGCCGCGATATTGATGACCGTCGAACGAACAAGTGCGGTCGTGGTTGCCGTAGTGCGGCATACGATACCATAGCATAACATAGTGTTATGTGGTGATCCGTACGCTTTTACGATCACCCGCTTTTATTATTCGTAATTCCCGAATCATATTAATTTCGCATACCCGAAATTTCTTTGTTGATTTTATATGTTAATAATGAATATTGTCTGGTCTCAGTGGTGGATGAAATACTAGAGCCCGTTCTGTTTTCATTGATGTTGGTATTAAAAATGATTAATGAAAGCATCCTGCATGAATAAAGCTTGATCAATGTGGAATTACAATAAAACAAATCGAGTAATCATATAGTTTGTATCTACCGTATATGAGTTTGAATTACAAATTTACTTCGTATTGTTACGCATCATGTGATATATTGATTAGACTTGTAAATTGTGTTACACATGAGAAATACAATAATAAATTTATTCATTTTTTATTTGTTTTTCATCAACGAGTTTTTAATAATACTTAAACAATACAAAAATATTTTATTTATTTCCACAAAAATTCTAAACAATTCTTTTTTTTGTATAAATTTTTTATATTTCTCTAAATAAATAATTCAAAAATATATACAATAACTTTTTCCTATCGATATTTGTAAACAATGCCACGTTAGATGAATCATCAAGTTAGGTAGAAAGATGTCATCTTCCACCTGGCACCGTATTCCTTAGTAACAGTGACAACAACGCCGTCAAGATTCGGGTGATGGTGGTTGTGAACTAGCGCTATCGACTCGCGTTCGTCTCTGCCGAATACTAATGCCATGGCGCGAATTTATTAGGCGTACTGAGCCTGCACCCCGTGCACATTTCTTTCAATGGACGGTAACATTTGCCGACGATTCGTATTCGCAAAGCGTGCTGTGTTCACTTTTCTTCGTGTCGGAGATGACGTGAAGAATCGTCTTATTGTACTGAGCCTAGAACTCCTGCTATGGAGTTTGTTGTCGAATGTCAAATGGAGACTTGCTTACTGAATACGTTCACTCACAAATCCAAATTATTCATTTTCAGGCCTATACATTTGGGGATTGCCAAGTGTTGTATTTCAATTTCATCTAAAAGAAAATTTTCCATTTGGTTTTTAAATTAAGGCTCTATAGGTTTGACAGTAAAAAAGATGTTTTAAGGAAATAAAACTGTAATAATTAACTATTTATTGTTATGTTAATCTACACAAAGTTAAAGTAATTAGTAAAATATGAAAGTTTTTTATTAGATGATTATTTTTGTTATGAAATTATGTTCATTTTCACATTTATTCGCTCTTTTCAAGTAACACAGTCGCAGTGTAAATTAAGCCAATAGACTGCATAATTACATTTTCTTCTGAACAAACTAATTTGGTTATACTTAATAATTTAACTGTAATTAACAAGCTATTTCATTTACAAGAAACGAAATAAAAATTAATTTTATTCTTTGTTTGAACTTGAAGAATCTTTTGTACAAAAATTTATTTCAACTGATTATTTCTTAATGCTTGTCTGCTTTTATTCAAATAACTTATAAAGAATGTATATTAAAAGGAGGGAATACTTATATAAAATAATAAAATATTAATTTTTTTAATTTAATAATATTTATTCATTTCATTTTTATTTTTTATTGTTTATATACAATAATATTTTTGTTTATTATGTATTTAAATCTTGAAATAAAATCGTAAATTTCTTTAAAATTGGTAAAAATGTTAGAATATAGAGTGGCATCAGTCTTGATAAATAATAAAAGTCGCAGAATTTTATCTCTGGCGCTAGATTCCAGACAGACAATGTAATAAGCAGAATCAGCGACGAATATAGAATGAAACATTTGTAACTCCGTCATCCGGATCACATACACTTTGAATTACAATTTCTCTTCGGTGCCCGGCTGTCATGGCGGCCATTCGCTGCCAGGGATGACTGATGACGCTTCACCTTCTCACCCTTCCCTCTTTGCCCTACTCATCATCTTCATCTGACTCTCTCATTCTGGAGATATTCGCCGTGCAACTTCTCTGCCAAGAAAATGAAATTTAGTTGCGACTTCATAACATTCCATCCCGCGCAAAGGGATAGACGTGCACGAAGCGTCGTCCTCAGACTTCGCTTAACTTTCCATAGCTCCCTAACGGAATCTAAATTGAACCCGTCTCGCTTGGTGTTCATTTACACACTAGCCGTCCGTCGCCATTTGCTGTTTTGGATTATTATATGATTGTTACTTGTTGGCTGACCCTTCTATCTACTCTCTAATATGCAAACTTTTTAATTACACAACATTCAACATTAATAATCTAATTTTTCTTACATTTGCAATAAAATTTTCTAATCTCATATATTTTAGGATATTCATTATCTTAAAAATTTAATAAATTTGGTGAAAATGAATCAGAAAATAACAAATTTAGGGAAAANTTTTTTTATATATATAATATAAATCTTTATTATCAATATCTTTATTTATTGTAAATATTTTATAAAAAATAATTTTATGATAATAAACCATCCCTTAATTTACGCAAGTATCTTTTTTTGTGATAAATTAAACACTATTTGCGCAAAATATATCAGAAGTTTTAAAAGTAATCAATGAGTAGGTTAAAATTACCTATATACAGCTAAATTCAAAAAATCTATTAACAAATTTTAATTTGCGTGAAACAAATGCGCAAATCTTTGTTACAATTATGTACTTTATTAAACACTAGTGCATAATAATACCTCACAGTTGCACAGAATATAACCATACTATGATTAAAAATACAATTGTATGAAATCTGTAAAAGTATTAGAGAAAATTTATTAATAAAACAAATGGTGTTTTTGGAAACTGTTTGAATTTTATTAATAATTTCTAAATAATTGATTATAGTATAAAATTATAATGAATACTAAACATAAATTATTATAAAATATACTTAGTATAGACAACCTATAAATATTATGATATAATAATTTAATAATTTACTAGCTTTAATTATATATTNATTGAACATGTCTTACAAAGCTCACGATAACTTACAAGTATTTATATAAAATTATAGAACATAAAATACAAGTAAAGTTCTGTAAAGTTTTCAAATGAAATTTTCGCTACATTTCTCCTGCCGTGTTATACAAAGTCTTCTCGTTTTCAGTATTGCAGGTGTCCTTATTCCCAGACCTTTTAGCGCTTCGCACAGTAGGCGACCTTTCATCGTGTTTCTATTCTCCGAAATGTTAATTTTTCAATTGATATAAACGGTCGATTTCGCAAACAATTTCATCGGACTGTGTCTAATATCACCTGAACGCTGTTTCCTCTCTACTTATACACGTGACTATTGTATAACTGTATGAGGGTTGAAACAGAACGCATTTCCAATAAATAGGTATAGGTAATACCGCAATATGCCGGACCGGTAAATGCATTTCCGGTTCAATTGTTCACAATGAAGAACAATAGGGATTAGGTTGCGTTCGCGCACGCTAAGTCGTACGTGAAGATTTCAAAACGCGTCGAACTGTGAGGAATCGTGTACACGTGCTACAATCCGCTAAAACTTTTAAACAGATTATAATTCTGATGTGATGCTTTGTGTTACATCGCGTATATACCATGTTTGTGGGAAACTTACTTTTTCAATATGTTTCATCTCACATGCGCATATTTTCAAACTTGTTTGTTTCATATTTTGTTGAATACACTTTTTATACTAGCTCACTTACACTTCGTTGCTTTTCTACAAGAAAATAGATTTATGTACATATTTTCATACAATAAATTTTTCTTCTTTTAATAATTCTCTATATTCTGATACATATTTAATATCTCACTGCTTCTTTTATAAAATTACCATTAACTATTTATAGCAAACTTTTAAATATAATTCTAGTTGAGAAAAACTTATTAAAATTACTTTCATTTATCATAATAAAATAATGTAAATATACATAAGGATAATTTTGTATTTGTTGCGGTGAGAATGTATGCAATATTTAAAGGCGCACACGCTGCATTTGCTGAGCATCTTAAAATAAATGATGACGACGTAGTGCATAGGAAAATTTCATAATACGGCGCGTCGCGCCGCGGTGTTGCTAAATGAGAAGATATATATTTCGGCGAGAAAAAACTTTTAACCAAAAGTAAGACAAATTCAGTGTAATTTAAATTAGCAAGACAGAAAGCAGGCCGTCTTGACTGAACTCCGACGGAGAGAATGAATGCCGTTTTTTAATGAGAATTCTTATGAAATATTCCCGGGCATTCCTCCGTTTCTTTCCCTTGCAAAAACGTTATTAATGTAATGCTCCGGCACGAACCGACATCCGGCCAGCTAACACGTACATACCTACTATTCGCTACTCGTGCGTTTGTTTATATACCTATCTCATAGTGCTTCATTCTCCTACACTTGCTCTTACTTCTGTTATATTTCTACCCCTGCTTTTCTTTCGTATTCGTGTTCATACTCGCGTTTCTGTCGCACGTCGCGTCCTGTTATACTTAGGCTTTGGGTTTTTCACAAAAATAAAACTTGTGCATTTATTGTAATTTTATCTTGCTCTAATATAAAATGTTTATTTTTTAAACATAAACTAACATCATATTTATAAATATATTGTATGTACATATTATAATACATTGGAATTACTCAAATAACATAATTCTCTTAAAAGTTCATTCAAAGTTATAACATGTAATACTTTTTAACAGGTTGTCTATTCATAATTTCACAATTCTTTGGATATTTTTTTTACTGAAAATAGGATAAATTTTGATCAAATGAATTGAAAATTTATCACATTAGCCTTAGGTGAGTGTTGCGGTTTCACGAGACTGGAATAACCATTCCAAACATGTTGCAAACTAAATTTTCTCTTATACTAAATATTTTTATAAATGAAAAATAGTTACTAAAGTCGTTACTTTGGAGTTATGCTTTATAAATTAATATAAACTTAGTATTGCCCTTATAATTCAAGCATCTAATCTTTTTATAATTAAATATTTTACGAAAATACTATTGGATTCGTAAAAATATAAGAGAATAGTTATTTTTAAAATAAATTGTCTATAATAATATAATATATAT
>CM008233.1:17210248-17236270 GCA_002278615.1 Pogonus chalceus | reverse complement strand
TATATATATAAAATTGTGTAAATTCCACAGCTCGCCTCAAATTAAATGGTTTTTGGTAGATTAGATCTTTATGGATTAAAGTTAAGTTAGATTTGAATGGCTTCGAGTTTCGGTAAGGTAAGTTAAAGATAATTATTCTAAATTAAGATATTATACCAAAAAATATTTTTTTCTTAACATAGAGATATTGTATATACTAAGTTTCAAATAATAATATTAATTTAAGAGGTATATTTAACTACAACAATATTATGATATCCTACTATTCTGTATTTCTCAATTTAATGAAAATAAGCCATGACATACAATTCCATATATAAATTCAGTTTATATTATTTCGTCATTAATATATTTCATGCATTTACAGATCACGCCAGCTTAAGGAGTCTTACGATAAACCTAGGATTTAATTTTATCAAACTGAACTATATGAATGTTACAAATAGCTGGAGATTTTGTTGAAAATCTCTGGGTAATTCAAACACGTTTTAAACTTTTGTTCTTTTACACGAGTATCATATTATACGAATTGTAATACGTGTTTAAACAAAATATATTTTCCTGCATTTATATGAAATTTTATAAATTTCTTGTTTACTGTATATATGTATATATAACAGTTAATATTATTTAAGTTAATTACGATTTAAAAAACAATAATAAATAAATAAATAAGTAAAATAATGCATTAAAAAATGAAAAAGAAAATATTAAAAAGTGTATAGTTTAAAATCTTGTTTATTTTTACGTGATAAAATGCATTCGCTTCAAAAATAGAACGATAAAAAAACAATAAATTCAGCGTATCTTGAAAAAAATAGACACATGCTTCGCATATGTGACTACATATATGATCGTTATATCTGAAATATTTGATCTTTGCTACAATGAAATTCATGAAAAAGCTTCTCCATTACCATTCGATTTTCAATTTATAGAAGGCAATTTATATATTCAACATTACGAGGTACCTTCCATATGGAATAAAAATACAAATATCAATTTTCCCATTTATATTTCGAACGAAATAGTTAACATTTAAATATCGTTCATAATATTTATAAAATATGGATGAAATTTACATACTGAATACTTGTAATTTTTTTATTTTGTTCATTCGTAAATAAGTAAATATTCTGACATTAACAAATGTCTATATATGTATGTACATATATTGTGTATGTCAAAACTTTGAACTGCAAAAAGTAAATGATAAAATAATAATTTTAAATATTGTATTCACGTATTTTCCCTAAAATTTTTAGATATAAGGTACAATAAAAGTCGTTTATAACAACGAATCGGTTGCTACAACCGAATTTATTTTATTTATTTAATATCCATAAAAATACAGGTTATAAAATCAATAAATAAAAAAAAATGTCGAAAGCTGTTTTAAATATTAGAGATGGATATAATTTTTTATTTTTTTTTGTTGTTATCATGAGTAAAAATCATAACAATACTATTGAATTTTTACCGAAATGATTTCCTTTCAAAAACTAGAGATTTGAAAGATTTAAACTTTAGAAAACTATTACATTGAAAATATAAGAAATAACGTTAAGAACATTAAAAAGAAATTGAACAAAAGTTTTAAAAAACCATAAACTCTTTTGACTTTATTAAATTATTTTGAAAGAAATATTGCAAACTAAAAAGTATACATACACATTGAGATTTTTTAAATGTTTTGAGAAATTTAATTTCTTAGTATATATTTTTATTTTGTTTTCATTTATTTATTTTTATTTTTTAATAAAGATATAACAACAACTGGTTATTATAACCGCTTTTAATGTTCCCTGACTTTGTTCTTATAACTGGTTTATAAGTTTTTGTAGAAAGAAACTAACAAATTCATATTACGTTTAGGAAAATATTATCAACATTTCATTTCTATCAAATTGTAGCAAGTTGTAGTTTATATAAATCGATTTCACATTATTTCAAGTTACAAATCTTTAAAATAAATCTAAAAAACTAATTTCTTTTGCTGTTAATTATAAACACATTAAATATTTTGGATATCAAAAATATGCGATAAAAATAAATAATATATTTTACACCAAAACAAATTACAACAAAATGAGATATATAGAAAACTTAATATAATATTTAACTAAAAACAGAAAACAATTTGAATTTGAATTTTGAACGACTGCAACTATGCAAAGAAGAAAGAATTTCGTGACGGCTGTCCTTTATACTATCATACGAAACAATCAATTTTGTTTAACTTCAAGCCAAATTATTTCACATGTACATATATCAGATTAAAAAAAACATTAATGAATCCATATAACAAAATCTTGTTGATACAAGTTTATTCGTAGTAAAAATATTATGTTTTACAAGAAATGCTCTTCTTTTATTAACAACAGTATAAAAAAGGNGCACGAGCGAACGTAGTGAGCGAGGGCAGCAAAAGCTGAGGGATGTAATATGCTGTTAGATTCCCGTAGGGCGCAAGATATTTTTCCGTATTCTTGAGATGATTGTTTTTAATAAAAAAAAAAAAAAATTATAATGAAAAACTTATAAACTAAGAAATTATACCGCTTTCCTATTTATTACTGAAACCATGGAAACAAGTAATAAAATAAAAAATGCACCCGTCATTTCAGAAGAATTTTTGCCATATAACCTCAAACTATAAATGTCAAATTTTTTGTATTCATGATAATTTCAATATTAAATCATCAGCTTTTGCTGCCCTCGCTCACTACGTTCGCTCGTGCATCAGAAATCTTCGGGATGTAATATGCCTTTATCTTCCCTTGTGACGCAATATACTATTCCTAAATGCCTAAAGCATTATTAATTAATTTTTCAAATTTATATTAAACAAATAAAATTTTAACTGTTTATTACAGGTATGATTGTAAATCAATAAATTTTACTCAAATATTTAATTTCAGTCTTTCATTTATTACTTGGAAATGTATGTTCAAAGAGAAAAATATTTAAAGAAAAATAAAAAACATGCATTAAAAGGATTTAATTTGAAATAACTCTTTGTTAAAATTAATAACGGAAATTGCTTTAAAAGTAAAATTATTAATTAATATATAAATCAATAACCCTGGAAAAAAGTGATTAAATTTTTTGTATAAACTTTTAATTGCTTTATAATATACACTTATAAAAAAAAATTGAAAAGATTATAAAATAGATTTCTTTTGTAATATATTTTTATCCTTGAATGAACTTGTTTTCATTATATCATACGTTGTTTAAATTTTCTTGTTATCTTTATATTGTAGTTAAGAATTGAACTGGATAACAACAATGGTGACTCTTGTGTAGATGAAAAGATATTGCTGTGAATATAAAAGATGAAAATATTCTATCAAGTCAAGCGCAGTTTTATATATAAAATATAAACTTAACTTTGCTGTTGGGTAATAAATAATTTCTGTTAGACCGGGTTTATTTTACGAGTCTTGATTATCTTAAGTTGTAAAAACAAACTGACAAGAAATAATAAGTAATTTTATAACTTACAGTTAATTATAATGCATGAATATAACAAGGAACTAGTATTAAAAATCTAAACTAAATTAAGTGATATATTGTTATATTAGTAACAACTACTATGATTTGTATTTGTTATAACTTAAACTGCTTTGGTTTAGATGCGTTTGAAAATAATATTCCACACAAACTGGTATGTTAATGATTTCTTATCTACAATTTATAATGACCATCTATAATAAGTCCTTCAGGTCTTAATATATTTATAATTATTATAAAGGTCTAATGTATAGAAAAACTTACTTTCATTTCAAGAAAAATATTTTTGTTTAAATAAATTTAAAAAGTGAGATATAAACAATGAATTAATTATTTATTGTTGAAATTGTAAAATTGTAATTATTTAGAAAATATACTAAAATTAAAATTGCGCTTCTAAACATTAACGTGGCATTTAATTATATTAATTTTTGCCAATTTAATTACAATTTCCATCATCTATACTTGTATATTGAATGAATTTCATTAAAGGCTTTTAGTAAAAATATAGATAATTAAGTTTAATTAAAATAACATTTGGTTAATAACAAATTGATACTAAAATTCCAAACAGATTCAAATTGATCCAATTAAATTAATTAAAATATTCTTAAATAAATAAAATAAAAATATATTCTATAATTGAGGCGCTCAGCTTTAAATCTGCCTAAGCCATAATTTTTCCAAATAAAGTTAGTAATGAAAAAAAGTGATCTAAGCAATTATAATTGGTATTTTTTTTATTATAATGTTATTATATTTTAGTTTTTTTTTTTTTTTTAATAGTGGCGAACCTATTATCTGCAGGTCAGACCAGGGCCGAATTTAGACTTGATAAGGCCCTAAGCTATTTGAGATATGAGGCTCTTTATAAGTATATATGACAATTGCTCATTTGAGCAATTTTTTTGAAGGCCCCCAAGAAACTCAGAGTGGCTTTTCAAATGAGACACGCATTGTGTTTTATAAATTTTTTTTTTTTTATATATCATAAAATCGAGAAGATCTAGTAATTTATGAAACCTAGACCGAAGAGAAGAGATAAATTGAAATTATTTCAATATTTAAGAACTAATTTAAATTTTAAGATCTTAATTTATCTAATGATGCTTAAAATTTCGAACGATTTATAAAAACAGTAGATGCAAAAGCAATTATAATTTTAAAATACCTTCAACTACAACTTTACAAGTAATAGTATTTTTTTTTTTCGAAATACAGAATAATTTATATATTAAATTATCTATGATTCATGTGGGATTTTTATTAAAACGGACAAAAAGTAAATAATAATAATAATAGTAAAAATATCCGTACTTTGAATAAATAACATTATTCTTGGAAGAAATAAATTAAATTGTACATGTGTGGGTGAGAAATAATACATTTGTTTCTATGCACGCTACTTGAAAATTAATAAAACTTTCTAACGATCTTGTTATGAAGTATATTTTAAGATCGGTTTTTTATTATACATTTATTATTCATATTAATAATAAGTATATCGTATTTTTTATTGGAAGTAAATGTATAATATTAATTCGTAATATGCTTTAATATATAATATATTAAGACTTAACACAGTATATTAGCATCCGACAATATGGAATAAATGCGTTTAGATTTTAATCAAAAATTGTGAAATTTCGTGCGACGAGGGTAAAGTTATATTAAGAATGATAAAATCAGGGCCAATGTAATTTGTGTGACAGAAGCGTTTGCCTTATTTAAAATTCATGATAACTATTGAAAGATTAAGACAAAAGTGAAAACATTGCGTTTAAAATCACAATAATAGATAACGTGAAAAAATGTACAAATAAGAACAAAACAGGAAATAAATAAAATTGCTTATTTTTAGCTTCTCCATATCTCGTAACGTACCGTATCGAATCAAACCTTGTTGGAATTCTTAACGCAGCAATTCCCTTTATACTACAGGAATACGTGAAATTATTAACGCTTTTTTATTTATTTCACAACACTCTTAATGTACAAATATCACGCAATGGAGATATTCGTTCTAGTCAGGAAGAATTTTTCTATAGAAAGACTCTATCAGAGGGTTTATATATATTATAATATGACCCAGAGAGACTTCATTGCAATATAACAAGGTAATTAAATTTTCAAATGAATTCCTGGATACAAAAATATACATATATTTTATAATTAAACTGCACCCTGATATGATAATATCTACGGATAAATATGTATTTTTAAAGATTTGAATTAACACTAGATTCTAGTTCTTGTACTTGGTCACAAAGCTGATGAAAATCGGCAAAATATTATTTAAAAAGTAAATTTGATTTATTTTTAAAAGAGAGGTTAAATACTGATTTGACAGATTAATAATAATAAAAAATTTGTAAAAGACTATTAAATATGTATAAAAAAGGAATGTTTTAAAGTAAATCAATTATAAAAATGTCTAAAATGTACCGAGGCTTAAATAAATCTATTCAATTATCTATATTTAAATTATTAGACTGATTTTATATCATTCTAGTATGTAATGAGCTTTTATCTTTACTTTATGAAAATTAATATCATGAATATTCGTTGCGTTTCTTACTCCACCTTTCTGATTGATATAAAATTTGCTACAATTTCATTTATTAATAGTTGTCAATTGTGACTCGAAACTAAAATAAATAGGGGTGCAGCTTCTGAAAATATTGAGTTAACAGCAAGAACATGTAAAAAATGTGAAGTAACATTATTAAATCTTAAACAAAAACTTAACACACGCTAACAAGAAAGTAATACTACTCATTGTCAGTAATATAAGTACTGTATGAGCGACAGAGCTTTCTCTACCAAATTTGCAGCTTATTATCTCAAGCATGCATGCTAAACATTGAGTCGTTGGAACTGTGTAAAACGCAGTTCTAAATAAGGGTTTTTTCATGGAGCTATGCAATGGCTACTGATATATAAATATAAAGAATGAATAAAATAATTCATCGTTTTAATTATTGTAGACAATATTGAGTAAAAATACTGCAGTTTCGATGAGTTTTCACTGCTAGTTGTTGATAAATAATTATGGCTTTAAAATTAAAATAACTTTATATTAGAAAAAAAAAAATTATTTTAAAATTTCCTCTAAATTTTCATTTTGATTATGAATATTACAAAGTTTTTAAATACACTTCAATGAAGCTATATAAAAAATATAATTAAGCGTACAATTAAATCTAAATACAATAAATTTCATTTTGCGACAAATTTAAAAATACTCTCTGATGTATTTTTATAAAATAATAAATAAAATTGAATGAATCATAACATTTCCAAGAGAAATTTTGAAAAATAAAATAACAATTTCGATGTAATAAATTTAATGTGTCTTTTTATGGGTTTTCAATCCAATAATTTTATTTTCATTTGTATGTTACATTTAAAGAAAGTCAAATAATTATTTCTTTTATTTATTTTTTTTAAATTTAACCTGAATAAAGTGTTATTAATTTATTATTCTGAATTTATAACCTGTATATTTAAAAATACAACGATAATTGAAACATATGCATAATTTAAATAGTCTTTAGTGATGTATAAATAATAAAGAAGTAATAATTAACACGTTGGTCATAATTGCTGGCGTAATTAGTATGGTTGTGGTTTGTGGTAGGTACCTGAGAGTGAACTATATACTACAACAAACAATATGTAACATATACGATATACGCAAAATGGCAGCACACAACACAGCACAACAGATTTGAATTAATAATAGTGACGGCTGTTGAATATTCATGATCACGCATTCCGTATAATACACTCCAGCACAACATGACACTGACACATGTGAATTGTTGTTACTAGGAATTGATAATATTTCTCGACGTTACATCAGTTTGTTGTATTAAACGATGCATGAATTTATCTATACGTAAAGTTAAATTTATTTCAAGATTTTAAACACTGCAATGCAACTGATGCACTCTAATTAACTGTTCTATTTTACTTACTAATTATATCATAAGCAAATTTGTTTTGTACTTCTATTTTCCTATCTTCACGTATAGAATGAGTTGCTCTTAAAGGTAGTTAACTATCAAAAGTAACATTTAGACTGTCGGCTTATTGAAATGAGCACCGGTCTAATTTGAAAAATAAGCCTAAATAAAATGAGTGGAAACACCTAAAGATTATTATAAAATTAACATTTCTATTCAAAAAGCCTGATTCTATCCAGGTATAAGGCATAAGGCATAAGGTGATAAAAGCTTATTAAAAAGTAAGCAAATAAAAAATATTATTCTTTCACTGTTTGTCTTAGTAAATAGAATTAAAAGTGTATAAATTATTTCCGATAAATATTTATTTATTAGAATTATTACATTAGAATATCATTTTTTTAAATATTTTTTAATAGTGCCTCCATTTATTTATTTTATTTTCAATTTTTTAAGTTAATATTCCTAATCAGCGACTTTAAAAATCCTTATATACGCACTTTCATAAAGGTATGAAAATTTTTGTATATAGTCGTCGCCAGAAAATAGTGTAATTGCGTCATCATTTTACGTTTTATGTGTTCCGAAAAAGCCCTTGTTAATACACGAATACTTTGTAGTGAAGTAACAAATGTAAACAAAGTCTGCATTCACCGTATACATATTTTTTCGAATAATGTTTGAACGTACTTAACATTATTGAGAAATATGTGACAAATCACAATTCAGAGTTTAGTTTCCCCTTCAATCCTGCCGTTTCCGCGCGCACCCGAGCGCTCAAGGAGAATTTTTTTTTTTAAATATATGGTGGGGAGAGCACCTTTAATAAACGGTCCTGCTCCGATAGATCACCTTTAGACAGAGTCGACTGTAACTAAGCACTAAGATGAAAAAGATAACGTATGTTGAAGTTAAATATCGGCTTATTATTATGTAATTACATTGATTCGTGGCGACGACTATATTTTATCCTCTATACTGAATTCGAGTTTGTTTATAATTTTTTTAAATTCAGGGGTTTCAAAACCTTTATGTGCTAAATATCATCTAATTCAATTACAACTTTATATTTTGGCCAGCCCTTTGGCATTTGGAACCACTATGCGTCTACCGAAATAATAAAATGATTTCTAAATCAAATTTAGATAGACCTAAGCTATTTCAGTAAATAATATCCTAGTTTTTAATCAGTTTGATGATACACAGACTCATTGCGATAAGTGTATATTAGGCTTATTAGAAAAAGCTAAATCATTTTCCAAATCAGATGCATTTCAAAATGACGCTGCTCTTTGAAATAAGACCAGGTCATATATAATAAACTTTTATTTAAAAAATAAATTATTTAATGTATAATAAGAACAAAAAAAATTGAACCAATTGGTTTTATCAATATAATAATAAAAATATAAAACAAACTAAAAAAATGGACGTCTTTAGTATGAAAGATGAAAATTCGCATTGGAAGTTGTAAAATACAGTTTGTTGTTTGCATTAATGTTCTGACAATAATTCTAATTATTTATAAAAATTGAATCATATGTCCTGATAAAATTGAAACAAAATAAATATGAATAAAAATACCAAAAATTTGAATATTTATTTGTTTAGTTCTATTTGTTTTAAAATTTTAGTCAGATATGACAGGAAAATATTTTCATATTTGTTTATGTATAAAAAGTAAATATTATGTAAAATAACACTACAATATAAACACACACGTTATCTTTTTATACTATATTATATTTATAAACTCATTAACAATGTCATTATATAAAAATTTGTTAAACAAACAATTAATATTTTCGTGTTAACATTTTATACAACATTTAGCGTGAAGTCTCTTCAATTTCATTGAAAAAATTAGGTCAAAGGTGTTGTTAAAAACTTTTTCATACTACATACTTTGTTCGTTACAAATTATTTACAAATGTTTTCTAACAAAACATACTTAACCTCGTAAAATGTTTTTAAGAAATATATTTATGCTAACATGGTGAAAAATTCAACAAAATTTTTAAACGTATTTTTTTCTTGTTACAGAAACGTAATTAAAGGTAATTATTTACTTTTTGAGATGTAATTTTGCTTGGAATATAATATTTTTATATTATAAAAGCTAAAATTAGAAATAGAAGTTTTTTTATATAATAGTTTGAATTAAATATTATATCAGTAAGGTCATAACCTATAAACTCATAGATAAAATAATATGTATTTATTGTAGAATTAAAAATTAATTTTACAAATTAACATAAATTTTTTTATTATATTCTTGTTTATCGTTTGTTTTGTTTTCTATTTTCAACTATAAAAAATGATTTGTTGCATTAAAAATTTTAAGCAGGAGTAATAAATCTAATATAAGTTTTATCGGAGTTGTATATAATTGCCGGAGATATTTTACGCCATTTTTATTATATTCTAGTGTTATTTAAACTTTTATTTGGCTGTAATTTATTGTTTAAAGTTTTATTTATGTTTTACACCATTACATTTATTGAATAGTGTTTCAAGCGTATATGTAATGACTTTTCGGCAAACATGTCCCAACTAGCGTATATGTTCGAGATAGTAATAGAAAACAACTAGAGAATTCAGTAGTTAAGTTGAGTATTGCATTTGATTCAATATATATATTTTAAATTTATGGAAAAATGGACAGAACAATTGAGCCGTCTTTTAGTAAAAAAAAAAAAAAATAGAAGCTGTATGGAATCAAAATTAACAATCAATTTTTATTGAATAATTAATTTGAAATTTATATTATTAATTTGTCCGACTAATTAATTAATGTCAAATTTTTATTTTGATCTTACGATTTTAAAAATTTTTATAATTTCTCGGCCTTTTACCCTATTTAATAAGGAATAATAATTAATATTTATTTTTAAAAAGTAGTACTCATATCTGCAGTATAAATTACTAAATAAATCAAAAGCGAAACTAGACACAAATTAAGAACGTTTTGCAACCCCTAGTAGTCCGCAACTTCCTGTCTTTACTGGTTTGTTTTTAATTTTAACCGTTCTTATAAACAAATAATATATAAAAAACAAATTTATTTATTAAAAAATATACTGTTTTGATACATTTGAATAAATTGCATAACTAAAAATATACGGAAACAACTAAAATGAAAGCAAAATAGTTATGATAAAATGAGCTGTTCTTAAAACTTTATAAAAGACTGACACTTGAGATACTGTATTTATATATTTTTTAAAAGATCGCCTTAAACATATGTATATCTGTACATGTTTTAATGTGAAATGAACACAAATCGTTAACACTGTACAAATAGTGATGTAGATAAAATCCTTTTAAATGAGATTACATTTTATATACTTTCACGGAAAAGCCAGTAGATATAGATAATTTATTTGCAACGGAGAAAAGCAGTCATGCAGAAATTGAAAGGATTTCGCTAGGGAAACTAACATGAAGCGTTAGTTAAAGTTCTGAAAATATTTTATGTAATCTAAGGGAATTTTTTAGTATATGAGGATATTAATATTATTTTCGTATTTTTCAAACGAAATGAAATGATAAACTTTTTCAACTCATTTTATCAAATAAATGAAAGTTTTTACGTAAAAAAAATTCTATACTTATGTATATAGAGATATAAACTCATGTTTGACAAACCATTAGGTTTTATTTGTAAAGTCATTTGAGGGCATAATAAAATCAGTTAAATGAAAACCGGAACTGTTTGCCTTTTTCGGGTACAGTGGTGGTTTAATAATGGAACTTTGACTTCCTGTGATCCAATCGATGTAAAATTGAGCGGAAATGTTGAGGATACTTGTCATTATTAGACAATTAATCTCAAACAGATAAAATTAAAATTGCAATATGGTAGTTATTGTCAATTAAATACTTTCATAATAAAAATAGATTTTTTACACTTAAGCTGATTAAAATTTAAAAGAAAATACAAGCGATATTATATTAAAACCCTCTTAAAGAAAATTTACTTTATATGCGGAAAGATAAACACCTATATAATATAGTTTTCACCACTAACATAAAGATATTATTCTTTGTAAGTTCGATTCTAAACTAAAATCCTTAAAGATAATGTGTTACACTTTTTGAACTCAAACGATAATGGCTATAGACTTTTAGAATACAGGAAGAATAAAATGAAACGTTGTTCTAAATACGCATATGAAGAAATAGAATATAATTAATTAATATATTAATATATTAAAATATTAATATATTAATTAATTATTATAAAATGTTTCAACGAGAGCCAACAGCTTCTTCAATTAATTTAAATAGAATATACTTCTTAATTGTGAGAGTTCATAGTATATTCTGTAATAAGTTTGGAATATGGCATAATACAGAATAGCCATTCCAAACATGTTGCAGACTAAACTTTCCCTAATAATTTAGTAATTTAGTTTTGAAAAACACATAAAAAAAAATTATGAATAAAAATAATCACTTTGAGGTTATGCGTTATATACTATAAATTTAATATTAGTTGTCAATAATACCTCACAGTTGCGCAGAATGTAACCATTCTATGACTTAAAATTAAACAAGAAATGAATACCATATTTTAATCAAAGAGCTTTTAAATCATATTTGGTGTCTTGTGGCTTGTCTAAAAAATATTAAAATTTTAATTAATCAATCAATTAGAACTTTAAAATTTGAATAAAAGAATTTATTTAAGTAGATCTTCTAAGAATAATAGGTAATCCATAAATTGTAACAATCTCATTAAAATATAAAATTCATGATAAACTTCATACAAACGGTAACACTCCAAAAAGTAAAATTATAAAATAATGTTTACCCAACGACAGAAATATAAAATACTGTTCAAATATATAAACCCGTATACGAATAATTTTATTATTTTCATTGAAAAATATGCAAAATAATGTTGTTGTGCACGAAATAATCAAACCATATAATTCGGGTTACAAATGCTTTATTACAAACTAAATGAAAAGTCTTTTCATTCGCGAAATATATAAAATAAACCTTATGTTTATTTAAAATACACAAGGATTCTACAAATTATTTGAATGGCGACCAAAATTACTAATTAACCATTATTTGATAGATTGTAGAAGAAAACAAATAAATAATGAATCATTGTTCTTATATTTAATGACAATGAGACTTAAAAAACTTAAGGTAATTGTTTTTTATTACGGCAATTGATTTTTATGAACTCTATTATCTAGGATTATTTTCAAATATTGTTAAATAATGACACATCACTTGAAAAATTAAAATAAACGATTGATTTCAGATATGAATTGTTAATTAATACTTGTTTTTATATTGTCTTGGATTCATTGAGAATAAAATAGAACAAATTAGAAATCTCTCTTTTATTCTTGAAAAAATAATCACTTGAAATTATTTCTTATTTATAAATTAACATGGAACATCTATCCTATCTATTGGACTTTATCATTTTCTAACCGGTTTTACCGAACAGCTACAATTTATTTTATTACTGCCAATTAGAAAATTGAGCCAATGGTTCATTTGTTTAATTTTTACAAGTAATTGCACTCTTGTCAGATGACAAGAGTTGAACCAAAAATGTTTGGTTTAGCGTAAATACAGTAAGTTTAGAGTTACGTTAGATATTTGAACTAAATATCNATATATATATATATATATATATATATATATATATATATATATATATATATATATATATATATATATATATATATATATATATATATATATATATATATATATATATATATATATATATATATATATATATATATATATATATATATATATATATATATATATATATATATATATATATATATATATATATATATATATATATATATATATATATATATATATATATATATATATATATATATATATATATATATATATATATATATATATATATATATATATATATATATATATATATATATATATATATATATATATATATATATATATATATATATATATATATATATATATATATATATATATATATATATATATATATATATATATATATATATATATATATATATATATATATATATATATATATATATATATATATATATATATATATATATATATATATATATATATATATATATATATATATATATATATATATATATATATATATATATATATATATATATATATATATATATATATATATATATATATATATATATATATATATATATATATATATATATATATATATATATATATATATATATATATATATATATATATATATATATATATATATATATATATATATATATATATATATATATATATATATATATATATATATATATATATATATATATATATATATATATATATATATATATATATATATATATATATATATATATATATATATATATATATATATATATATATATATATATATATATATATATATATATATATATATATATATATATATATATATATATATATATATATATATATATATATATATATATATATATATATATATATATATATATATATATATATATATATATATATATATATATATATATATATATATATATATATATATATATATATATATATATATATATATGAAGCTTAAAAACTTTTCAAATTTCATTTAATATTTGACGCAACATATTAACGAAAGTACAGAAATATATCAAAAGATTAGCAATATATTCTTATATTCATTCATCTGCTCAAAGTTAAGGTTAAAAAAACTTGTCCCTGACTATAAATTGGTGGAGTCGCCTTTAATTTCTAAGTTTTTTATATCTTTCACTGTATCGCAAAGTTTAGAAGAAAGAAAAATAACTTGTTTCAGTTAACATAAACTTTTTAATTTCATTATTGTATTTTATGAAACGCGAAAAATGAAAATAATTTAATATTATTTTTATATCATACTAGTTTTTACAAAAACATTATCCTATATTATAAAAGTTAAATATATATTCAATTTAATATTATAAAATAATAAAAATCGTTTCTAAATGAGATTAAAAAGTTCTTATCAACAATTTTTGAAGAGATCATGTCCTACAATGATAAACTAATCATTTAAGGGACATTAATAATTTAATAAATGAAAAAATACATGCATAGATATAATATTTTATTTGTACTTCTTGTAAAATAAGTTACTTGTGTATGCGTGTCACTAGTTCACCGGCAAGATGAAAATTGTAAAAACTTTCAAAATATTTATTTAATACTTTCTATAATATCCTTATGAGTAATTCTAAAAAAATAAATAACATTTTCAAGACAATTAAAAATATAGATATATAGATAGCTGTTTAAATAAAATATATTTTTGATAAGATTTAATCTGTAAAAAATTTTAATTTTAGCAATTCATTAATATATAGCCATTAAATAATCTTACCAAGAAAAATAAGAAATAATGCACTTATCCAAACATTGAGAAACATATTTATTTTTCCTAAATTCATATTAATATACACAAGAAATTGACACCCTAGTATGATGTGGCACAAGTAAAATTATTTTTCACTGTATTTAAATTGAAAAAAAATTGCACTACAATTTACGTATACCAAAACATGACAGATAAATATACGAAATGCCGAGTCCGCGTCATTTTAGCGCATAAACCA
The DNA here is from genome assembly GCA_002278615.1 of Pogonus chalceus. Classification (NCBI taxonomy): domain Eukaryota; kingdom Metazoa; phylum Arthropoda; class Insecta; order Coleoptera; family Carabidae; genus Pogonus; species Pogonus chalceus. The sequence continues at coordinate 17,221,137 of CM008233.1, read as the reverse complement.
ACGCAAAGATAACCTTATCCGTTGGGAGCTTGAACGTTACTAACAAACGGAACGCCTGAAAGCTGAAACCCGCTATGTGGTGCGCAACGTTTTTCTAAGCGCAACTGTTTGTTTCTCTTGTCGCAATTTTAAAATATGCGCTGCAAATATTTTTAATTTTTATTTTCTTCAAGCTTTTATTTGTGAATTTATTTTTGTTACATTTTATACGTGTAACTCCTATGTTACATTAAACTTTAGAAGAACGAAACGCATTCTAAGTTTATCATAATCATCGCGTCTTAAAACGACATGTAAATTAGCTAAATGTAATACTTAATCTTTCTAATTTAAATTATCCTTAATAGTATAACCTTTTTTATTTAAAATTATGCCAATTTGTTAAAAAGCAACCTTATTTTAATCACTATTGGAACATTTTATTAATTTAAAGATTTACAATGTTTCATTTTTTAACCTTCAATTTAGAGCCTAGTCATTTGTAATGGCAGTGGTCCTACGTAGGCTTTAAGGACCTATTGCATATTTTAGGGCTTAGGCTTTACATTATCTTCAAATTAAGCAACTAGTTGTTAACAAAAATTGTACTTTGTTCTAATACCAAATCAAAATTATGAAGTCAAAGTTTGACAAGATCAACTAATAAGAAAAAAAGCAGTTTTATTATTTGTTTGTAATTATCTCTTCAGTTAAAGTCTAATTATACATAGACACATTATTTCTAGATAAAAAAAATAATTATTATGTGACACAAATCTAATTTATACATGAAATTAAATCAAAAAGTTTGGTGAAATAGTTTTGACGGTGGGAACGAATAGTGTATTTAGTCTACGTTGCGCCTGAAACAAAATCTATCTATGCGCCCTACAACGCACTGGTAACTGTGGAATATAGTTATTTGTGTGCATAATGAACTTATGACTAGACCTGGAAAATACATATGATGAGAATGAACGATTTTATGACAAAATTGTGCATGAAAATTAAACACAGCTTACAATTAATTACCTAATTTTTTATCTCCATCTTCAAAACTCTTTGATGCCTGGAAAATTTGATTTTATATTATTTTCTTTTAGTGAAATACCATAAATTATAAATATAAGTTATTATTTTGTAAGTCTTATAATCATTTTACATACTGAATATTTCTTTGCTATTGTTAAAAGGAATATTATAAAACAACATTGTAACTACAATTTTATTTCATGTAGTTGACAATATCGAACCAGGGGATAAATTAATAACAAACAAAATTATTTACTTTAGCCTGGGTTGCACGATGCAACGGTCCCAATCCTAATTTATCATAGCAATCTTCAAGGGAAAACGTTGGACTAAGATGAAAAAACATTGACTTTAATATGTACACATGATTTTATTAAAATTGATGCACTAGTTGTTGGCTTGTATTACAAGAAGACAGATACATTTAAACTCACGCAATTTTTAAAACAATAAATATACATTTTCATGTAAAAAACTATATTAAAATAACTGTTTGTAAGTGATATATATTTTTTTAAATTTTATGCTAGTTACATGAAAACTTTGGATGTAACATTTTCTATTAGAAGAAATTCAGTTAGAGTTGTTTACAGTGCAAAGTACATAAATATTTATTCTTCCTCTAAGAAGCTCTTACTATCTAAATGTTTTAAATTTAAATTTATAATTTCCATTAGTTTTGCCAACAATGCCTTGCAATATATTTTAGAATTTAAATATATTCCCTACTCCATACTTACAATATAATACTATTGTATAATTTTATGCATTACACTTAAGTTTATACTATATATTTTCACTGTTACCACACCTAGAAATAAAAAATAGAATATTATTTATTTAGAAAAATGTTCTCATATATGTTTATAAAAAATAAAATAGTTTAACAATTTATAAGTAAGCTACATTAATGAATAAGATTTTCCAATTAATTTTTTTATGCCAATTTTTAATTAAAATATTTTGACCGGGAACAGCCAATGTTCTATGAAAAAATAATCATTTATCTAATTAAAAATCCATCTATAGTTAAGTTCATTTTTTATAAAATGGAATCCTATTATATTTTAACTAATGTTATTGCAAAGATAACAATATTTAATTAGGACTTTTAAAAAATATGCAGTTTTTGAAGTGTTACTGATATTTTCCCATTTCATTAGAAGGCTTTTATGTTTTTGAATATAATTCTGAAAATGGAATGAATTGTTTTATGCGAAAATTTAGTTTGTTTGTTTTAAATGTACTAGTATTATTTTAAATTAATTGTATTTGGTATTATTATGCGAAACTTAATTAAATATTTATTTATATTAAAACTGTTTCATAAATTAGTAATATAAATGAATTATTTTATTCTTGAGGGAACATTAAAGAATTTTTGCAAACACGTATTCAGAAATTCATAAAAAAAATGAGTTGAATATGAAGGTATATACAATTTGAAACGTTTAATTATTTAAAAGTTAATATTTTGTTATATCCCAGAACTGTATATTCTAAATTGGAAAAGTTGGCAAGTTGAACATTGCCTATATATGAGGAAAATCGCCCCGCAACTGTTTTTCACAATTCGCAATAATTTTATGATCGGCGCCAGTAAGACTGACAACACTCGTCCACCGTCTCTGAGATAGGTTGTTTACCAATTCATTCCAAAGAATTGATTTCCAAAAAATAACGTTTACATCTTTCCGGAATGTCCTGCATTTCCAGGAATCCAACTTGTTTATAAGATAGAAATATTGCGGAATTCAATTCCCGGAATTCCCCCTTACATGGTTACCCTAGTTTTTGTATTTGGTCATATTTTGGTGCGAAGTCCCCCTTCTGGGATGAGGGTTTGAAATTTATGAGACTGTACTGACATTTCGAAAGTTTTGAATTGCAAAAACTTTTATTGATATTATTTCATATAAGTACGGGGATATAAATAGTGAAATCTTTTCCTTAAACATCAATAGTTTTAGTGTAAATGACCTCATCTATTTCTTTTTTTTTTTTTTAGTTTCGGTTCAATATCCATAATTGCTTACATCGTTGTGACAAAATCTAGATTGATCACTATGTTCCGTATTTATGTTTCATTTATACCATTAAGTCACTTTACTTTATCTCGAATTTGTTTAGTTATGAATTAATAATAAAGACTGACCCAACTTGTGTGAAGAAAATATGATTTAAAAAATATGGACAAATGTTAAAAATATATGTATGTAGTTAATTAATAATGAATATTGATCATTCCTTTTAAGTTTTACGATAGAAATCGTTTATAATGGTAGACTGATTGTGACTGTCAAATTTACTTTATAGTTGTCGCCATGAAATAATGTAATTTCATAATCATTGTACGTTTACAAATGTAAATAAAACCTGCTTACACTGCATACATAGCTTTTCGAAAAGTTGCGACGTACTTCACATTATTGAGAAGTATGTCAATTAAGTGTTAAAAAAATGTAAAAGATAACGTATGTCGAAGTAAAATATCTACTTATTATTATGTAATTACATTGATTCTTGGCGTCGATTATATTTGTCTTTTCCCCATAAAAAATATACTGAAGTAGTTATAACAACATTAATTTTTTTAATGATCAAAAAATGTTGCTTAAAGCGATGATTTCTTTATTGTTTTAGTTGAATTCAACTTGTCATTGTTGCTTGTTGTGCAGTAATGTAATGGGAAATTCTTACTAGTTAAAACCAGTCTTTTATAATTAATCATACCGTATTCTTCTTATTGTTAGTATCATGTGGAAAAAAAACTATAATACTACTAACTGCAGAAGTATTGCCTTTATAATAAAATATAAAAAGAAACCTTATGGAAAAGATGAACTTTTAATTGAAAATTTTAAATAAATATTAAATTTTGAAATAGTATACCTGCACACTGATATCATGTTTTAAGTATTTAAAAAACAATGAGGAAATAAAATTTTAATTTCTCAGAATATATGCACGTCACTTTGAATTTATATATGATAATTTTGTTTCTTGTTTATTTGTTTATTAAAGTTGATATATTTACCAAATAATTAATTTGAATATTGTTTAAGTTATTCATTTTTATTGATATAACGATGATTAACTATTCCTCGTCGCTATACGTGGTTTTTACTGTTTTATGCTTTAAAAATTATTTATATTACTTTAAAACTTTTAAGGCATTTTTTTACATTTCTTTTCATGCCATGACTAGGTTTAATGAAATATTATTTTATGAATATAAATATTAATTTCGTATAAGTTTATGCTAATCGATAAGTAAACCGTAACATTTTGGAAACATTAAAACTAATTAATATTTAATACTCAAATTATAAGTTTCTAATATAAAAAATAGTGTTGGAGGCATATTTAACAAATCAAAACAAATAACACATTCAAAGATACTTATATTATTTTAAAAATGGTTTTTATCATGACGAATAAATTTAGTGAACATATGTAACAATATGAAGCAAGTTTTTTATAAGTAACAGCGTACATTAAATATTGTATTCATCGTACATTTGCAAATTTCGATGCCAAATGTTACAATCATTTATAAATTGAATATATCGCTTGTTCTAGTTTATATGAAAAATGACTGCGATATTATGTTGATATTTTGCCAAACATATTTGGATCAAACTTCAGATAAAAAACTTTTATAACATGATAAGAATTTCTCAAAAAGTATATATTTCCTTTGAATCAAGAATTTTTTCATATTAAGTTGTTTATTGTATATCGTACACTATTACTTCAGAAGGACGATGAAAATATCAGTTTTAAAATAAGATAAAAGAAAAATATTATATTTATATTTAATAAAATGAAAATTTTGTTTGAAACTTCGATAAATTAGATTGCAATTGTATATAATTGTATAACACATAATCTGTTTAGTAAAGTTGAAAATTGTGAACTCCCTAAAATTGAGAAACTTCATGGTTGACCTCACAGAATGAAATACTCACAACGTTAAAAACTTTATATACACAATTAATTTAATCATAAATTCATCAGCTAAACATCAAATATGTTATAATGAATGATTTATTTTAACAATGAATTATGTATTACGAAATATCTGATGCAGAACTAAATAGAATAGAATTAATTTGTTTCTGTTGAATAAATATCATCATATTCTTTAGTAGAACCATTTCATAGTACAAATTGTATAATTTGATTTGAAATTTAATACAATTTTGATATTTGCGAATACGAAACCTTAGTCTGTTCAGTGTGTGAAACGTATGTTAAAATAATTTACTCAAATTTCAATTAGAAATCCTTAGTCGAAATTTCTAAACTAATTTACCAACAGTAAACTAATTCAATTCGCAATTAAATCTCGGTTAAATTGATTGTACTAATTATTTACTTAATTACACAATCCTCTAATGCTTGTTAATTAATTTATACAAATATATTTAATTTTATTTCACAATAAAACAATAGTTTTCATTCTACATTTCAGTTTTCTGAATAAAAATATTATTTCATTTTAATAATGGTTACTTTTGTTTCCAATTTATTTTAGTTGGACATTCTCGTAAAGAAAATATACTATACAAACACTTTATCGAGTCAATCAAGTCTTCGATCAAACAACCAAAGATAATGGATTCTAAAAGGGTTTCTTATCTCAAGACATACCATAATAGATCCAATTCGAAACAGACCTACATTTTAGAGTTTCTCAAATAACGGAATGATATATTTTAATATATTTAAGTAACTTACAACAAAAAAAAACGATACGATTAAACGTAATCAGTTTAAATAACAAATTAAAATATTATAATAAGTTTATTTTGCACTATGGCAAATATAAACTTGTAATATTAAATTTGGTTGTCATAAAAATGGCTGATATATCAAAATATACTTTTTAAATACTTTTATTTTTGAAAACTAATAAATAAAACATAAATGTTTCTATGAATTTAAAATTTTAATTAAACAAAAATAATTTATGTTTAGTAATTAAAATAAATTCATAGTGAATGAATGTTTAACAAAGTCTTTTAGTGCTTTAATTTTTAGAACAAACGTATTATAGAGATTTCAATAGAATATGTTCATCATTGCCAAATAAACTATAGAAATGATTTTCTATTCTCTGTATTGATTGACGCATTCATTTCTTTGTTGTTTGCACGATTTACAAAGCTGTCATTCTAACAGATATTTACCAAAAGCTAAAATACATCATCAAAATCGTTACCTCTATATTTCAAACAGAATATGATTAATAATGATTAGTTGGCATTTTTGTTTTCATTCATGAATAAAAGATAAGATAAATATTATTTTTATATTAAGGGTATATCGTTATTAAAATTTCAAAATTATTTTATTTATATGTATATTTATTTGTCCTTTATTAATAATATAAAACAAAACATTTTATGATGCCATATCGTTAGATAACTTAGTAATATTCTAGGATAATGAAGGTTTATTTTCTGATTCATCTTTCGATTTAATGTTTACTAAATGTTTTGGGTAGTCCTTTAATTTTTTTATAACAAAAAAAAAATTACATTGTAACTGTATCGTTCAATCTAATACTGCTGCAAAGTCAAACGTATTGCAATGGCAAATGCATCAAGAGAGAGTAATATGCTTGAACAGAGAATTTGAGGTTAAATTGATTTTGCAGTTAATAACCGATTGTAAATGCTATTAAATGTTTGTGATCATGTTTGTTTTAATTAATTTAAAAATTTATACTAGTTTCCGAGAATAAATACGATTTGATTTTAATATTAAATATGTGAAATATTCGCAAAATGTATAAAAATAATTTAATATGAACAATAAAACGATACTTAAAACGGTGCATTTTTTATAAAACACTAAAAAATGAAATATTAGTTAGGGAATTCTATTTTAGCATTTATAGCCAGTCGTTAATATTACTTAATTATTGTCGTTGGTGCTAACAACGGAAGTACCACCAATTGGTAGACTGGAGGTTATTCCAGCCGAGTTCGAAATTTCGCCCTTGTAGTTATTATACAAGTTATATCAAGTCAATGACTTGCTATATATCTCTGTTTCAATAATTAATTTTTTGTGAAAATATAAATTGGTATCGATACGAAATAAATATTATTTCGATATTTTACTTTTGTATAAAAAAATATTTTTGCATTCCCAGACATAATTCATTTATCTTTATTGATATTATTTATGGGGTAAATAAAAATGCATGAGCAAATTAAATAAAAATATTATTATATGTTTTTATACAAAAATTTGTATTGTACATAATAAGATTCTTTTAAAAGAGCTATACTCATTCATATAAAAAAGAAAATATATGTTGAATCAAATATATTCAAGTTAATCTAAAATCTGAAAATGCAATTTCTTTGGAACAGCTTCGTAAATTAAACATTTTCACAGCTTTTTCATAAGAATTGGAGCCAGAACCACATTCTAAATTTTAATAAATCAGCATTAAATGTTCATTATAAGAATACTCGGAATATTGCTTGAGTTAAATGTAAAATTTTACGTTCTTATCTGCTACCTAGCAACAAATTTAAGGGTCAATTTTCTTTTATTTCTTTTTAATCATTTATGTTTTATACGAATCAGTATTTTAGAATCACTATTAAAGCATTTATTTTATATAAAAAAAACATTTATATTTACAATATATGCAATATCTAATTTTAAAAATCAATAAAATTAAAACAACCGTAACTAGTTTTCGTTTCACTTTAATACTTAAAAATTAGGATAATATTTTTAAAAAAATCAATATTATAATATTTTCCTGTATTTATATCATTCCAGAATCCCATGATATAAAAACACTTATTATTCTTTAAAGTTAACTAATTTTTAAAAGCGATGTTATAGCAGCGATCCGAGTTTTAAGTCATCTTTCAATTTTTATGACGGTTTCTATGCGAACGGGTTTCGATTACAAACGAGATCGGACCGAAATCCAGCTTAAGGTAAGCTTTATATTTTTAACACTTGTGGGTCAGAATATCCACAGTTTCTATTTGAAAACTTAAGACTGGTCGATCTTAATGGATAACTGACTTTGAACAAAATCATACAGTGAATTTGGCATTGATTTAATTTATAAATACTTAATAACAACTGAACTTACAAAATAATTGAAATAAAAATTCATATAACTTTTATATCCTTCCAAAATTATTATCTCCGTCTGATGATATAAACAAATATTGAAAAATAAAGTATATTCCTTTTGACAAGCAAAAAAAGGATGATGTGTAGGACATATGCACAAACCAAAACTACATGTTGAATAATACCCGAAATGAAAAAACAAAAAGTATTATTATTTCAATATTTTGCAAAATGTATCACATGTAGATTTTATAATGTTTTATACAGTTTAGTAATATACTTTTTATGTGTAAACATTTACTTTTGTGAAATGAATTTTGGAAATATAATTCGTATCGTTTTTTTATAATATAAATGTTTAAATCTTCTGGTGATTTATTGAATAAAAACAGAATATATTTAATTTAATATTTTTTTTATCGATTACGTCATAGCAGCGTCAGAAAATATATCAACAATATTGTGTACTAAATTGTAAGTAAATCAAAATTAATTTTAATTTCAAACTATTAATTATATCTGATTTTAACAACAATTTAAGTTTTGTAACAATTGTCAAAGTCAAATATATTTGCATAAATACCTAATTTGGATGTTCCGAATTTCTCAGGACCAGGACAGGCGCCTTTCTAGAACAAGAAAAAAATTAGTAGATACATATTCTATTTAAGATTAGATTGTAGTAATTTGGATAATATTTCAAATTAATAACTTTTTCTTGTATTAAACTCTAATAATAAAATATTTTACCTACCTATTCAGTGTAATTATAACTCATAATAGTTAATCAGATTAAAAATAATACTCCTAATTATTTTTGAAAGTGTTGCACTATACATATCCAAGAAATTGATTCTATTATCAATAATATTCTGAATAGATTTTCATAGTTAAGACTTTCAAATAGCAATTTGAGAATTTAAGAAATAGGGTTTTGAAAGTTAAACTAAATTATCTATTTCAACTCTGTGCACACATCAAAATATTTTATTTATTATTTATCCTAATAAGTTAAAGGTAAAGAATAAGTAATATTTGATATAGTTTATATTCTTATACATATAAGTGAGCCTTGGCTATTGCAATCGTTGGAAAAATTTGCATATGTTGATCCAGGAAATTCTAACGAAAAGCAATTGTTCTCTATGCGAGCATTAGTAAGTAAATTGATATTTTTTTAAGTAAGTGTTAGTATTTGCGGTGAAATTATATAGAAAGGGCGTTCCGGAACACTGTCCCCAGAATATCTTAGTTCCTGACAGTAGTTCAGACTGGCGCAACCCAAAAACACTCGTCCAAAATTCTCGGTCATAATTTACCCTCCACGTTTGCTGTTGTTGTGCAGTGGCGCCGGCATGTCGCGACGTCTCTTTATGGCCGTCGCGGCGTCTCTATTCAACGGTATGAGAACTATCGTCAACGTCAATGTCCTCACACAGGAATACAAGAAATTTCGAGATGAAAATCGATAAATATGTAATGGAATTCTGCATTCAAGAAGTTTTATTATGTAAAGGGAACTTAATAAAATAGAAAAAAATTACAAGGAAATTGAAAATTTTAATGGAAATACATCGAGAAATGATTAAATCCTTCAGTTGAGTGGACAATTAGGTAATTAACTTAATTGTTTTAGAATGATCAGTCAATGTTATATTTGCAATGAAAGAAAAACTTCATCGTACACCGGAGAATAATGTTCCTTTTTACGGATTTCCTCCGGATTCAATATCCGGTTAAATCTGAGCACAACACAAGCTTATATTCAAAAGCTTCAATGTGGATTTCAAGGAAAGCTAAATATAATACATATATCAAGGGTTTCCAAAACTATATCTAATTTCTCATTTTTTTAAATAGTTCTTATATTTACTATAAATATATTATATATAAATTAGTTCTAAAAATTTACTATTTTCAAAGAATAAATAAAAATAAAACAAGTAAAATTAATTAAAATCTTTTTATAAATAAATAAAAATAGTTTTACTATCCATATATTTTCTTAAAGAAATAATATATTTAAAAACATTGTGAAACATCAGTAAAAACCATTTTATACATTTTCCAGAAGAATAACTTTAAATGATATGAGAGTTCATATATAAAGTTATAAAGAAGTATATCTTTGAGGTATACTACCTTAGTTCGTAGTACTATACAATGACTTCGTGTTTATAGCCTGGAACTCATTTTCTTACAAACCCTTTTAGCTAGATGTTTGGACAATGTTTCCTAATGGGAAAATGTCCGGCGGGAACTTTATATGTTATTTATTTTGCGGTAAAATAATAATACCATTGTTTAATAAAAACAATTATACTTCTTAAAGTATTCACATTTAATTATTTTTACTATAATTTATGTTATTATTTACTTTTTTATTTATACTATAAAATATTAAGAGTTAAATTTATTTATTGATCCAATTATTATTTTAATAAACACAATATCAAAAAATAAATATAAAACACTCAAGTTAAAATTGAATAGATGTTGACTCTATGAAACTTTAGTAAAGACTAAACAAAATAAAACATTTCAGTTGGTTCTTAATTTAATTAAAAGGTTACGCAAAATTTTAAATTGATTAATATTTCCGGTTGAAAATATATTAATTTTGTAAAAATTATCATATATACATATATATTTAAATTAATAAAAATTAAATATTTTATTTAAGCATATATAATTAAAAATATTATAATTATTATTAAAAAAGTATAATTAATTTCAATGTATTTATAAAAGTAATTAGT
>CM008233.1:17190022-17206468 GCA_002278615.1 Pogonus chalceus | reverse complement strand
ATTGAATTTAACATGTATTTTGATATTTGATGTAAATAAAATTTAATTTTGATTGATAAAAGGAATTCATTTAAAAGATAATATTTACCTAGCGTTCCATGAAACAATTTAACATTCTCTGTAAAAATATAACCTCCCACAAAAATTTTCATTTAAACAGAAACCGATAGAAAATATACAATTATATAATATAGCGTTATAAAGGTGTCTTTTCTTTGAAATTTAGATTGCTTCCTGTGTAGAATATATAATTTCAACATCATTTTATTTTGCCGTAGGTGCTTAATACCTAAATACATTTCAAATATACAATTTCGAGAAATATGAGGTTGATTGTAAATATAATATCATTTGTTCGTACCATATTTTATTACCTTTTTGTAATTTATCTCTTGCTGTAATTATATTACTTTTAACAAATTTGAAATTAATGTTTTGTAGTGAAATGAAATTTTTATTTTTATTTCTTAGTATTTTTAATAAAAATATGTATTTTTTTAAAAGTTATTTAAACATATGGATTTTTTTTGGNTTGACAACCTTACAATTTTACATGTAGCCGACAAAGGACAAAAATTAAATTTCTTAGAAGCCTTTGAAATACAACAGGCAATAAAATCGGGAAAAAACCTCATGAATGAACAAATAGATACATTAGAATCAACCCTATTAAAACTTGTAAGTAAGGCTTACCCCAGAAAACCACCGTTCCAAGAAGTCCGCTAGCCAGCGCAACTGTTTGATGATAATAACTGTTCTTTAATAAATAAATTTGTATAAATAGTAGGTACTAACTTATAATATTGTTTGTATATTTCCTGATGATGGTGTAACAACCGAAACTATAGTCGAATAAACTAAATTTGTAGAATATTCACCGAGTATTTATTTTCCTATTTATTTAAAATGTTCTACCAAGTGCCGACAGTAAACTCAGTTCATTATATTAAAAACTTTTCTTATAGTTTTATTTTTTTTTATTTTTAAATATTGTATACTTATTAAATAACATAAATTGAAGTCGTAGTCAATTTTAAATTCAAATATTTATAATTGAAAATTAAAGAAAAAAAAGAAGAAAAGCTAATAATATAAAATTACTAAAAGTACTAGAAAAGGCTTAAAAACTAAATTTTGAAAAATTGGCTCAAAAATCGATAAAGGATCTGACAAAAATTAGTTATATTTAATTAAAATTAATTAAACACCGTCAAATTCAGAAGCAGAAATTTTTTTTTTATAAAGTTTAAATCTAGTTAAAAAAATACATTTAATAAATAATTAAAAGTTTACATTGTAATGGGGTAATCAAAATATTGAAACAAAAAACTTAAATTTAAATTAAAATTGATTAAAAACTAATTAAACTTAATAAAAAACCGAATTGTGATAAATCAAAGACCGTTTAATTTTCAAAGATCAGCCTTAGTTTCCGATATAATGATTATTATAAAATAAACTTACAAAATCTTTAAATTTGATTAACAAGTTATACATTAGAAAGTGAAATAAATTGGAAATTACTGCAGAAAAAAATTATTTACCAAAAAATACTTATATTTTATATTAAGTTTTTTTCTTAATAATGTTTCATAAGAATTCGATTCTAGACCTATAGATTTAAAACCAGCATAGAAAAACAACATAGACATGGAAAAAAATCAAATATATTTTGACATTTGATTCTGTTTTCAAACATAATATTGTTGTTGATATTGTATTGATAAAAGATTTTAATAACGAAAATAATATTTGAATCGAAGTTTTCTGTTTAAAAGCAAATATTACTGAATACTACATCGACATTTCAGAATATCTTCTTTTATATTTATATTTATCTAAACTTAACTTCTTTTTATTTATATGAAACAATAACCCTGAAAGAATTCATATTTTAAATTAAAAAAATATAAATTGTAAAACAATTTAACATGAAAAAAGAGTTTCTTTTGTTTTAAGTAAAACAAAAGAATATATTTCAACTTAGTTCGTTCTTTATTATTGTTTTTAAGTTATTTTCGCAAGCGCTGATAAAGGCAAGAACGCGGAGAAATTTGTTATCTTAGTAACCGACAAATTTATGAGCTGACACATGATACCATTAAAGTTTTTTCTTCTTTTCCTAAAAATTTTCCACATTATTTATTTATCTTATACCAATTAATATAGAAGTGACATTTTTGTAATGTTATATCGGAATTTACTTTGTTCGATTTAAAGATTTTACTTCGAATTCATAATAAATTCCTAACATGGAAATTGTGACGAATATTCTTTCAGATCGTTACATATATTTCAATATAAATAATTCAAAACTTTTACGTTATGTTAAGTGCAGTGGATTTCGTTTTCAATTTACCTTGACGTTACACGAATGTTCTGCAGTCAAGAGATTTCATTATTTTTTGGTTCTTGTATAATTCATATATGTATTTAAGAATTTATTACACAGATTCATTTATAAAAATTTAATCATTCATATCAGTGAATTAATAAATAAGTTATATTTAATACTGATAATTTTATTTTGGCCTTTCGAAAACAATATAATATCATAAGGTAATATAATCATATAAGGTGGTTATAAAAAATTAAATCAAAAATTAAGATATTCATTTCAAACATAAATAAATGTTTGGGCCTAAATAATTAGGAAAAAATATAAAAAATAAATAACAACATTAATCAAAAACAGATAGATTACTTAAGAATATTAGAAAAGAATATACTAAGAATAAAACAATAATCAATGAATATCGAAATAGATTCAATTATGATCTGATTCAAGAAAATCAAGGGTAAATAAATATATATTTTTTTAATAAGGGTAAAGAGGGTTCACACTGTGAGTCGGAAGAGCCTATTTTGGGAGTTAAAATTAAAATATTTGTGAATTTTTTTTCCCTTTCATATTATTTTTAGTTACTTTAGTCGTCAATTGAAATAATACATCATCTTAAGGGTTAGAAAATTTGTATTTTATTGATTTGATCGGCATGTGGATAAAATAAAGTATTTACAAATCAAAATTAGACATATTTGACCGTCTTATATTTTACCAAAATAACAAATACTTAGCAGACCCTAAATTTAAATGTTATCGATTATTTGTGGAAGTTATTGGGAATAAAAATGGCAATTACACGCAGTTTTAATAAAGGATCCTTGAAACATGACTTCAATAAAAAATGATAGATTCTGAGCTGACTTTTTGTTTTCCATTGAGATTTGCGGCCATGCTGAAAGACTGTAGCTTATCCATAAAATATTTATTTAAAAAATTCTTGTATTTATATTGAGAATATTGAAAATTTTCAGTATGTCAGATTAACTTTTGTTATTTTGATGAATTTAAAGTATTTAAACAACAACATTCAAAAAAGGCTTATCCGACTTTCAGTGTGAGCTACTGTACGGAGTGCAAGAACAAATATAACAATATATTTAATGTTAAAGTTGAAACCAGGAGATACAAAAAATACCAGAAAAACTCGAAGAAGTTTTCAAAAGTGCTTGAGAAATAAAAAAAATATAGAGAAACATAAGTACGTAAATTTAAAATAAAATAATATGGATTGATCTACTGAGAAAGACAAATCTAGAGAGTTTCATAAGTATTTAAGAAACCTTTTGAGGGGCTACTAAACCAATACAAAATGTAATAAGATAATTATGATAATTATTTAAATAAAGTAGAATACATAATTTTAAAAAAACTATTATTTTATTCTACAATGAGAAACTAATTGCAATTGAACATATTATCTTAATAATGAACTAAGTATAACAACTCTATTTGTAACCAATGAGTAACTAGTTTTGCGTGCAAGTATCATCCAGCACCGTTTGTAACAAGTAAACTACTAATATATTGAGAAAGGAAAGATAATGCCGTTCGCACGAAACGTATTGCAGTATAACACATAAACCAAAATACTTAAATTCTATAATAACCTATGAACTTTAAAATTATTTCAAAGGAAATCTTGGGGTTTATGTTATGTCTTTAGAATTCCGGGTTTATAAGTATAAGTTGTTATGCTGAACGTGCAAGTCTGAAACACCTCCGGCTTATTGCAACATAATTTCTACGGCGATTTAGCTTATGCCGCCTTTGGAAAGTAATTAATTGTTAGATGCATAATTGAACGAAACTTAATCAAATACTATCTTGGTGACTATATTTATAGAAATTGTTGAAGTTTTTTCATTTTGATCGATAATCAAAATATTAATATTAATGGTTACTTTCACAAAAATAATTAATACTTCTAATAATAACATATTTTCAAAAATTGCTTCAATAACATGTTTTGAATAATGAAAACTGACTTTTGTAAAATAATATGATAACATTTAATTAAACAACAAACGAACATACTCAGATAAAATTTGAGAAATAATTTATATACATAGATTTCATTCGAAATAAAATAAAATATTGAATTGACAAATGTAATTAAATTCAATGTAAAACAAACAAATTAAAAATAAAGTTCAAAATAGTTGCTTATATTAATATATGCTTTGATCATAAAATATAATGTGAAATCCTAATATACAAATACCAAAATGTAAATGTTAATAGCCCATAATATTTGAAATGTAAAATATAAATTTAAATTACAATTAATTTATTTAGAACAATGAACTCAGATAATAATAAATATGTTCATATTAGTATAATATATTAATAAATACTATATAGATAGAAAATATAAATACATAATGAAGTTAATATATTAATTAATTTATAAACTAATGATGTTTTTATTATTTGCTTGAATATTATTTTATTTTAATAGAATTATCATTGTTCGTATAATTTATTTATAATTCAATTCCAAGTTTTAACAGTTATATAAATATTTCAATAAAATCTTAGGAGTTATATTTCATAACCATCATCAGTAGAAAGGATTAAGTAAGATTTTCGTTTCTTTAAGCAATTCAGGTATAATTTAAAATGAAAAATACAGTGTTGAATTATTTAACTTAGCGATTAAAAATTAATTTTTAATTATTTATTAGCTTCGTATATTATTATTTCGACTATTCTCAAGTAGCTCTGTATTAAGAACTTGATATATTGTAATAGATACCATTTTCTTTTGTGAAAGAGATATCTCTAAGAAGTACCAAGTTGTTATCATACATGAAGGTATAAAATTAAGTCCTTGATAATTGAAATACGTTGCTGATACGACGAAAAACGAAGCTGCAAAGGGAATTAATAATGATTTTAAATAAATATCTGATTATAAAATAATTAGGTTATTTTCATTTAAGTAATTTTGTTGAAAATAATATTAATTTTTAGATTGTTATAAATATTTGAATAAAAATTGTCAATAGATGTAGTTTATAACAATTTTTTTATTTTTTTTTTTTAATTTTTATATTGTACGGCAGCGGGCGCGCTTTGCTTTTAGGAACCTTTTAGATATTTTAAAGATTTAGAGAATTAATTATTAAAAAAATTATTTATTTCTTATACCTCGACTCATTATCTATAGATAAGGAAACTATTTAAAAAAAAAATTACTTGATTCTAAAATAAAATCATTATGATAAAGTCAAAGTTTAGCCAGATTAAGTAAATAAGAAATGCAGCAGTTTTATCAACTGTCTGGTGATACAATCTTACTAATACATAGTATAAAATTAAAAAGTTTAGTAAGATTAAGATATAAGTTTTTTGGATGTCAGGCGCGCGTAGTCTATTCGAAACCTACGTTGCACCTGAAATAAAAGCTATCTATCTGCATCAGGACGCACTAAAAAAGGTGAAATATAGTTACTTATATGCATAATGAATTTATGACAAGTTACTGAACATGGAAAATATATGTGATGATAATGAATGATTTTATGAACAAAACTGTGTTATGTGAGGTCGATTTTATCTCAAGCGACTGCTTGAAAGTTAATCATACTTCTAATTTGTATCGGAAAACATTTCTATTGAAGCTGGAGCTTCGTAAGCCACTAATACATTACGAATTTATTGCTACGTAANCGATAAGAAAAAGTAAAATTCAAATTATATTTGCGTATTCTCTAGAGATTTAAAAACAAAAACTCCAATTTCTTTTAAAAGGTTTTTTATCTCTTGTCAAAATAAAATATTTAAGGAAAAACGTAAATTTGATAAACTTAACAGTCATTTTTTATTTTGTTAGATGAACTTTATATTATGTGTTTTACTAATGGCAAACATAATAAAAACTTAACGAAGTATGTAATTGTAATGAGGGTGATAATTAATGTAAACTTAAAAGAACAAGTTGAGTTTATTTTATTATGTTTTTTTATGTTATACACTGGTTTTTTATTATATTTAACAACATATTACCGTTTTTTTTTTTTTGTAACAAAAATTAAAAATAAAACGAATTAATTAAACATGATAATACTAAAAACTTAAAAACGCACAATATCCACATATTACAAATTTTTTCCCGTAAGTTGTAAATAGAACAACAGATAAAACAGACACAGCATAAATCAAAGATGGCTGTAGAAAAAACAGTTATGCTATGAATAATTTTAAATCTGTTTTTAGGATTAGCATAAAATATTGTAAGCGCTCGAAGGTTTTAATGTTTTCAATTTACGGTTGAAATTGTTAGTTAAGCAAGCTCTGATCTATCTGAATCTGAATATCTAAGAAGTATTCAAGTTTTAATTAAAGTATGAATAAATTTCTAAAAAATTAATTGCATTTTTAACTTATTGTATATATTCTTCAGTTTTTTCTTAATACAGAGAGCTTATTATTTAAAAATTAAAATTTTAATTTGGATTACAACTAATTCAAAATTAATTTGCGCTTCTTTAATTAATTTATTTAAAAATGTAACTTCTCCACCAAAAGGTAGATTATAATAAATATTTTAATTGAATATTTTAAATATATTTTTTCTTAATATTATTACTGAATTCTTCCTATTATTGTATAATTTTAACGTAACTGTGTAGTATTATTACACACTAGTGTTTAATAACGTAATGTCAATATTATATTACCTTATAACGCATAACCCTAAAGATGCTGCATTTAATAGATACTTCAATTATTAAAATACATATCTTCCAGACTTTAATTAGAGTTTTTTTTAAATGCAACTATGTTTATATTATTTGAGAAACTATAGTATGCAATATGTTTGCAATGACTATTCTGTTCTCGTGGAATCATTACAATCTTTCCTCTGAAACTGAATTATGCCTTATTCCAAACTTTTTACACTATTTTAAGCAATTTATATTAATAAAACTTTGAATCCAAAACAGTGCAATAGCAGTTATCTTTTATCAATCTTTAAATTGATGAAACAAAAATTATAGTTCAAAGTTAGAACTTAAATGCTCGAATAATATCCTAATAGTTTCATTGTCGATCAAGTTTGATTATTACTGAATTTATATGAATTCTGATCGCTTTAACTTAGTCCTATATAATTTAATTCATATTAGTTAAGAGTCTCTCTATTGTCAACACATTTATTTGTAAGTTATTCATAACCTAAAAACTATAAATTATTACCGAAAATTATAACTAGTAAATATTAGTTATTTATAAAAAACAAAACTGAAAATAAAGAGGAAATATGAAACGTAAAATGATTTTTGCAAAATAAAAACACAAAAGTATTTTTTTATAAAGCATATCATAATTTTGTAAATGAATTTTCTGCGCGGCTGTAAGCAATGAGGGTTGGTTGCTTTTTATAAACAGAACCTAATTATAATTTAACATTTTTTATCTCCTTTGTAATTATTTTAAACGTTTTCCGTCTTGATTTTGACAGATGACAATTACGTAGCGGAAAAATATAAAAAAGTAGAAGCTTGTTATGATTCCATGACACGTTTTCATCAAACAACATCGTCCAGCCTCTCTCTGTAAATGATTTTAAAATTAATTTACGCAAGAACCTTGGAAAAGTCGTTTCTGCTTTTTATATATACACACAGCTATATAAAAAATTGTTTGCGCGAAGCTGAAATTTAATAAATCTTATCAAGTGGAAACTTTGTATATATGACGTGTTTAATTTTGCTACAGTCTACGCGTTTCAATTTTCATTATAACATTTTACAACTTTTACTATTGATTTCTTTTTTTATTTTATTTTGTTTCTTCCAAACTGATACATTTTTTTCTTCTTCAATAAGTTTTAAAATGTATTTAACTAATAATTCATATTTTTTAATACTTTACAAGACTTGAAATAACTTTTTTTAAATTATTTTATTGTACTTGTATATTTTTATTCTTCAATTAGACAAATTACAAATATGACAGAAAAAATATGATTATATATTTTAATTAATATTGGCGNGTTAATTGTAGTTTTTATATATTTAAAATTTAAATAAAATAAAAGAAAAATATATTACAAATAAAATTAGTTCATTTATCAAATATATTTATAAAACAAATATATTTAAACATGACTTTGGTTTATAAGATACTCAACATACTTAAGTAAAACGTATGGTTTAAGGACTATTTTAAGATTTTCAGATTTTGATAACTAATTAATAAAAAAATATTTTTTATACCTAGACACATTATTTTTGAATTATAAAACTATTAGTTAACAAAAATTTTACTTAAATCTAAAATAAAATCAAAATTATAAAGTCTCAAAGTTTAGCAAGATCAAGTAATAAGAAATACAGCAATTTTCTTATCTTCCTGTGTTATTGTTTCATTTAAGATTTATTTTTGGATAAAAACAATTTAGTGACACAAGTTTTACTTATAAATAAATCAAAAATTTTCGACTCCAGGCGCGCGTAGTCTCTTTGGTGCTTTCGTCGCGCGTCAAATAAAAGTTATTTATGAGCTTCAAGACCCACTTGGAAGGGTAGAATATAGTTACTTATGTGTATAATGAACTTATGACAGACAACTAGAGATAGAAAATGTGTATGATGAAAATGAAGAATTTTATGATCAAAAATGTGTTAAGTAGGGTCAATTCAACCTAACACAAATATCTTCCAAAAAATATAAGTACATTTTTATCTGAAATGACTGTTATTTATCAATTTCTTTTCGTTTATATCTCTTTTAGCTATATATTTCAGAGATTTTTAATGAAATTATTCGTAAAACAAGTAGACGCATATATTATTTTAAAGATTATTTATTATTTCATTGCATTTAAATATTTAAATGCGCTGAAAAATGTTTCACTTAAAAACAATGTGTTTTAATAATAAAATAAATGTAAAACGACCATTTTAATTAATAACTTTATTTTTAATACAGTAAAGTAAAATAATTTTGAAAATAATCGTTCAATAAATACGTTTTATTACAACTGGCAGCAGACAACATAACAATAAAAACATTATACGAACTGGCGCCTTCAAGTTTTAAAGTAATGATTTTTTCAAGTATTATTGGCATCAGTTGAAACTCAATTATATTTTTATTACGTCTACTTACATGAAAGTAGGTTAATACCGTATTTTACAAAATTTAAATAATCACTATAAATAAGAAATATTAAATCTAATTTGACGATGTTTCAAAATACACTCTCTGTCGTTTCAATACTATAAATTCTAATTAATTAGGTATATGGTTAATAAACTGCCTGAAGGATGAATCTATGGTTGTCTGAATGAAATGGACATTGAAACAGGTGCTTATGATACCCTAACTAATTATCAAGTAACTCTTGGATGCTTTCTAAGACTAATGAGTGAAGAAAACTTAGTGCTTGAACCTGTAAACTTGGAGGTAACTGTTAAACTAATATTTTATTCAAAACTTTGAATAAAATATTTAGATATTTTTCCACGAATATTTCATAGATATTACTTTTCTTACTTTAGTTTTATTGATAAATTTGTTTCTTTTTTATTAAATATCAATAACAAAAACATGCTTCAAGCAAACATCTTAAACATTGTACGATTTTTTTCCTTAATTGAAAATTAAATAATATCATAAGTATCTTTCAAAATAAATACAAATTAATTAAATCAAATCGTATTTATTATGAAGTAAAGGGATTAAACAATTTGCTAATGTCGCTATTTTCAACTGTCCTAATATTTTCTTAAAATATATGTATTTTTTGTTCCAAATTCTATTCAGAATTTTAAAACAATGTTTTCGTGATTTTGAACTATAGTTTGTTTGTTCTTTGGTGGCGTTATATGAAGTTTAAAACTTGTAAAAGAACGCAAACTTTCATTTTAAAAGAATCGTTTAAAGTTTTCTTATTTTGAAAAGAACGCTTTAAACAGTCTTCTATCTAGTTTTTTCATAACATTATAAATTATGAAGCTAATTTTGAATGAATATGTAATAGTATGTGTCAAACTTTACGTATTTACTGGGGTAATTTTAATAAATATTGATTTGTATTCATATTGAATTAATTACTGAAATTAAGTTTAATATTACTCATTTGTGATATTGATCAATAAACCATTCATGATTGGTTTTGAAGCTAAATTATAAAATAATTATATACGCTTCAAATTGTTATTTTTAAAAGTTGAATTAATGATTTAAATTTTAAATATGTTGCTATAGTACCTTTAATATATAATTCCAGATAACATATTAAATATGAAATTTTAGTTTAAAAGTCGTGAAGTGAATTAAAGTATATTTAAAAGTACTTAAACATTGTTGAAGTACATACAATATGTCAAGAAGTTACCCAGTTTTAATCTTTTAAACAAGTGACATTCAAATTTCCCGTAACTAAATAATAGAATATACATTAAAAAAATAACAAAATTATACATATGTAAACTAAGACGAATGTTATAAAATTTACGAAAGAGAAAATAAGAAATATTAAAATATATAAAAGGAAATTTTTCTGAGCTCAAGAATGCATCAGTGACAAATCAATAGCTTGTTGGAAATTGCCTGTCTTCAGAACGTGTCTAAAAGATAATTGTAGAGATTTAATGGACAAAAAATGTCCCTAGATATTTCTTGAGAAAATGAAAATGACAAAATGGAATACCTTGATAGATTTATTTTATAGCATTATGTTTTAAGAATTTATTGTTTTTTGTTTTAAATCAATTATTTAACTGGTTTTCAGTATCTAATATAATGCAATATTAAAATGAGATATTTCTGAATAAAAGAATTGAAAAGCGTATATGTATGAAATATTTTGTATAGAAAATTGTATTTTACTTCTATATATTTGAGATGAAATAACTCGAACAGAGGTAGATTTGGAAAATCTAATTAAGTAATATTGATCTGTATATATGAAGAATAACAGGAATGACAATAAATCAAATAATAATATTGGAAAGGTCCATCCCGTCAATATATTCCCAACATTTCAATGGTAATCCAAATTCTGAAATTCATTTTGCAGCTTTCATAACTCACTGAATTGGGTCTGTCACTGGAGACACACGGAATCCATATATACCTACTCGTACAAAACCATCCATACAACAGTAGAGCAGAAGAGCAGTAGAGCTGTAGAGCTGTAGAGAACTGCGCATTTTCGCTTTTCGATATTTGTTGAAACACATGACACGCACATAGATAGAGGCCCAGCGGCTCTGACGGCACAGCACACGGGCTGTACAGCAGCACCCAGCAATATATCTCTTACCACGATGAGAGCTAATCGAATTTACCGGCTTCTCGGGCCTCTGAGCACCACTGGATCTCCACCACAGAGCAACTGATGCCGTTGGCCAATTCAATATCTAACATTCTAGGCGGTACAAAAACGTCACTTCATTTTGATAAATCGCAACTTCTGATGATTGAAACAGCGATATATGAAAATTCAATCATACTATTTATTTCTCTAATATATATCTTATTCTAAAAATACCCATCAACGACTTTGCATTCAGATCTTGATAAAAAAAATTATTAAAGTAAAATATAAACTAAAAAGGAAAGTGCAAGAAGTATTCCTCGCCAATTTCGT
This sequence comes from Pogonus chalceus, assembly GCA_002278615.1. Taxonomy (NCBI): domain Eukaryota; kingdom Metazoa; phylum Arthropoda; class Insecta; order Coleoptera; family Carabidae; genus Pogonus; species Pogonus chalceus. The sequence goes on along the minus strand of CM008233.1, from coordinate 17,194,514 downwards.
TCTACTTTAAATATGATATTATACATTCAAATTTAAGAGAGACGTATTTTTTTCATCGCCGAAAAAACATATCTAAAGGGTAAAATTGTCCCTCAAAGTTGATGGTAAAATGAATTCTACATAAAAAATCCGTTGAAAATCAAACATTAAATGATTAAACTAAAATATAAACTAACAAGGAAAGTGCAAGAAGTGTCCCTAGCCGATTTTATTTTTCTTTAAATATAATATTCTACACTCAAATCTAAAAAATACGTATTTTATTTATCGGCGGAAAAACATTTCTAAAATCCCTTGAAAATCAAATATTACTTGAATAAAAAAAAATTATAATAATTTTAAAGAATAGTTTACCCCTTATGGTTTATTATTTTAAAAATATCCATCAGACGTATCTCCTATTTTATTTTTAGTTCAGATATGCCATGAAATGCATTTTTCATTTTTTTAAATGTTTTTTATACCCTTAGTCCCGTTTAATTATAACATTTGCAAGTATATGTAACCTAAGAACCACCCCTCTTTACCATCAACTTTGACCCTTTACCCTTTAAATATGTTTTTCCATTTAGGAAATATTTATTATACATATTTAAAAAGGAAATTTTACGGCGAATCCAATCCCTAGAAACGTTTTTTAGCACATTAGCTTTGTTTTGAAGAAATGCACAATGCAAGTATGTGCTCAAAATCAGTAAATATATTGGCATATTCAGAGAGATATAAAAATTATTTTATAGAAAGAAAAAAGTACTAAAAAATTAACTAGGTAAGAAAGTGACAACTAGGAACATTAAGTCGGTTTAACACTCAATCGCGAAGAAAATTCATTAAACAACTTTAAGAATTCTATAAGAATGTAGTTATATGTTTTCTTATCTTTTGTAAGGATAAAAAATAAAATTTTAATATCAGTTAAAATACATTTTAAACCAGAATAAACAATCGTCGATATTTCACAAACACATTGAGGTAAAATATATGAAATATAGATTAGAAGTTCCTGGAGACTAAACGTTATTTAACTTTCATTGAATTCCCATTATGCAGAAAAAAAATCAAAAGATGATTACGAAACTCTCGTAACTCGACGGGAATAAAAATTTGGTTTGATTGCTGCAAACTGGGAAACATGTACAAAGTATTAGTCAAATGCAAGTAAGTAATCCAATTAAAGTGTTGTATCGCCAAAGGATTTTCGAATTAAAACTGTGAATTGGGTATGCAGTAAAAAAGAGAAAAAAATGTTAAGCTTTTACCCTTTTTAGAGTAGCTTGCAGTTTTATGTACAAATCATATTACTTTAGTCACTTTATATATTACGAGGTATTATAAATTATAAAAATAAATTAAATCTTGTACACAAAGTTTCTTGTTATTTTAAAAATAATCATTTTGAAAAAACTGTTTATATAAATTGGTTTCTGCTCTGTAAAGTATTTATAAAATATATGTAGAACGTTTGAATTTATGTATTTTTTAAAATTTAATCAAATGAAACACTGTATAATTCCTATTAAATACCTTTGTTTTGCGTATAATTAGTGTAAGAGCACTAATGAATCACTAACTAACTGATCATTAACTTCAATCAGTTAATGCAGAGTTGTACTTGCTTTAAATTTAGAAAATTAATATTTCAAAGTATATATTCTACCAAAAACATAAATTCAACGAACAATAAACATATTTCAAACAAAGTTTGACTAATAACATGTTCAAAATTAATTAACAAACTGACAATACTTATACCATTTAGAATATGCGTAGGTTATTTTCAGAACAGAAAGAAAATATATATATATATATATATACTTCGTATATCTGTCTAAATAATATATAACATGACATGTGATTTTATTTTCAATAAAATTATTGTGTGTGTGAAATGTTGCCACAAAGTATATCACAAAATATGAGAGAAACAATTTTTCTTCGTCCAGAATTTAATATTGATAAAGAAATTTACCACGCGTCTATCTAGCGATGGTATAATAAATTTCTATTGTCATCTTTGTTTATTTTCCTCTACATTCTTGTACTACAAATTTCTTTCTACAATATAAACAAAACATACAATATATAAGAGTGCTTATATGTCCAGTTTAATAGTTTAGTTTCTTGAAATATTACCGAAAATTATTATACGTGCAATCAATCATAAAGATACTAAATCTTATAAATTAATTTGAGTCAACATGAAAAATTAGTATTGATTACTTTATCTTTTATTTTTTTTATATAAATTGCGTATATTAATTAATTTACCATATTTTATATTTTTTTTAAGATTAAGAGTCATACCTACACATTATATTTAATTAATATTCAAGTAGTCTAATCATTATTAGTAAATTAAAAATAATTATTTCATACATTAGATGTCAAGGTAATTTACAACAAAGTTTATATTAATTTAAATGAAGGTTATGAACTTGTACTTACGTGACTTGTACTGCGAAATCAGTAAATTATATTTAATGATTTGCAATTGAATATAAGACACTAATTTTGAAGCTTTAATAACGCAAAAAATAAACACTTTTTACATTTCTCTGAGATAAAAGACTTTTTTCTACACTCGCTATACAAAGTAGGCGTTTTGCGCCCTCATTTGTGTGCGCAAAATAGTACTTTGCCGCTCTAGAGCGACAAAGTAGAACAAACGCTCGCTGTCCAAATTTTTATAAAATGTTACTTGTTTACAATCTTAATGCAAATGTTTAGTCAAAAATTAATACCACTATCATTACCTACACATTTATTACCTTTTTAAGTCAATTTGATATATAATTGCTCTGTTAGTATATTACATAACCAAACAAAATATGCCCTGCTAAGAAGTATAGAAATAAATTAGGGCTTTCGTTTATAAAAACGAATTTAAAAATACTTAGATTAGATTGAATAGTTCAGTAAGAATAGAAAATAACGATAAATGATATTAAAAAATCAATTGTATTCAGTTTAACTACAATTGATATATAATATCAATATAATGTCACGGCGAAACTAATATTCCTATCTCATTCCGCACCACACTCTATAGTGTGCAAATATAGCAATAGTGTGACATCATAGTCGAGAAACAATCTCTCAATCGACAATGTCCCACTTTGCGCTCTTAATACACAAATAACTATTTCTAGCCAATCTTTATTTTTTACACTTTTCTACCGCAAAAAAAATTAAAAATGAACAACCCAACCTTAACTTGAGTCCAAAAGTTTTTCCTGAGCTAAGGTTAGTTAAATATCAATTAACACACTCTTTAAAAATTTATGAAGGATGTAAAAAACTAGACAAAAATATTTTAAAAAATTATTTAAGTAGACAAATATTAAGTTTAAAAGCAGAAGTAAAGAAAAGTGTTAAATCTTACGTGGTACTAGAAAACAACTTGGTGCTGAAACCATTCTAAGAAAACTGCTTTAAAATTGAAGTTTTTTCTATTTTGAACAAAAAAAGTAATAATAATAGTGATTTAAAATACTTATTTTATAAATAAACTACTACAAATACATAAATTTGATTCAAAATAATGTATATATTCAATAATTACGAATGTTAATTGTCAAAATATATTTTTTAAATATAAATAAGATAATGATAACATAACTAGATAAATTGAATGTGTAAACTAAAAGTAGACAATCATATTTACTAAATAAAGTGAGAAGACTAAAGTGTCAGAGGTTAAACTGATACTAAATCACTTTCGTAAATTTATTTTTAGTGTCATACGAATCATGAAAGTATTAAGCAGCGTACTTGGTACGTACTAAAAAAAAAAAATTATGTTAAAAATAGGAATTTAAAAATGATTGTGATTTTTAGTGTTTGTTTTAACATGGCTGCAGACAAAGGGTGATTTATTTCCACAAGGAAATCAGTGGAAATACTTGTATCATGGGGTTGTAACCACTGGTTCTGTAATAAAATTTGAAGCGATATCACAATGGGATTTGCAAGCCGTTATGGAAATATCTGCGAGAAATGGGATCGTACAAGTTCAGGTAAATTTTTCACGGCAAATATTTAAAATTTTAATAAATTCGTAGATATCTTGTTAAGATCCTTTGCAATTTAATTTAAATTTCATAATTAATATCAATAATTTTAACAGATTTTAAAGTTATTCTTTTTATCTTCATATTAGCAATTCGCTGAATTATCAAAAGCATAAATTTTCAATTATTCCCGCATAGAACATAATAAGCAAAATATTATCTTAAATAATTTATTAAAATTCATGAATAATTTTATTGCTTTAGAAAATAACAATATATACGTAAAATAAAATTAAAAATATATACTTAGCCCAAGAAGTATTGTTTTTATCAATGAAATGTTTGTTTTGCATTGTTAATATAAATATTAATTTATTTTATAATAAAAGAAAATACATTTTCGGGAATTAATCATCACTTTACTTCCAAAAAAAAAATAATCAAAATATAACAAAATTAAATACACAATATTTATAAATTTA
>CM008233.1:17161438-17173155 GCA_002278615.1 Pogonus chalceus | reverse complement strand
ATATATATTGTTTAAGATCAGTAAAATTTTTAGGAACCAATTATTTGGAGAAAATCAACACATCGATATATGTCTGGAGATTGGACTACTACAAATTCATGTTCATTTTTACTTGCCAGGGAAGATATTCTTATGGAAATATGGAATATATCGGAAGATAGTAAATTACCAGTGAAAATTTGGAAATATCGAGGCAATATTATAACCTCGTTTTGTAATGATAATAAATGTAACAGTACTTGGTACAGTGCTACTGATTCCGTTGGAAATATTAGACTTATAAATGCTTCGAATGGTTTTTTAAATGTACCATTTAATGGAATTATTAAGATAAAAGACTATTTAAATACTATTCAAAACGCAAAAAAAAAACATAATAAATGGCTTAAAGCTTATAAGATACGACGGAATACAATTAATGAAAGTATACCAAAAACTTCAGAAAAAGCATCAGCAAAAGGAACAATATTTGAAAATATTACTATCGACACTGAAACAAAACAGGTAAAATTAGAACAAATTTAAACTTAAACATGAGTATTTATGCAAAAATTATAATAAACAAATAAATAAAATTTGTAATACGTACTAAATTTTTAATCCTATAGTAGAATAAAATATTAAGAAAATTTTAGGTTGATCGTACTATCGAAGAAAAATACAAGAAAAAGCAAGAAGAATTTATGGCTAAAATTTTAATAAAAAGAAAAAAGTTGAATTTAGTAGAAATTGCCAATCAAGAAAAATATTTAAAACGAGTTTTATCGGAAGAAGTGAGAAAACAACATAAGGTAAAGAACATGTTAAATAAAAGGAATGAAATTTTTGAACACTTTAAAGATCAACTTACACCAACACAAGTAGTTAAAGTTAAAGAAAAAATTCAAATGAATTTTCCAGAAGATGTTGTAGTAAAACTGAAAAAAAAATATATACAGAATTATAGAAAAATTGAATTGCCAACCATCGAATATATTAAAAAGAAACGATTTAGATATGTTTTTGAATGGAATGAAATGCTGGCTGGTGCTAAACAGCGAATGATACATTGTCAAAGTGCTATAGTTATCCAAGAAAGTTTTGAAGATGATGGGCAAACAATAAAACAGAAATCAGGCTTAACTATAAATGCTGCCGAAATTAATACGGAACGAGGTGACTATTTAGTACAAACAACTTCTGATTTGAAAATGGCTCTTTTAGTTTAATATATTGCGTTTTATCTTTTAAAACAAATGTAATTTTTTTAGTTTTTAAATAAATTGTTAATCAAAATAATTTTGAGTGTTTTTATTATTTATAGAATTAAAAATAAATTAATTAATTGAACGTTTAAAAAAAAAAAAAAAAAAAAAAAAAATAAGGTTTGTAAAGTTATTATAGAATCTATATAAAATAAATGAAGAAAATTAATTTAATATACTAAAATAGAAGTTCCCAAACTGTTTTGCTTCGTGGATAATTTTTGTTTTTTCAATATTGAATTTCCTTAAAAGAATTTGGATATTTCCATTTATTTTGATATGTAAATAGCAATTAAGTTATTTAGTTAAGGAAAGCTTTCTTGGTAATTATAATGTAGTTAAATTTACTGTATTTACTGTATCAAATGCCTGTTTATAATATTTACTGTTTAAAGAAAAACCAAGCACATGCAAATAGAAGTTAAAGTTATATATTTATTACCAATATGTTCAAGAAAACCGTTGTTTTTAAAGTATTCTACGAATTATTTTTATAAAATAATAAATAGTAATAAAAAAATATTTTAATAGTTCTACACGTATTGAAATTTATTATACTGAATTCCACTTTTAATCATTTCACTTATTTAATAGTTGAGCAGTTAATGTTCAAAAGTGGGGTCTACGCTCATTAGTTAGTTCATGAATTTGGAATAATCAATAAAATTTTGCTTGATTGGGGTTAGAAGCTTTAGATTTTAATTAAAGACTTTGTTTATATTGACCACTTCAAGAATTTATGCGCTTAAGTGTTACATTATAATATAATTAAATAATTTATAACATAACTTTTAGTTTAAGTGTAAAATAACATAAATTATGTTGCCCCATAATAGAAATGTAAAATTTTCAATTTACCTTAATGGTCGTTGAGACAAAAACAAGAACTTAATAATAAAAAAAAAACTGATTATAAGATTATAATTTAAACTAGAATTTATAGTAAAAGGAGAGTCTATAAAATTTTAGCCAATTACGGGTTGGCATATCCCGCCGCAAACCGCATATTCGGCGGCAACGACGAAACTTTTTCCGGCCAAATGCGTCGCCTATCAAATGTTCTTGTCTGCCAAACGGTCCATGGCCGCAGGAAATGTGCGACCGTAAATCTCAGCAGAGAAGCTCCAGGACTTCGACAACCACACCGATGCTTTTCTAACACTCGTTTGCCGCAAATTCTACATTCCACGAATTCTCTATATCAATTCGACGATTTGTGATTTTACTCCAAATGTTTGACACTTATCCAATTGTTTCACTTTTTCTTTTGTATCATTTTAAAACAGATTTTCATTTATGCTTCTTACATGATTTATTGTTTTCCACTTTATTATTATTTCAGTTTTGGTGATTTCAAATAAAAATTGTTTTTCTAATGGTTTTCAATTAAATAAAATACAATGTATGCCTATAATATGCAGAAATCTATATAAACAGAAGCTAATAAAATTCCTATTTGGTAAATTAAATAACTTAAGAGTAATAATTTTTGATAAACTAATTACGAATCATTAATTTCATTCTATAAACGACTATTTTATTATAAATTTGTTTTAACAATATATGTAAAATAACTATGATATTTAAAACAGCTAATTAAGGGGTTACACTACCTTGGCTCTCAGAAAAATAGGTATAAAAATAAACACACATATATATATNTTTTTGTGTATATATATATATATATATATATATATATATATATATATATATATATATATATATATATATATATATATATATATATGCAGCTATTAAATTGATAAAATAATTTTTATTTTTCACATATACATAGTATTTTATGAATAATTTAAAATAATAACTAAGTTAGAAAAAAATAATTAAAAATGACGGAGATATGAGCTAATAAGTAGTGATCTCTTTTAAAAATCCTTGCTTATGGTATACTTATTTTCTGTGTCAAACATTATATGAACAAAAAAAACATATCTTTTCTTATTTAAAAAGACTGTAGCTAAAACGTGACGCAGGAAATGATAAAATGCTGTTTAATTTTGAGCTTGAAAAATATATAACTTAAGAACATGGCACCCATTTAAAAAAAAATTATATTACGTTTTAGATAATATTATAAAGAATACGTGTTGTAAATTTGAATAAAATAAGTTCAGTAGATCTTGAGATATCTTGTACACCAATTTGAAATAAGTAGTTTCGAGAACGGAAAAGAAAAATCAGTACAGCATTAGCGTCTGAAAACCAAAGATTCATTCTAATTGCTGTAATATCGGAAATAGTTTGAGTTTTGAAATAGTTAAACATTTCAGATATTCTTAAAATTATAAACAATCAAGCTAAGGAAAATATTTTTTTTCAAAATCTTAAGATGTTATAAACCGTTAAATTTTATTAATTACAAACTAGAAAATACTTTATTTCCGACGAAATATTTATTTGTATATTGATATAGGTGTGTATATAATTTGAATAAGACAAATTCGTATTGAGCGAATGCTATTCGTACGAGAATTCGAAATCACGGTTTAGACCGTCCAAATATCTCGTAGCGCGTCTTGGGGGTCGACTGCTCAATTCCTTCCGTTTAACCTCTGCCCCTCCGACGTCGCGTACTCCTTGTTCCGCTAGCAGGATGGTCGATGGCGGTCGTTTCCGCGATTGATGCTGAACAGCAGAAATTGGAAGGTGCTAAGTGGCCCACTAAAGATGCCGCTAAACAGATTCCAATAGATGAGATTGGAGAACGTACTGATTTTGTTGTCGTACAAAATAACTTTTCTTAAATGCCCTTGTTGGTACATGTTCCTATAGTACGGTACGTGATGCAGTTAACGATATTTCCCGCAAATCGATTTAAAACTTATGTTGCAGATATCTAATGGTATTTCTCGTTACAGGAGCACTGCATAAGGTTTATTATCTTACTACTTTAATTAGTAAAATGATATAAATTTACTTTGCAATCACTGAATATCTATCTTATCTTATCTTCTTATCAACAAAAAATACAAATAATTCTTTATGTTAATTTGCATTATTTTATATAATGTTTATTAATCAGTAAAAATAGAATAAAAAAAATTAAAATGATTTTTTTTTCTACTATTTTTAATAAAGAAAATATTGATAAGGATAAGACAAGAAATAAATAAATAATTTAATTATAATAATGTATTTAACATATCACTCAAAAAACGCATGCCATATATCCAGTAAATTGAATTAAAAAAAAAAATGTAAAAAAATAATATAATTTACAATTTTCATTAAAAAAATATTTAAAACTTACTTTCTGATCTTATTAAACATTTTTGTTTTAAATTTTGATTTGACTTTATGTATAAGTATGATTTTTTTCATTAAAATGTTTTTTATCAATAAAAAAAAAATGTATATGTATAAAATGAAGACATAAACATAGACAGATGATAAAATTGCTGTATCTCTTATAAACATGATCTTGCTAAACTTTGACTTTATAATTTTGATTTTATTTTAGAATTAAGTACAATTTTTGTCAACATGTGGTTTCCTCATTCAAAAATAATATGTTTAGATTTAAGAAATACATACATATTTTTTTATGTAATTAATTTTCTAAATCCCTTAAATAACCAAAAGGCTACGCGCGACGGCTGCCGTTTCAAAATAACTGAGAAGTTTATTGTGATTAAGATTCTAAGTACTTAGTAACAATTTTTATAAGTAATAAAATAAATTTGTTAATAAAGCTATAAATAAAACGGAATTTAAATAAATGCTGTCAAAATTTTTAGAAGAATATATAAAGAATCCAGATATTAAAAGTTAATTAAAAAATATTCTATAATTTTTTGTTATTCCAATCAGAAATACGAATGAGCTAAGACCGTTCAGTATAGCATGAAGTGTAGTTCATATCTCGTCCATGAGCTTCAATTTATCGTTGCGTTCAAATATGAATCAGAAGTAGATTTTTATCGTTAGTTAATTAAAAAACGCGAGAGTTGCCAATATTTCACAGCAATATATAGTCAACCGTATTGCTGATTAAGCACAACTACATTTTCAATTTCGTAAAGAAATTTTTTATTCCTCTGGAATTAATAATACTTCTCCTGGTTCATTGCTTTGGATTTATTTTTAAGTCTGCTACATAAAAGTATAAAATAATTCTTCTTCTTATGATGATTGAAATAACGACATTTCGTTCATATTAAAATTTAAAACATAAATCAAAATGTTTTAAAGAATTTTACTCTAAAATGACAGCTTACTTTAAATTCTGAACTAAAACATTCTACTAGCTACTTAGAGATCATTTTAATTGATTTTCCTCTTTTGTAATCATGCTAACATAAGCATCTAACTTTAAGTCAAACTATTTTTTTAAAAATAATTCAGTTTTTTTGTCTTTATACCATGAACGATTGAAAATAATATATTTTTTTTTTTTAAAGTAATATTGTATTTATTAGAAAAATATATAAATGTTATACTTATAACTATTTTTCATTAATAAAGTGATTATAAAACACACAAAAGTAGTAAATAGTATATAGTTTTATTTAGTTTGTTTCTGAATTGTTTGAATAATTGTTATAAATGGAACAATAAAACAATTGTAAAATTTTCATGACGCCATATTTTTTCCCTTTTAATCTCAGCATAAATATTTATATACAAAAGTTATTCAGAATTAAAATGTGCATTCAATGAACCCTCTTTTAATAAATATATGACTGTTTTATCATAAGATACAAGAAATANGATATTAAAAAATCAATTGTGTTCAGTTTAACTACAATTGATATATAATATCAATATGATGTCACGGCGAAACTAATATTCCTATCTCACTCCGCACCACACTCTATAGTGTGCAAAGATAGCAATAGTGTGACGTCACAGTAACACCAAAAACAAATTTCAAATATCTCTTAAAGTTTGTGGCGACTGTAGAAAAAATCTTGTGTGTATTAAGTGCGCAAAGTAGGACATTGTCGATTTCGAGAAAATGCCGTGCTCGTAAGTCGCGCGGCAACAATCTTTCATTCGACAATGTCCTACTTTGCGCACTTAATACACAAATAACTATTTTTTATCTTTAATTTAACTATTTACAGAATGCTATGCTTGTATTTATAAATTACTCTGTAATCTTGACTTAATAATAAAAAATATATAAATAAAATATCGATGACATCATTAATTTAGAGCTTTCTTTATTCGTATAAAAATTAATAACAATTTTTAAGCTACACTTCACAATTGATATTTATATGGCTCTGGATAATATTTATACCGAATTAATTTTATTTCGAACTAAGTTTAGATTATTTTAAAGTTTGTTATATTAAAATATCAATTAAAAGAATATAAATTGTTAAGAAGTTGTAAACTGCTTACAGATGGAAATTTTCATTTACTTGTATCTCGTGATAGTATCATCGTATATCAATAAAAAGAGGTTTATTGGATGCACAATTTAAATCTGAATATTTTTTTATATAAATATTTATCCTAAGAATAATATGGAACATTTTATAGCATTATAAAAATTTTATCATTAAATTTCCTATATAACAAATCACAGATACCCGGTATATCAATATTAATTTTATCTGCTTCATTATTATAGTCGAAAAAATTTTTTATCCATATTAAATATATAAGTGCAAATGCATATATTTATGTCTTTGTGAAATCATATTTAATGATATAGTATATATGGTTTAAAATATTTAGAAATAAAAAATTAATAATGGTATATCAAGAACAATTTAAAGTGCTTTATCTATCGTGTATATATAATAACCAAAATCACCCTAAATAAATGCAAGCACTCCAGACGACTGTAAAAACATGAATGATACGTTTTTCCCTACATGCACACACCTCTGGCAAGCAATTAGGGTCATGGCATTGGCATAGGTAGTCGTACGCAGTCAACTAGCAGTCACCCTATTGCACACAGCAAGCAATCATGCGTCACCGCGTATCATTTCGCGATAGACATCAGGGGTTCCCCAGGGATAAAACATGAAAAAGGGGAAGGGTGCCTTCCCGTGCTAAACCATTGTATTGTTGACTTTCCTCTGTGAAATACACCTAGTGTTTGATCTAAAGATTTGTACTCGCTTAACTGCACATTACTTCCACTATTATTTGGAATTTCATCATTTTTTCTCTTTGGTTTATAAACTGTGGAAGATTTTTCAAGCTATTAACATTTTTTTTTTTTTTATTAAATCTATATCAAAGATTTTTTTGTTAATATATAATTTATGATAAATATAAAGAATGCAATAAAAATGTTTCGATTTACTTTAAGTAAATAGTTTGAGTATATTTTAGCAACAAAGTTTGCAAAGCAATGCTTCAACAAACTACTGGGAGATCTGATAACCGCAATTTAGTACAAATGGTTTGTTAACTTGTCGAAATTTAGTTTACTTACTGCAAAGTCTGAATGAGAATGCGTCATTAGCACGACAATCTTGCTAATCATCTAAAACTTCATTTCACAGATTCAAACATGAAATTAAATCAACAGAACTTTTCACACTTTGTGCTTTATTATTGTTTTTAATTATTTTTAGAAATATACCTTCATTAGATATTGGTATTCACTTAAAGTGTATTTAATTGACAGGTTAAGAAAGATAATGGGTGTATCTGATGTTAATGATTAAACATCCCCTTTTATTAAAAGTGCATATGCATGTACAATCTCTTGTACGTAAATTTGTCCGGCTTCACCGCTGGCAAATCTGCTCTTAAGCTCCAGTACGGCACCACCTGTCCGCCGTTTCTACTGTTCATGGCACGCATGCGTAGGGCGGTCCCCGTCGTGACGCCGACGCTTTAGGGTTTCATGAGCGTCTCTTACACCCGCAACTGCTATACATTGATCAGTACAGCACACCGCGTTGCTTACTCGGTAACTATTTGTCCGTATATATTCTAGACCCAAGTCGCGACTACCGCAGTTGGTTTAGAATGTGCGTGCGAGCATCATTCTATTAAACTTTACTCTATCCTTGATTTTCATCACTAACAATAACATTATGTGATTTTAATCTTTATAAAAAAATAAATAAATAAATTCAAGTTGGTAAATAAAAACTGATAAAGTAAAAACAAATTTTAAACAAATTTTGTAAGTGTTGGGTGAAAATCAGTACGTCTGAATTTTCGGCAGTTGTGTGTATTTTCCGTTTTATCAATTTATTATTTGTGTTACTGTTTTGTTTCGAGGTCATATATGTATCCTTTAGTCGGTCGCGTTTTATTTTGAAAATCGTAGCGAAAAGTTGCCGTCGTGGCGTAAACCCTTTCATTGTGGTCAGTTTGCGATTGTATGAGCAACGTGCTCAACCCAGAAACGTCCATGTGTTTGGTCGAGCAATTTTTCTCGTCCAAACTACTTATTGAACTGATTGGTCCATTGTGTGAGATGTAAGAAATCTTGAAAGCAACATCCGGAAGAACGTCGGTAACTTCCGAAATCGTGAGCAACAAGTCACAAAGAGTAGAGAAGAGGGTTGCAATCATCCCTATACCGATTGTTTTCATAGAAACTGTTGGCAGAAGGTCCTGTAGTTTCTTTAAATAGTTTTATTGTTGCATATAAAGCACAATTTAGAACTATTGTCTTTTATTTTGTGAAAAAAAAACGGACTTTTTTTTTGCAAAACTGAGACTGTGAACTTGTTTAATTTGGGTTGTTCTTCTCGTCGCCATCACGCCGATTTTTGGGTTAAATCGCTGTCGCTGCAGAGTATTCTCATGCGTCTGTTGTGCCGAGGGTGATGACCTGAGAGATCCACAATGGACCTCGTCAGCTTCGGCTGCTGTGCAATTGCATTCATCCTCTACTACAATACGCTTGAAGCCGGTTTCGTCTACGATGACCGGTAAGTTCTAGTATTACCAAATTAAAGGGATATCCTAATATTTAAATCAAATTTCCATTGGCAAACTCAAAGCAACAGTTTACATGTCATCCTAAACAAAATATTTACTCATCGATGAAATGTTGTAAATAGGTCAATATTACGACAGTATAAATTTACGTATTAATTATAATTACAGTAAAATCTAATCTAGTTTTTCCAATTACACTCGTTCACTACTTCAGCATCTACTTTTGCCTGACGAAAAGTTCCTTGAGAAAATTACTAACAAGTTCACTGAGTCCGGGAGAAAATTGCTCTTCCGCCGAAAACTCACTTGAAAAAATAAAGTTTCGTCATCAGACAAAGTTACGAATTAAATGTCGCAAACTTGACTCGAATTTTCTCTTTTTGTTCTGATGGATAATTACATTTGTTTCTAGTAAACTACGATGTAATTATTTATTTACTAAAAATTTATAAACATTTATATTCAAACAGAATTTTAATCAAACTTATTATTAATTTATATTTAATTTATTCAATTTTGTCAGTTAAGAGAAATAAATTCATAAAGATTTAAAATTTTTAGACAGTTTAGTCTAGTATTTTAAAATAGTTAATTCAGAAACTTGTATATGTAACTCAAAAACTAACACCACTAATAAAAAATAACCAGAAAAATGATACATTATCTTGATTGCTATTAATAATTAATTTACAATTGAATTTATATAAAAAAAATATTTTTAATAAAATGATTATATTTTTGTTTATTTTGTGATCATATGCAACGATTATTTTAAGCATAAACACTATCCATTGCTTGGAACGGACCTTTGCTGACATTTGATCTCAATCAGACCAGAAGGTTATAGTCTTTTACCGTACAGTGTTCAAACGGATTTTGGATTAAGTTCATTTAGTTGCAATCAAGATGAAATTGTGTTATAAATACCCAATAAAATTATTAACTTTACATTGTAATATATTATTAACTCTGTAATATGTTATTGCATGTAAAAGTAATGTCCTATTTTTTGTATCAGTAATAAAATATTAATATTCAATTCAATATGTTATAAAATATATTCGGTGAAATTATGGGCTCATTCCATGTATAATGAAAATATAGGAGTAATTTGAAACGTAAAGAAAGTAAATAATGTGTTTATTTAGTGTAGCAAGTATGGTGTAATGTTTTCGCAATTTAATTCTAATTACAGTATGCACATTGTCCATGGTAGTCGGGATCTGAATAATCCAAACGCGAGGAATATATGAATGCGTCTCATACAAACCGGAAACGAAACAAATGCTAGAAGGAATGGAATGGTGTACGTTGGTGCTGCGGGTAATTCGCCTCCGTAAATATTTGTCTTCGCAGCCCTCGGTTGCCTTTTAAACGTGTTTAGCAGATCCGCGGCTCGCGTACCACGCCGTCCGGGTAATAAAGCATATTCCTAGACGTATATTTGTATAAAATTTTAATAAAATATGAGCAGTGCGCGCCGAATATAAAGTGGCGAATTTCAGACAGCGCCCTCTCAGCTTCGGCCCCAGCAAATTGCCTACGGAAATCTCAAGCGAAACAAAATTAAAGAATAATATGTTTTCTCTTCTGCTCCCGGAGAATATGTTTCATATTATGTTCTGATCGTATTCTATTTTCATTCATTTTTATAACTTTTCTTTTAATTTTTTTATTATTCTACTTAAACTTTATTTGTTCATTACAATATTATTATATTTCCTTATTACATTCTGCAACTAAAATTAACATAAACATACCTTAAATAATCACTTAAACAGAAAAAAATATTATTCTCTTAATCTTCTTATTAATATATGAGAAGGATTTAAAAAAGGTCACTGGTTACATAATAAAACTATATATACAAAAAAAACTTCTATAGTCGTACCCACGAAACAATGTAATTACGTAATTATTGTACGTTTACATGGCACCGTCCCGCGATTGCCATTGTTGTTATATATAACATAAAAACTGAGTACACTACATAAATAATTTTTCGAATAAAGTTGCGACGTACTTCACATTAATGAGAAGTATGTTAAAGAAGCGTTATGAAGATAAACCAGATAGTAACGTATGTCAAAATTAAAATAGCTGCTTATTATTATGTAATTACGTTGTTTTGTGGCGACCAGTATATAAATTGAAACAAACAGAAAAATTCATTTTTCTTATATGGAATTAAACGACTCAAGAAAATTTTATAATAACATTGATTACTTTATTATATAAAACCCATAATAATATATCTATCAAACGAGCAAAAAATATAAGGTAATTTTATTTCGATAAATAATAAATTGTTTATTGATAAAACATCTAATTTTATTGTAAATTCTTGCGTGTATATATAAATTATTACTTTAGTCATTAAATTTTAAAGCTAATTATATATGAAACATGAATGCTGTAATAAATAATATTAAATAGTTTTACCTTAAAGCTCGTAATATTAACATTATATTTGTTGAATATACAAATATTTATGGCATGGAATAAGTTTCCATGTTTTCCATTAAAGGCTTTTTTATTTATTTAGTACTTATATAAGTTCATAAATATAATATTATGAAAAAAAAA
>CM008233.1:17115399-17126994 GCA_002278615.1 Pogonus chalceus | reverse complement strand
AAATTTCAAGAAACATCAAAAGCAAAGAAAAAAGAAACAATGACATACAGTTAACGAAATATGACTTTCTTTGTATATATAAAATAAAAAATTGTATAAAATTTTATTTAAAAATAATGAATGTTCAGTATTTCATTATGTTTACTGAGTAAAGATATATTTAAAATTTTCTGTTCCATTTTGACTTTAGTTTTAACAAAATATTTGATGAATTAGGGATTTTCTTATTTTGGCTGTATATCAATTTTTTATCATAAAGTGGCATAAAACCAGTTTTATTTTATAAAACTAATTGATTTATGCATGAAATTCAATACAGAGTTGTATTTTGTTTGTTTTAAAACACAAATATAAATTAAATCACTATTTATGTTTTGTTGTGGAGCATTAATGGCTTTTTATTTATAAAGGTACAATTTGAAATAAAATATTACCGTTTTTTTTCATTATCAAATAATATATAAATATGCAATTTACCTTTTAGTTCTAAAAATTAACTCTTTCATGTATATTGTTGTAACCCTACCGTGCTATTGGAAGGATTTTCGTAGTAAAGGTTTCTTTAATAAAACACCCACGAAAATACAACTAAAATAATTTATTTAAAGCGAATCTTTTATTCTAATGTTAAATAATGCTGCTTTTTGATTTTGATGGTTTGGAAATGAGATGTCTGAACTCTGATTTTAGACTCTGATGTTGCTGAGTTGTTACTAACTTCTGAACTGATTTAGACTGACTTAATTCTAAATTATTACTTATATTTATTAAGGTTTTTGGCGATGGAGAAGGGATGTTTCCAAGAAATACATGTGTGGAAACAGATGTCTTTACATAAAAAAGATATAGGGTGGTTAATTTAAATAACAGTGATATGATTATTGGTGATAGGGGATGCAGCGTAGTCTAAACAACTTATTGACTTTATCTAAATATTATCAAGACATATGTTTAGACTTAAAAAGTATGTTATGAAATATAAATATACAAAAACAATGTGTAGATTAAATTTAAATATAAATAAAATACATAGAAAATAATTAGTATTAACTAATAACAATAATAATATATTAAGAGAATAGTGGGGACACAACAATATATTTACTAAATATTGGTAAAAATATTAATAAAATGAAATATAATACTTAAAATAAGTGTGACAAATAATATATATTTAAATTCGTGAAATTACTATATAGTTTTGGATAGAACAATAAATTTGCACGAAAAGCAAACTCAAACGAAAGAAATTTAAGAAAGGAAAAGAGGTTGAAAAATGTCGGAACACTGCGAATGCCGTTCATTTACTTGACAACTCGATAAGAGTGTAGCCAAGGCGCCAAATGTTAAGATTATTACCAAGAAAAAACGGTACTAGGCCAAAAGGTTAACAACTATCTTCCCGTGTAATATATAGTCACAAAGAAAGGTGTCATTGATCTTATCATTCACGTTATATATTAGTTCGTGAAATCAGTAGGCTTTGTTTTACAATATTTCATTCCTAAACAAGGATACGCCATCATTTTTAATTTTACTTCTATTATAAATTATTTATCTTAATCTTTGTGGTTGAATTCGATTTTGAATGTTTGTAATAAAAATCAATTTTAGTAACTGATCTCTTTTTTTCAATTGTTGATTAAAATTACACGTATTATAAGTTTATGTTATTTACTTTAGTTATCAGTTCTCTGCTATAGGACATTAGATTATATTTTAAAGATGTTTGGTCTTAAAGTTCTCTTGTTAATTACGGGTTAGAATAGTTAGAATAAATAATGTGATAAAAGTAACTTGTTTGTTCATGATTAGTTTGTAAAACATAAAATCAATAAAAAACTTCTAAGAATCAAACAATATTTATACAAAAGGAAAATGAAGAAATAAATAATATTTCTAGGGAAACAACATTTATAATATTAGGAGAACCGATTCAGAAAACGTCAATATTTTGTACTTGGAATAAATTTGAAAATTTAAAAAAAAGTCTGACTGTATCGTTGTAGTTTAGATTAAGGCTGCGTTTAAAATTCTCTCAATTAACTTCTTACGGGATTGCAGTTGTTAAGGTGCACTAAATTTTAA
Source organism: Pogonus chalceus (assembly GCA_002278615.1). Taxonomy (NCBI): domain Eukaryota; kingdom Metazoa; phylum Arthropoda; class Insecta; order Coleoptera; family Carabidae; genus Pogonus; species Pogonus chalceus. The sequence continues at coordinate 17,124,906 of CM008233.1, read as the reverse complement.
TGAAGGCTCCCTAGCCCTATCTATGAATTAATAACTATATCAATTTCAATATTTTGAGGTGTGTTTCTATACTAAAAATGCAACAGCAGTGCATTATTCTTTTTCTTTGTCTTTGAATGAAGTATCTTTATCATATTCACAACAGCAAAAATANTAATTTATAGAAAAAATTAAAAATTAATTTGCTGAACTAACATATGTATGTATGTATGTATGCATGGTTTTTTTTTAGTGCTTAAATCATTTACGTATGAACTTATGTACATATTTCATTATTGTACAATATCAATAATATATTTAAAACTACACGAAAACAAAAATAAAACTTAAGTTACTAAGATCTTAAATTTAAAAAAAAATATAGTATCAAAATTTCACTAATACTTAATATCACAGGCAAAAAAATTAAGTTCACTATATGAAATGCAGTAATTATAAAAAATAATATATATCTTTTGTCATAATCAATTTAAATATAAGTTAAATTCCTATTTTGTGACTCATATTTTCGACTCCGAACCAATTTTGTAGATTCAGCTTATAACTCCGTTATATGGCTGTTGCAGAGAGGCTGAACTGATTAGTGATATAATGATGCAAAAATTATGTAGTTGCATACGCATAAGCGCATAAAAGTTTTTCCAAAATAGTTTAATAATGTAAGAAAAATTTGAAACTTTTTCTGCATATTTATTAATCTAAATTCAATGCGAAGCGACGTATCTTTTTAATTTTTTTTTTAAATCATTTATTTTATGAGTTATAAAGTTTATAACAAAAAATATAAACAATAATTATTTATAAAATATGGCGGTCGATAGCTACCATTCAGACCTTTCCAACCATGTGTAATAATCTATTATATATATTTTTTTACTAAAGTTGTATAAGAAGTCGTTTGAGATGTGATTTAAACGCAGCCTTAAACAAGAAAATTAGTTGTAATAAAAAACTTATATTGGAAAAAGACGATTCAATTAACTTTATAAATATGAATTTATTATCAAAAGAATTTTAGTTTTTTATGGATTAGTAAGTCCCACTAGAGCAGAATTTCCATTCCAAACATGTTGCATACTATACTTTCTCAAATACTATAAATGTAGTTTGACAGATATGTATTTTAATAATTAAAAATAATTATTACATGGCGCCACTTTTGAGTTCTATCTTATAAGGTAATATAAACTTCATATTACCTTATTAAACACTAGTGCATAACAAAACTGCACAGTTTCGTAGAATATAACCATTTTATGATTGAAAAATATTCAAGAACGGTATTAAATTCTGTTACAGTATAAGAGAAATATTATTTTAAATTATATCTTATTGTTAGGATTCATGATAATACTTCTCATTGATTCTTAGAGTTGATAAATGCGGTTTTGATATATGTGATGACATTGGATGATTAATTATCTGCACTAATCAAGAGATACCTGAATTAGCATTCACTTCTCTACCAGTTGCTATGGAGTACCTTTAATGTACTATCATATTTATTAAATGTAATATTTAATTAGAAATGATTCTTTGTCTTTTTGCATGTTTGTTTTGTGTATTATTAAAAATAATAAATATAATATATAAGAGAAAGTAACCAAAGACTAATAACTAAGGAACAAAGTAATTCAATTAAGATGTTAATTAAATCAGATGCATAGCATTATTCGTTTGAATTCATTTAAAATAAGTCCTCGTCATGAGAAGCAGTATGCATTGCTAGTAACTGCAATATTACGGCACGTTCTAATATTACACAGAGCGTTACTGATGCAGTTTTCCTATTTCCATTAGTAATAAGATTATCCTTATTACCATAAAGGCAGGCTCACCTGGCACACATATGGAAATCAATCAGTGACGTGCGCCCGTTTTATTTGCATTGGGGGCATTATGTGCCGATGTTACCGCCAACATAGTTTACGTATAAATTAAATGCATTCATTATTAAATCGCATCCGTTCGTTTAATCACATTATTATGAAATTTTGTTTTCGTTCCATATTGCTTTTAATTTTAATATCTCCCATTATATTTAATACTATCATATTTGCATAAGTATGTTTTATTATCTCATTAAAAGTTCTGATTTTTTAATTTCTTTAATAAAATTATAAAAATAATAATCTGAAAAGTTTATTTTATTGATAATTAAATTTGAATTATTAAATTGTAATAATGAAATGTTTGTATTTAAATTCAATATGTGATATTAATTTAAATTTCATTTAACAAAGTATTAATACTGTAACATAATGTTCCATATTTTATAAATATTATTTAGTTTAAATAGTGACAATAAAAATTATAACACTTATTGCATTTTAATTATTATAAATATTCAATAATATCCATATAATTGGTAATAGTTATTGTTGTATATTTTCATATTGGTCATAGTGTTTAATATGCATTTGTTTTCAACAAATAGTACTTTGTTTTTGTAGAAATGGAGATAAATTAATTAAGTTAATTAAAAAATCTATATTTAGTGTTTCATAGTGATTACTTTCTAATCGGATCAATTGAGCTGCACTATTTTTATTACTGCTGTAGAATAGTCTAAGCCACGAAACAATGTAACTGCATAATCATTGTATATTTACATGGTACTGCTCCACGATTTGAAACGTTTTATGTGTTCCGAAAAAGCAGTTGTTACTATATTTATGAACGGTTTATAAAAATGTCTGTTTATTATTATGCAATTATACTGTTTCGTGGCCCCGACTATAACCAGCTTATAGCATGTGAGAGTGATGGATACAAGTGATTATATTTTTCATTTTGTATAATAAATTACTTTATTTTCGGATAATGAAATTTTACGTAAGTTTGCTCATTATTATTGTAAAGATAAAATATTTAAATAATTTTCAAAAATTTATGCAATTGCATTTTATATATAATTTTATTAATTTCCATTTGTAGATATGATACATAAAACATCTAAAATTGTAATTTTGATAATTATTGCTTTGAAAATAGAAAAACTGAATTAAGTTTTAATGAAAAAATGGTTTTTATATTGTTTGTTTTTTTTTCTGTAAACGTGCAAGGAATGTTTTTATTGTACTGATTTGGTTGATTTACTTGAAATAAACGCAAACTCAACGGTTCTTTGATTTAAAAAAAAGTGACAAAAAAACGAGTGAGAAGAAGTTTTCTGCAACAATTTTTCCTTAACTCGTGTTTACAGCACAACCGTTAATTGCTGGCTTTCACGGCCAGACAACCAAAGAAAAAATCGACTCTAGATCTTCGGTTTTTATCAGTATTTGACCAGCACGCTATAATTCCTGGAGTTTATCCTCCATTCGGCCAGATGCGGGCAAACCCCAGCACATCGTGGGAGCCATGTCAGATGCCAAAGATCGGTTGCACTACGGACGGTAACTACAAAAGGCCTTATATTCTGCTGTGTAATCCGTTTGGGGAGATGCTTCGGCTACGAAAAAGATTTATAAATACACGAGACTTACATTCTACAGAATCTCGGTACTCGGAGAGAAAATATTATAAAAACTCTCTCATCTTATTTTATTTATTCTTTTTCCTAAGCCTAAAGTAAATATATTTAATTTTAGTTTTAAATTACATTTTAAAAATTCTTTTCTCCAGAGATTTACCCATAATATTTTTCATTTTAAATATAATAGATACGTTCTATTCTTAAGTATATGCTTTCTGAGTGCATTTATATAAGAATTTAGCACAAAAAGCTTGTTCATTCTTGATTTTTATATTTATTAAATACAATATACGACATAAAACATGAATTGTCCTGTTTCTTCTTATTTGTAATTAATAAATTGCTACTATGTTGTGACTGTATTTCCTAGAAATGCAAAGACAAGACCAAATATGAATATAAATAAAGGATGCATCACCAATTGTTTATTATTACTTAGAAATAATAAATGTTTAAAAGTCATATTTACTATTAATTTATGTAATGCACTCGCGTTTCTATTGTTCTTTGTCCTTATTCAGGATAAACAAATAGTATTATTGTTTAATCTTTCCTTTAACTCAAACCACTAAAGTAATAAAGTTTAATATCTAGAATTTCAAATATGCTTATATTTTGTTTCAAATTTGAAGTTATGCCATTTGGATAATTAGAAGCCCGCCAACGTATTTTACCTAATAAATTATATGCGAAGTTTATAATGCTTGTCGTTTAATTGGAGCTTTAAGTTTTGCAATAATAACTTTCCTCATTGATCACTTGCACAATTGAAAATTTAACCCGAAACTTTGAATTTGTTAGACAAGAATATTACAACTTCTAGTATAAATAATAATTCCTCAAGCAAAGCTTCAATGTTACATGTCAATATTAAACATAGCTGTAAGAAGATGGTAAATTTGCGGTATGCTATTAAAAAAAATAATAAAAATATTATAGATACAAATGTGAAATACATATATACAAGTATATATGCATATCTAGTCATGAGATTTTCATTCAAAACGAATATCGCACTGATTAAACTCCAGGCAAGAGGAAATTCTCCAATTTATATTCAGACGTAGATGTGTAAAAATAAACAGAATGAAATTCATCCTACACTCTATTAAACAAGGAGCCGATGTTACACAATGTTCGCGTTATACTGTATTTCACATTTTAATTGCAATTTTTCTAAATAATCTTATTCTGCAGTCAATGCAATTCCATCTTTTTCCTAAAAAGATATTTGCAATATTAGTTTTATCATAATAAATAATAAGAAGTCACAGAGCATTTCACCCATTCTTTATAATGAGATCTTAATAGAATTTAAATATTCGTCATGAACAAGATTAAACCAGTCATGTTCAAATTTCAAACTCATTCAACAAATAATATATTGAGAAAAAAAAACAAGTTATACAATGATCTTCTGAGATTCTAAAGTATCAAAAGTATTTAAATGATAAACGAACATTAAAAATCAATAAAAATATAATATAAATTGAAAGGTACTTTTGTAGAATATACTTTCAAAATTGAAAATTGAAGAAATATGATTAAAATAATGAAATTTAAATTCGTTTTCATTATAAATAAATACTTTTATAAAGTTACAATAGTAATGCAAACTAATTTTCAGGGTGACTAATTATTAAATGAAAGTCATGTACGTAAATAAAAGTACCATTTTGAATTCAAAACTTGTAACATTTTGTAAATTAGTAGCTCGAATTGCACAAAAATATACAAATGAAAAACATTTGTAGAATATAGAGTACTTTATATAAGAGTGTATTGCATTCGAAATATATAAGCGGGTATAGCATGGAAGGAAAAAGCAGTGCAAAGAAGACAGGACGAGAAAAGCGACATTCACTCCGGACGTGGAGATTGATTTCGGCTTCTTGTGCTATACCCCCGGGAAAAAGAAAACTAATCGTCTTCTAATGCTAATCAATGGAATTTCCTGATTCCTTTTTGTTGGACCGAGTAGATAATTATTTTATCGCTGACATCGTTTTTATTTCTTCACAAAATCACCAGATATCTCTAATCTGTGACATTTTCTTAATTATTTTCACCTGACTAGATACAAACTCCACTTAATAAAAACTTACATTTTCGCAAACTATCAACTGATCAAATCATCTGTAATTCAGTTATTTTTAGAAAATAACTCCAATACTTTCTTTTATAATCAATTAAATCTATGTTTTATAGATGTTCACTTTTACTAAATTCAAAATCAAGTCATACAGTTTTGGTTAAAGTTCCAAACTTATTAGATAATATACTATTTATTAATTATTGTAAAAAAAATCTACTTAAAACTATTTCTTATCTATTTAGTTTTTGAATTTGAAAATGTGTATTTAGTTTATCTTCCTTCTTTAACCATCATACTTAAATATATTCTTCAAACAGCAGTTAGTTTGAAACATTTAATTTCAAATATAAACGTTCGTATCTCTGATATAATTTTAACATGAATAAATATTAATTGTTCGCCTGTATCGAGTAATAAAAAAAAGTAAAGCGGTATAACTTTTGATACATATGTGGGCAATATGGTGCGCGTTCTTGTGATGGCTGTACTCATTTCACGGTTTACGCACTACCGCGCCAAACACGACGGCGCTTAGCGATTCACTGCGGAAGGGACGCATCGCTGACCGGTCTCTCACACCAGTGACGGGCTTCTCTGCCATGCTGTTGGCTACTCAACATTCAATGTATTACAGTGCATATATTCACATTACTTTATTGTTATAAATACACTAGGGCATCAATTAAATTAAATATTTTAATTTTTAATTCAATTTTAAAGTAAAATATTGCTTTTTTCATTTTATAAAATACAAATAATTATTTTATTTCAAAAGTAGGTCGTGCAAACAACTGAATCGTCATGAAGTGTTTAAAGATAATATTTGAGTACATAATTTTATGAATTTGCATAAAATATATTCTTTTCCAGAGAAATAATTCTAAATAAGACTTATTTACCATTTAGAGTTTTTTTTTTTACAAACATAATTATAAAAACAACATAAACAGAACCTTTAGGCATTGTACGAACACAATCAAAAGAAATATTTAAGTAAATTGACAAAGAATATAAAAAAGAAAGACGCACGCGATCTTCGTAAAAATATGGGTGTAAACATTCTAACGATGTGGACGAGTACAAAGCAGTATAAGAAGAAGTAGAATAAAACAAGAGAACTAAGGCTACTGTGATGAATGAATGTCGTGGATTCAGAGATGCAGCGATGGTGGCGAAGTGAAGTGTAGAACAGCGTTTATTTTAGCAGTGGTTTTCTTCTGCTCTTAAACTATTTATAAAGGATAGAGTTTTTTGTTTTTCTTTACATTGTTGCTATGATTAATTTTGAAATATCTATTTTCAAAGAAAATTTCTTTAAATCAAATAAATCATTATTTCCTGTCAATTATGAGTGATATTAGACTTCATGAGAAAATACATTGTTTTTAGTAGATGTTAAATATATTTGAATTTAAAAATACTTTGAAATAATTATTACGCTAATTATTCAAAATGAATTATATCAATAATTTAAATTTTTAATTTTGTAATTTCAATTCTACTATGATAAAACTGTTTATTTATATTTATAAAAAATTATAATTTTTGTTATTTATCGAGTATTTTATAATTAATTATAATCTAAAATATTAGTGTGCAGCTACAAAATACTTTTAACTTGTAGATTTTATCAGTTGCTTAGTGCCTGTATACACGCATCTAAACAAAATAATTAAAGAATTTTTTTACCTTAACTATTATAATTATACACAATAATTAAATGTTTTAATTAGGTTACGTGGAATTATTTCTAATTTTCATATGTATTTATGTTTTAAATAAAGGAAAATTTAACTTTAAATAAAAAGTAAAAATGCTTAAGTCAATAATATTGATGCATATATAATCCTCTATTATTCATTATTAATTTATATAATTGGACCCAAAGGGCGGTGTTTCATTTGTTTTTTGCATTAACTTTAAAATAAAGCGTACACAGTTTTTCAAGAATTAAAATCGTTTTATTATAATGAAAACTATTAGTACAATTCCACCAAATAATTTTTATATTTTCAATAACTAATTTCTCATTGAAAATATTTAATTATGCTAGTTGTTAATACTTTAAATATAATGGAAAACAATTGTTAAATATGTGGTATTTGTTATATCAATAAATGTGTTATTTAAGGTTAAGTCGAAGGAGCAGCCTCGTCAAATCGCAAGGTAAATGTTGACACAGTCGACAAAGAAGATGAAATGATGAGCGCGAATTATGAACAAGTTCGTAAAATAAATAAAATTTAACATATACTCCTGAAGTTTCTATAATTTCATGACTTTATACTTTGGTTAAAATATTATATGAAATGTTCAAATATTTAATAAACTTATAAAATAAATATGCGGGCATTTTTTAAGCATATTAAAAATTAATAAAAAACTGGGTATGTTAATAAAAATGTTTTAATTTCTTGAAGTGTACTTTGGCTTCACCACCATCTTAATATTAATAAATAATACAAAAGCCGGAAAGTCTTAAAAACTAACTAAAGTTTTATGTTATTTTAAAACAAAAAATTAATTTGCTGAATAGATAAAATTATTAGCATGCGAATGAAAATATTTAAACAAAATATACGTTAGTATAATCTCAAGCGCAATTTGGTTTTAAAACTGTTATGAAATTTAATTCAGATTTAAAAACAAAACAAAAAAATGCCGATATTATTTTATTAATCATTAATTATTTGAAAATGTAATAAAAAAACATTGATAATTCAATTTGATATAAATTTGTTCATATTTGTGTAAAGAGCTTCCATAAAATTTGAACAAGTTTAAGCAACATTATAGTCCACAGTCATAGTTATAATCAGTTTTGGTAACATACATTTAGTTTGAAACTGAAGTGGCTTATTAGTGAACTTTTGCAGTTCACGGAGCAATTGAAAAATATTGCGTTGTGGAACCACTTGGTGCATACTTTTACATTGCACTGCAAAGTCATTAAGTCCATTGCAATTTCACTGTTGTATTGTTAGCAACAGCAACATACTTGAATTGCTGTAATTTTCATAACTAGTCATTTTCCATGGTAACCTGTACGACTTGATTGTGCAACTGGGAAAAATTTCCAAGAATACTGCCAGCTGCAGTTTGTTCATATTATACTTTCTGGAAATATTGTTCTCGAGGGTTGATGCATGAGGGAGACCACCAGGTTAATAACCTTCTTCATTTTTATATTTTTAAACACAATTTTACTACCCTTGCAATTGTTTTTATTTTATTTTTTTAATTTCAACTGTATTTAATGAATAATACTACAGTAATAAATGTTTGTTAAGCGTTTATATTATTTTTATTATAAATTGAATATAAATTTGTCCAGAAGAATTGTTTGTTATAATGGTAATGTAAAATGCAGACATTTATTCCTTAATTAATACTATCTTTCCGGTTCTTGATTTTCAATTTAAAATGAAATGAAAAGTAAATACTCTGGGTGAATATTTTCAACCATTTTCCGTTGTCTACTTATATTGTATTTAAGCATTTATATGTAAATAATGATTTAGATTGTTTCATACAATAATATGAAATAAATTAATATTTGCTGTAATATACAAGAATGTATTTTTCAATAACAATTTTACTGGTGAATATTATTCAGATATTCATAGAAATATATAATATGTACCTTTATTTATTTAAAGAAACACAAAATATGAACAAGAATAGAGTTAAATTATTAAGCAAAATATTTATGTTTATGTTAGAAGATTGCAAACAATTATTCTTCTCTATTGTTGTTCAAGAAAAATAAAATTAAAAGTAAAACTATTAAATATAAAACTTTAAAAGTGTATAATGCACTAGTATGTTTTCTTAAGGTTTATGATTAATTTTTAAAATTCGTTTTTCTTCAGTCGCTATACAAAATAGGCGTTTTGCGCCCTCTTTTGTTAGCGCAAAATGGTACTTTGCCGCT
>CM008233.1:17069687-17091074 GCA_002278615.1 Pogonus chalceus | reverse complement strand
TACCGAAAACTTTAAAAGTGTTTTTCTCGAAACTGGGTGCCACTTTTTCTCGGGAACCATTCAATGAAATCTCTTTAATCTTTATCGGTAATGAGTAATTCGACTAAACTTCATATTTCTAAAGACTTGTTTAAATATTCCTATACCAACTAAATATTAAACTTCTGCCATAAGTTGCTTATAAGGTTTAAATTTAGTAAAATCACTAGCTGAAGAAACTAGTTTAAAAGTGTATAAAGAAATTTAATTTTAAACTTTTTAATTATTTAAATATCTTAACATATAAAAATAAAATAATTTTATTCCGTTATTACGGGATATGAAGTTTTAACTGAAGTGTATTTAATAACTTCAGAATTTTCCAGCTGATGATTTTCAAACGATAAATTTTTCATGAGAAATTTTAATATTTGCAAAGTGAATGAATTCTAAACACTTTTATTAGACGATATCAACGTTGATAAGTTACTGATGTGTTGACATCTTCGTCAAAATCGTATTATGTGGAAAAACTTTTATTTGTACGAATACTTCAACTGTTAAACAGCTATTTCATATCACTCAACATAACAATCAACACGTTTTCAATTTCAGGCAAGATTTTCAGCCAGTCAAGTGTAAGAAAAATCAATTCTTGTCGCCCGCTGTAACTGGCTGCACGCTTTCCTTGTGAATGAGATAAACATCTGCAAATATACAACTGGTTTGTATCATAATAAAATTTTATTGAACTCGTGACAGCGAAAACGACGATGTTGATCAATAAAAAGTTGAGAATATCACTTGAAAAATGTAGATAAAAAATACGGAAGAAAACTTATATCTTATAAGTATATAAATGAAAAACTAGGTAACTTCTTGCTTTTAAATATAATTAATTTTGTAAAAATATATAAGAAAGACTTTCTATTGTAATATTTTTTTTTTATATACATAAGTATTAAAATGTAAGATAAAGATTTTTGCGAATTCAAATTTTTTTCATTATAATGATGATTCTTATTTGAAGAAATGAATAGATTTCATCTAGAAAATTATAAGTAATTCGTTGTATACTGTCGAAAAACTGTCCTATTATATAAAGCTTTATTGTAGTGCTTTAAATAAAAGTTAAAAAAGTGAAATAAAAAAGAAAATCATTACCGTGAAGGCGTGAAGTTGTTATACAGTGTAGAGAGAAAATCTTCACCGTAGAACCTTTCCACGTAGATTGTTTTTTAACTAGAATCGTGTCAAATTAGCACACGGTTCGTGACTTCCATGCAACACTTCGCTCAGCTAACAATCCGAGGATTCCGGCGTTATGTATATTTTATGCAGCATCGGTGTATTCTTTCAGTTTTTATGCAAATAGGAAAATTATGGATGGCAACAAGAGAGTCTAGTAATCATAGTTGAGTAGCGAGTGCCACTTTTATGTGTTCCGCTCGCCCATTTTCCGGTATTAAATCGTAAAGGCCCGGCCAGATATATATAATATGGAGATGGAAGGTGAACGAGTTTTGACCCCCATGAATCAGGACTGGCTGTGGAAGACAAGAGAAAGCGCGCTCGTAAGACGGAAAAGAAAATCCGAAGTGCTATTATGTCTTTATTGAAAGACCATCACTTGCAGAGTTTCCAAGCTATATTTCTATAAAGGATTCTTCCTTCATTTTTTAATGCGCATGCGCTATTTTATCATTGGCGTACCTTTATATTTTCTTCATATTACATTTATAATATATAAACTCTACCATCAGCTATAAATGAAATCTTTTATATCTTACTGCAACCATATAATTGAAACGTTACACTTCAAAATTGAACAACGTTATTTTAGAATGTTCTAATTTGAATTTGATTAGTTATAAGTATTGCCCTTGATTCTAATAACTGAAAACATCCGCAACTTACTAAGAATATTAGTCTACTAATGACTCAGAATAAACAAAGAAATTTTATGGTAAATACAATCATCAGAATATGGTAAAAATTTGCTAATCATCTTCGATGATTGTGATTACTATTTTTATTATTAAATCTCTTATCGTTATTATAAATTTTATCATCTTTATGGTTATCGCTATCACTACCTCTTAGAAAACTTAAATGTTTTCATTTCTTATATCAATTTTACTGAAAGTTAAGATAAAAGGCTAGTAATTAGATACTATAAAAAATGAGCTTCTAGGTCGATAGTTATTTAATGAATTTAATTGAAACATCAAGAAGACAAGATGGATTAAATTTATATTTCTTGGTATATTGTATTATTTTCTGTAGCAATTAAAGATTTTTCGACCTCTTGATTTACGTATAGAATAGCCAATAAATGAGTGTGTATGATGTCTATGATGGAGAAGCAAGCAAAACTCCTTGCCATTGAATATCGATCGATCTTGGATGGTAGTAGAGTTGGTTTGTTGGACAAAGAGCGCGCAGCGAATCTGTCAAATCCGTACCCTATTTACATTAACACGCTCCGTATAATCACGGAATGCTAGCTGAAGCATTTCAACACCAAACACATTCACGTTTACATACATATTCACGATTTGCCTGGTACAGTGGCACCAGCCGACGGACAAACACACGGATGATTGCAAACGGGCGATTAAAACGCGTTGCGTTGCGTGGCGTTACGTTACGTTACGTTGCGTTTCATTCTCTTCATAACTAAATTGAGACAACAGATACAGAACCAGTGGTAGTCGTGCTGATGCTGCTGCTTTTCATCATTGCGCAATGTTACATTCTACGAAACATTAATACACATAATACATTTCAAACAAACAATGTATTGTTTTGAATCAGTGTCAGTTGCACAATTTGACAGATTTCTATTTTAATGTCTATCAATGTTATTCTTTCATTTGCAAATTTTCCACATTCGATCATTTTGATACATTTTCAAATACATGTTTTCTTTTCATTTACGTTAAACAAATTTTATTGTTCTCCTTCTATTATACTAAATGATTACTATGTACTTATAATCTATTCATTAAAACAAAATTATTCCCTTTTAATTAAAAGTATATCATTCTATTTAATATAATATTTTGTAAAATATTAAATAGTTAAAAGAGATATTTTAATTTTAATAGTAAATAAAATACAATGGCTTACACTGAAAATCATTCCAGTCTATTTTAAAAGTTGTAGTTTGTATATTTCAACTTAGCAATTTTTTTCTTTCATAACTTAAATCCATTAATTGTAACACTATTTCAGGTTAAAGGATAAGAAATTTACATTTTATTAAGAACAAAATACATAAAATTTTAAATTACAATTAGACAGTTAGAAGCGTTTTATATATTCCTAAGCTAACGATCCAAAATACACATCCATGGTTACAAAAGAAAAGCTTCTCTATATTGCCAAAAAATATTTTAACACTTGAACAGCGCTCAAATTTAAATGTTATCGAGCATTTCTGGAATTTGTTGCAAAAAAAAAAAATTACAATTAAAGCTCTAAAAATGAAGACCTAAAGAATGTAGGAAAATTAAAATGTTTTTTTTTTTGGAAAATCATTGCGGATTCAATCAGGATACTTAAGGCCTATCAAGAAAATATTATCTTTGAAAATTCTTTTATTTTTGTTGCGAATTATCAGTTTTTAAGACTTCGAGTGTTTAGAATAATCAATGTTGATTTTTTTTTATTTTGTAATTGCGATTTTTGTATAAGTAGATTTAACTATTTGGCAGTTAAAATAATAATAAAAAAGAATAAAAATATTAAGTTTATAACTTTTGAGTAAAGCTTGTCCGACCTTTAGTTTGAGCTACTTTCCAAATAAGCTTATTTTTATACTCACTCAAAGCATCTAAGTCAAAAGAATTTTTTATGTACTTTAAGAAAATCGATACGTAAAGAACACTATTTGAAATAAAATATAATAATATTCTAAAAGTTAACATTATATATTATTTTAGTATATTTTAAGTTATTCATTGCTTGGTTAATATCTCATATAACAAAAAATATTCTATAAAAAAAAAGAATAAAAAATATTTCAATTTTTATATATAAGTAAATTCCGCGCAGGTATATAAGAGAACCACCGCGATTAAAAGTTTCTTTATAACTTTCAAAGTTCATAATCTGTTTAATTACTTAGGTTAAGTCAGCACATTTGGCTTAGATAACACCTCCATTATAAATTTATGTCTGGTACGCAGTTTGTGAAGATTTTCCACGCATCAAGGCATTTTGTGCAAATATAAAGCTACTTTAAAGTTGTTTGTAATATTCATTTATGTTGTTCAATTCAAATATTTCATTCATAACCGTTACTTTATTGCTGTTGTTTTACCTGTTATAAAAAAATGATTATATTTTGATTATTTATTTTTAATTTCGTTTTATTATTTAAAAATTGTATATTTTTTGTTTTCTTTTCAAGAATCAAAGTGATAAATATTGCATTTTATTGTAATGAATCACACTCAAACAAGCACGAGTAACATTAATAAAAAAATTAATTATATTTTTAGAACAAATATAAGCAAATAATTGCAATTTTTGTATGTACTATTGTACTTTTTTTTGTTAATTTTGTCAGTTCTGTACATATTATTAATATTGTTATGAATGCTTTGATTTTTTTTATTGATAAAATTTTGATCAATGTTATGTGTTATTAATTAGAATTTTTTTTATCAAACGATTCAAGTTTTCTGATCGATCTTAAATGTAATAAATTTTTTGCTATTCATTTATTATAATATTAAGAAGATGATAAAGATCTGCTTATTATTATGTAATTACATTGATTCATGGCGACGGCTTTATTCTATTGAAGATCTCAAATGAGGACGTGCAACTGAACTTGTAAGCCGCAAAAATTTATTAGTAGAAATACATGAAATAATTTCAAAATTGCAGTTACAATAAAGACGAAATTTACATCAATGAATTTAGCGTAATTTACTAAGAGCTGTAAGTTATCTGTTCTATTTTCAACTTTCAACTTTAACACAAGAACTCTTTCCAAACGGGGATATTTTCACTCAACTTTCAACTTTCAATATTAACTTCATTGACAGCAAACAGTAGTGACTTGTAATTTTTCAACATTAAATTTTTAACTTTTAACCGGGCAATATAAAGATAACCAAAGTATATTTTAAGTTTACATAGAACAAATAAATAGTAAGACAGACATTTTATCTTTGCATACATATTATTGTTGTACATTTATTTATTAAAGTATCATCATTAACTTTAAAATTTGCATATTTGCATTGCAAATAACCTTTAGCATAATGAGTTTCTGATTTGATTTCTTATGGTTTAAATAGTTTGCTGATGTTAAAATATGCGTTGAATGTTTGAGTAAATGTGAACGGTGAATAGATTTTTTGTCAATATATTTCCCAATAGTGAAGTACCATTACCGTTGGCGTATTCAGAAACTGTGAAATATTTGTATTCCAAAGTAAAATCCATCGGAAGTATTAGTAAAGTGGTCTTAATATTCACAAAAAACTATTCCGCCCGGGAACGTTTCGTAACGTTGAAAGGGAACTTGAAGCTGTTTCTCAAGCCATACATCGACCTTTTCTTTCGAGACGTCGGCATGAATCGTTCCGTCGAGAAAATACGATGTCGTTTCGACGAATGAGAACTAAAAGTAGCACTGCATCGTATTCGGTGGCCGTATTCCGTTTCGTCCTCTACGTCACTCTACACTACTGAACACTGAACAGAGAGAAGTTTGTGGGAGCAGATTGCAGAAATGAATTCCGCGCTATACGAATCAGTACCGTTAAAATTGCTTGCCTGCTTTATGTCCCACATAAAATGCGTCTTGCTTTGATGATGGAATCTGTTTTCTGTTTTTTCTTTTCTACTGTGCTATACCATTCAAATGCGGACTCAGAATACTTGCACTGTGGCGTGATATTCACTTAGTTTTCTTTTTTATTATGTACAATGCACAGAGAAAAATTCATTTTAAATATATTTCACGGATCAACGATTTCTCAACATTAATTTTACAAAACCAACCGTTATTTTTAAATATTATTTATATCATACAAACTTCATACACAATCAAACATTAGTTCTCTTGTTTTAAAAAACTTATTGCTAGTTATAACAAAAAATAAATGTTTATAAACTCATTATTCTCTTTATAGTTTAAACTGAAGCATTTCAAAAGCTTCTTTTCATCTCTAATCATAAGTTTACTTTTATATAGAATTAAATTCAAATAAACTAATTGAATGTATTTGGCATTTGATTTTTTTCTTTTAAATGGATTTAATTTGAAATTATGCAGTATTTTGGAAGTAAAATATATTTTATTCAGAGTGTGTTAGATTTTAATCCATAATTACAAGTTATTTGAATGGATGATTAAAGAATATCCATGTATAAAACTGGTGGAAATATCCATGAACAATTCCATTCCGTTTGGATGAATTAGAGATTGGAAGTGACGTTGGCCGTTAGTGGATATAGAGGACTCAGTCAGTCCACTTGTCCTGTCCTCTGTTGCGCCCCATTACGCCTGTTAGGCGCGTGAAAATCGAGCTTCAGCGCGCTCGATAAACATGTAAATACGTCACAGTGCGCTTTTCGAATGTCGCGCTACATTTGCATCTAGCATGGCGAACGATACGATAGGTATTACTGGGATCTACGCTGACTTATAAGCACTCACTGAAACACGTATTACAGTTTATTCTGTTCTCCTCTATTTTATAAACATAAATAATCAAAGTCAAACAAAACGAA
The DNA here is from genome assembly GCA_002278615.1 of Pogonus chalceus. NCBI lineage: Eukaryota > Metazoa > Arthropoda > Insecta > Coleoptera > Carabidae > Pogonus > Pogonus chalceus. The sequence goes on along the minus strand of CM008233.1, from coordinate 17,084,339 downwards.
CATTTCATTATTTGAATTAAATTGTTTGAAATTAACTTTACTTATTCTATGTTATCCCATGAAATTAATTCTAATCAAATTTAAATATTTACAAAAATATATTTTACAATTATTTAAATTTACAGAATACTACCATAGAAATTTCAAATTATTTTAATAAACTGCATATTTTATTAATAAATAATTTATTTAACATATTTCACAATAAAATAAATGCAATTTAATAAAAAAAATAAATTCAATTCATTTGCAAATACTTTATAATTCATATTGGGAACTAATTGATTATTGTTTTATAATATTTTATTTTTTAGAAAACATATAAATTGTTGGATTATAATGTTATTAATTTTGTTTATGAAATACCACATTGTAGATTTGATAAATTCAAAATTAATTTTAAAAAAATAATCATATATTTTGTGATAGAGTTTAAATTAATTTAAAATATAATACAGGTAAACACAATAAATGAATTATTGGATTTAAATATTAAAATGAACTTAAAATTTAATTTAAAACAAATATTTTAATAAAAGATTACGTGAGGTTTATGTTTTATCAAATAAAAATTAAATTGGAATGCGTTGCATTTGAAATATAGTCATTGTTTAAATAATTGTTAAAATTTGAACATTTAAAATTTTTAAATGGGATAAAAATTATCGATCGAACAGGAAAAATAAAAAATATATGATTAGAGTAATATACTGTAGTAAGAGGGTGTGTGTTGATTCTTCAAACACCGGTAAACAAACAAGTCGCGACTGGTGCATGACCAAGGTACTTATCTTATAGAAAGCATCGAGGAATAGTAAAGAACACAACCAGAGTATATGAGAATATAAATCTGATGTAAGTACGTAATGAGTAATGATACTCAGTGAATAAGAGTGGATTGAAATAAAACGCATGTGAATTAATTAGTATCTACATTAATTTATTCTTAACTTAAATTATTTTAATATTAAATAAATTAGTTGTATAAATAAATATTCTTATTTCTCTTGTTTCTCTATCACAGAAATAAAAAATGTTTCAATTCGTTATCCTAATAGAATCATTTTTGCACAGTTTATTTTTAAAACAAAACAAAAATAATTTTTTCTTGAAACCTTCATTACTATTATTAAACTAACTCATTTTACGATTGGTACTTATTTTATTAAAATATGCCCCTAAAAATATAAACAATTCAGTTCAGACTTGACCAAATCTTTGTACATAATTGACTTTCTTCTTTCCCTTTCTACACTTGATGTTTTAATTGTACTAAAACCATATTTTAATTACAAACTAAATTATGTTAAACGCAAGGTTAATTTAGTTGTTTCTACTTTTAAATATAATGCTTCATACTGGAAGTTATGATAAAAATAATTTTATATAAATACCGATATATCGCAATTTTTGCATCAACAATGGATTTCTGATAAGAGAAAAAAATCAGATACAGAATTTTTACTTATCTTAATTGATCATTGGTTATTATTTTGCCTGGAGAAAGTCGAATATTGTAAAATCAAATAATCAATTTAAAATTATAATTTATACTCAAATCTTATTTCAGCTAATAGCATTTAAAAATACTTTAAAAGTTGTTTAGTTTTATAAAAACAATCCGTGAAGCCCTACTTAATAATTTTATGATACACTTGACTTACTATTTAAATGCATGATTATATTTGACAAATAAATTTCTACAATAAAAATTTAGTTTCATGATATTTATAGCTATTCAATATCATATTATTTATATAAAGAAGTACTTTGGATTACTTACTACGTTTATATATTTGAATAGACCTTTATTATTTTTATTGTAATCTTAAAATTATAAGAAAAATTAATAAAAATAAATTCACGAATACAAAATATTCTTGAGTATTCCGTAAATGTTTCATACACACACCTCAAAATTTCATTGCGTTTATCTGGGTCAGACATAGTAGGGCTCGAGATGCGCGCGCTTTTAACCAAGTTTCTCTTACAGATGCACAAAAACTATACTGTATGCAAATTAAGTGGTTACATGAGAATGCACGGAACTGTGAGATAACATTAAACCAAGTTGATACTGTCTGTAGAACAATTCGACTCTTTTCAAGTGTATTCATTATTTGTATAAATATATTATCCTTATATAAATTTGGTTTTATATAACTTTTAAATTTATTTATTTTTGTCTCGCAATAAATTTATTTTATATTTTTCTACCATTGTGGAAAAATAAAATGTTTTTTAATATACAAACATAGAATGTGGCTCTAATGTTTTTTTTTTTTTTACATAGTATAATGCAGTAATGCATTTTGGTTTGGGGCTTTGTATAAACTGAGAATTTTTTAATTANTTAAGTAATAAGAAATATAGCAGTTTTACATATTTCTTTGTTTATCTCTTCATTTTAGGTTTATTTATACATAAACACATTATTTTTAAATTAAAAAAAAACAATTTTTCGACACAAATCTTACTTATATGTAAAATAAAATTAAAAAGTTTGGTGAGATCAAGAAATAAGTATTTCGACATCCGTGCAAATTATATTCGTTGCACCTGAAACCAAAGGCTTCTTAGGGCGTCAGGATGTACTGTAAAGGGTAGAATATAGTTACTTGTGTGCATAATAAACTTATTAAAGGGTACTAAAGATTAAAAAAATACATACAATGAGAATGAAAGTTTTTAAGACTATAAATGTATTAAATGGGATCAATTCGACCTTACGTGACCGCTTAAAGATTAAAATACTATTATAATATAATTCTTTACTTCTTATTTTCACATACTATAATTGTTAAAACAATTATTTTTGTTTTTCCACAAGAATTTCGAAGGTTTTAGAGGTTATATTATTTGTTTCGGTTAAAGTTTAAATCTTCGTTTTGTTAATTTATGTTTAGTATAAAAATACTTATATTTATTTATAGTATTATTTATAACATAAATCGAAAAGAAAAAAAAGAAATAAGTGAAATAGTAGCAAGAAAACGTAGAAATATATTATTGAAGAGAGTAGTAAACACCTCAATTATATCAGGTGAAATGAATCAAGCAAATTCATTTCATAATTCCTTCGCGTTAGCATCACTGCGGTGTAAGCAGAATGCAGTAACAGGGGATACGATGAAGTATCAAAATGTTATGTAATATCTAAGCGAAACGTCTGCACGCTTTCATGCTGATGAAGTTTGTGAAACTAGTTTCACGATATTTGGCGCAAAATCATATTTTTATTGGTGCAAATGCAATATGAAACACTCGGATTTATTAAAATGAGTTTCTTGCATGTTGCACAACTGAAAAAGCGAAATTAATTATTGATTTTTAAATGAAAAATTGTTTTTTTACTTATTTACATTTGTAAAAGTGGTGCTTTAGTATTTTATATTACTTACAATTTACTCTTTCAAATAAACATATTTTAACTAGAAGAATGATATTATTAAAAATATTTATTAAATGTATGTTTTCACGAAAACTTTCAGTTAAATATTAATTAAAAAAATAAAGTGACCTGTGATAGTTTTAAAAAACATAAAGATCAAAACAAGATTTCATATATTAATGAAGACATAGAGAAGTATCCAAGTAACTATTTACAACAAACCACAACGTGAAGTTTGCACCAACAACGAAGTTGTATATTTGAGTCTGTGCTGGCCACCAGTACCAGCAGCAAGTAAACTCACTACTAACTCCGGATTAAGTTACTAATTCTGTTTCCTGACTCCCAAAATGTCGGCTAAATTGTTTAGCGTTCAGTTAATAGTAGCGGATTAAAAGTTACGTGACTTTTAGCCGGACTATTCATTTCCGTAATCTACTGCGTAAAGATGCGGCCAACTTGGATCAAGATTGTCTTTAATCCGAAAGGATTTAAGATTTTTTCTGGTATCTCAAACGAATTTTATTATATTTTTTATTAAATATATCTTAAAATTCCTCTTAAAATATTATATAAATATATTAAATATAGAATGGCAACATTCTTCAAAACTGTGTGGAATTATACTTTCACTAGTGATGGAATAGCTACAGATGGCGGCATCTAGTAGCTATTAAAAATTATAACAAAAACAATGATAATAAATAATTATTATAATTTCTCTTGAGTATTTTACAATTTTAGTGCAGACAAAAAAATTGTATGTTTAAAGTAACGCATATAGTGAAACTGTAACACTCGAGCTGAATATTTTTCATTTCAAACTTGTAATAGAATATACTTTTATTAATTATTGTAAAAAAAACTCTTATTAATAAGATTAAAAAAAGAAATCCAGTTTGGAAAATAAAATTTATTTCAAATTATAAAAAGTATTTGAATTTTTAATCTAATATTTTTTTTATTTTTTTGTTACAGAGGCAAATCCACAGCCTGATAGTCTTAGTGCTGGCGCTGGTGTCGATGATTCTATTTCGACTCAGCGTAACAGGCTGGAACGAACCGGACTTCGCAACAGCAGACAATCCAACAGCTAAAGATCCTTCAATATTAACCCGTTTCTTAACATTCGCTTATCTACCAACATTTAATTTTAAATTAATCGTGTGCCCTGTTACGTTAAGTTTCGACTGGTCGATGGAAGCAATACCGCGAATCACTTCATTCCTGGACGCGCGGAATTGTCTAACGCTATTATTTTATATTTCACTTTATCAAGCATTTAAAACGGCTATTAAGAAATTATACAACCAGGAACAACATGAGAGAAAATCGAGACGATTGATAAAAACAATTCGTAAACGAAACAATGTAACGAATATAATTTATACAAAAAATTCCAATTGTGCTTGTCCTGTATGTCACCATAGTTATTTAGAACATCATTCAAGTATTTGTCGAACTAATAATAACAATAATCAGTTAAATTCACAATCTATCTGTATTTGTCAGCCAGCTGTAACGATATCCTCATCGTTCAAAGCGGTAGAAGTTCGGACAAAACCAACAACTATGCAGATGACGCTGATTACAGCGCTGGCATTTCTCACAATACCGTTTATATTGGCGACAAATTTACTTGTTTACGTAGGATTTGTTGTTGCTGAAAGAGTGCTCTATTTACCAAGCGTTGGTTATTGTATGCTGCTCGGTTTAGTTGCAGCGCGAATAAAAAGCGCTAAATTTCATTTACGTATTACCGGAGTGGCGTTTATATTTTTATTTTTAATATTTAGTGCTAGAACTGTACTCAGAAATAGAGACTGGTATAATGAAGAGAATTTATACGCTGCTGCTATTCCTGTCAATCCGCCTAAAGGTAAGATATTCTTTAATTAAATGTTTTCATTTTATTAAAACTATACTTTTATTTTATAGGTTCCATTTTATGTTTAACGAACTCATATTTTATCTTTATCATTGTTTTCTTTGTTTTATTACTACATTAGAATTAAAATAATAATTTTAGTTTCAAAACTAAAGAGTTATTTGGATTATATACTGTAGAAATTGCTTATAACGATGAAGCATGGCCACAGTTCGTTATTACCGATGGTTGTTATATAAATATATAAATTTAAATTTACAATGACCTTATTAATTAATTAATTTGTTATACTTCACCATATTTACATTTTAAATGAAAAACAAATGAAATAAATAAATAAACAAAACAAGAAAAAAAATATCACATGTATATTCAGAATACTGGACATAAAATAGCATATATGTATTCCATAAAATTATAATTTTAAAGCTGTAACTTCCGTCACGATATTTTATAAATTAAAATTTATCAATAGTGTTATGATCTTTTTTTTTTACGACACTTATAAGAAGTACAGTATGATTAATTGAAAATGACTAGGGCTTTATTTGAGAAATGTAAGATTAGTAAGTAGTTAAAATTTTTGATCACATAAGTGCACAACAAGTGCAAATGGAAAGTAGAATGCAGTTACAATAAAAAAAAAATCGGCGCAAATGATATTTCTCCACAATTTAAAAAAATAATGTTGTTATAGTCAATTTATTGCAATAATACACATCGTTATATACAATACTGCTTCAATGGAATTTTTTTGGGAACCAACAAAATTAAGCAAACAATTATAATTGTAGTTTCTTAATCTACAATTCCAAATCCTTATCATTGAAAATTAATATAAATATTTCAAACAGTATGTTTATAGTTATCGCCACGAAGCAATGTAATTGGGTAATCATTGGATGTTTACAATATATGAAACATTTTATTAGTTCAGAAGAATCTACGTTCACTGCCTAAATAATTATACGAATAAAGTTGTGACGTATTTAACGTTATTAAGAAGTATGTCAACTATGCTTTGAGAAGATGAAAAAAATAACGTATGTCGAAATTACATTGATTCGTGGCGACAATTATACTTAGCGTATCCTTTTAGATAATTTTTTTTTTTTTTAGAAAGATTTTTTTAAAAAAAAAAAAAAAAACTATTAAAAATAATCCTTTGAAAAGCAACATTATCTTTATTAATATGCAAGTGTATGCATAACAATTGATTACAAAAATGCATTAAGATCATAAGTCACATTGCAAGAATATACAGAGATAACTACAACAAGATTATATTTTCAATGACGAATAAAAAGAATGCACTGTTCGTTTTAAACATGATTTCAACAAAAGAAAATTATTACAAAAGAGAAGTTTACTGCGCAGCAAATACTATGCAAACAATATTGTATCATTATTAATAATTCTTGCGTCACAAAGAAAAGTTTTGAGAACTTCTGATAGAAACATGACGGAAATTAATGACAGAAGATTTACGATTACAAGAAAATCGTTAAAGCGGAAAATGTTATACGTTGAGTTGAGTAAAATAGTTGCACCAGAAAACAATACTCGGTTATTAAGGGAGATTATATAAAAAGCACACAGATGAAATCACTATATATACATTTATATATTTCTTCTTTTTTATATAAACAATTTTTATTTGTTTTAACTTTTAATATAAAGGTATTCAAATTCAATGTTTGCAGTTCTTATCCAGTTTCTAATTTAACGACAAAAGCTTAAAATAAAAAATATGGCAAAAACCTAATATATTTTCTCTTTTCTGGTATGACTATAAAATAATATTCGTAAAATCACTGAAGTAACCGGAATCATGCAGATAAATTTCAACTGAAGCTCGAGTCTTTTTTTTATTCTTTTAACGTAAAGTGAAAATTGATTTTTTCACATCGCGTACCAATCGCGATTAAAATTTAATGCCGTCGAATGCTCTCAGATTTAAAGAGAAATAACATCCATTAAAGTTAGCGGATGTAACGAAAAAAGATACCAAGTTACTTATAAATTTGTTGGCATCGAATGAACTGAAAAATTCTTAAAACGATCATTTTTACAACTATATATTTAATGGTGTTGAAATCTAACATAATATATTGCTGATGCTCTTCAAGTTTTCTATCGAAATAATTGACTGTTTATCGATTGATGAGATGATGTATTTATTAATTTTTCACTTATATTTGATTTAGATTTTTGGTGTTCTAAATAAATTGACCTTTATTTTTCTCTGTATTTATTGCATCTATTTAAATGATTATATATTTTTATTTTAACGCTGACCTCTTATTGGCTAGTAAATTAAATTTGTAGTATTTTAAACTAAAATGAATGTAAAAGCTCACTTCAAATTCAGAAAAACTAACTTGAAATCATACTTCTACGCTTCTACTAACTAGTTGAAGGTCATTTAAATCAAAATTTTAGGTAGTTTTCTTTTAATGCAATTTTATTAAAGTATATTATTATTATCACAATTAGAAAAGCGAAGAATTCTTATCACAGTATTAATTTATCGCGTTTTTACAGGACCGCACCGCTTTTAATTACTGTCTAAACCTAAGTCAAATTTTATCTTCTAAGCTTTTAAATTTTGAAATATTTAGAACTATTTATAATGAAAATGATTTAAATGTAACATTGCAGTTTTATAAATGTTTCAAATATCTACTTGAGCGTTCATCATATTCACATTTTCTATTTTGAATCTCTTCTGTAGATACTCCAACTCCAACCGATATTATTAAAACGTTAATTACATCGAAAAGTAAATATTTACATAGACAGATTAATTCATAATATTATACAGAATCTATTTAATTCTCATTTCAGTTTCAATTCAAATAAATATCAATTATTCGGTATTATCGTATTATTAATCTTTATAATACTGTTCTTAAGAATGAAATGAATAATAAAAAAAGAAAAATAATAATAGAAGTGAATACCAAATAAATAAAAATACACAAATTTGTTATTTTAAAGGTTTATGAAGTAAGGTTATATAGTTGATAAGTAGGTGCATAGCATGCTGCTGAAATTCTTGTAAATAACGGGATCTGTTACGTTGCGCATAGAGCAAAACATAAGAGGTTCAACTGTTTACGTGTAGCACGCGATCTCTGATGATTTGCTGAGGGGGTTTGAAGTGTGCGGAAACAGAAGTGGTGGGTGTTGTTATTGTAACAAACGGAAGTAACAGATCGTCTCGTTTCTGCATTGATAACAGAGACATGATTGTTTGTTCTCCATGAAATTTTATCAATTGCACTAATGCGCTAATTCTAAATTATTTCATTAATTGTTATGCCTTACTTTTGGATTTAACAAATAAAAGATTTTATTTGTCATTTTAACAATTGTCTTTAAATTTAAAGAAGCTAAAAACCAAAAATCTTTAGATCATTATAATAATTATTAAAAAGCAAATTTTTGTGAAAGTTCCTACGTTCTTCTAATGATAATTAAATATTGTTACATTTGAAACATACAAAAATATTTGGATAATCTCAATTTGGCCTTTTAAGCACTTATTTTTTTTTTTATTTTATGATCTAAGAGCAGATCAAATAAATATTTATTTTTTTACATTTTTAAGGTTAACTGCTTTAGATTTTTGGACAATAAATACTGTACGTTAAAATATTTACGAGAGCACGCTAAACTAAGCTAAGCTGTATTTTTATTTCAATGCTATTATTTAATTTATGAGCCAGGGTACATAAACTAAGAATAAAATTGATTTAAACTTTATATAAAACGAAACAGAAAAATCTTTTGGGTGACATATAATGAATATTATTTTTTGAATACTTCAACTACACCATAAATTAATTATTCTTATTAATAATTTCACTTAAAGCATATACAATAATTGGTAGCATAACGAAAATATGTAACGCATAAAACTAACTTTCAGAAGTTATTTCCTTGACTCACTAGAGAGCATTACAGAAAGTGTAACTCCGTTCTGACTCAAAATGATTACTTTGCTGGACAATATTTCAATTTCCGTTTCATTTTTCATTATGCTTTTACCTTTATTTTTATAATTAAATAAATATTATTAATTCTGAATAAAAGAATATATCAAAATAATCTAAATCATTTATTGTCCGTAAAAATGATATACATATATTACTTCTAAAAGATAGTTTTGAGATATATACTTTCTGTCAGTTGAACTTTTATACAATAATTAGTTGTAATTACATTTAAGAATAATCTTTTATATAAATATGATTCCATTTGATAGGCGGAAAACATTAAGGACCATTTATAACTGAGTTTTAATATGATCGTCTTGAAAGAAAAATGTTTAGTGTGTAGGATTATATAGAAGTAAGATAAAATCCTTTGGAAAATATGTTGAAGCTGCTGTGTAAGAAATGTAATAAATAAGTTTGATGGTATGATTTTTTTGTGTTATCATCACGGCTGCAGAAAATAACCAAGAAGTAATATTATGACGTATGACATGTGGCCAGGCTGGGTAGGCTTACGTAGTAGCCGATAAGTGCGCCGTTATCCAGGGTTCGTCCAGGCATTCACTGGAGCCTAATGGGATTTAAAATGGATTATCTGATGCCGCATGTTGCTTGACAGCCATGTCCTATTAGACTTGACATGATAAAAATTACGCTTCTCATATTTTTTAATATAGCCGCTTATGACAAGCTGGATTTTGTAATTTTTTATTAGATTTACCGATAACTGCATTAATATGTAAATGTATTCAATGATTTGAAAAATTAAACCACTATACCACATTGATATTGATTATCGGTTTAATATTACAAATTTCTCTATTATATTATGTTGTAATGTCATCATATTTTCATTTGTTTCGCTGCAATATTTTGCGCAATACGTACATCATTTTTACCTATTTTGCATGAATGTTCATTTAGTTGAAATTTTAATCGCAAAATATGTGAATGTATTTACTATCACACGGCTATTTCCAACAATAAATTTCTTTTTGAAATATACTATCAATCTAAATAGATTAGTTTTAAATATATTAACATAAAATGCTCACATATTAAAAACTTACAAACATATAATTAGATATTATTATTGTGAGATTTGTTTGATTTTTACTCTACAATATTGTTGGTTTAATTTAAGGAATTGTGAAAGAAAATTTTTCCTGTTCTCTTTAGGTTTTCAAAAATAAGAAAGAACTTAAGATATATGATAGCGAAAATAAAATATAGTTGTCGCCACGAATCAATGTAATTACATAATAATAAGCAGATATTTTACTACGACATAAATTATTATCATTTGCATCTTCTTAATACTTAGCTGACATACTTCTCAATAATATTAAGTACATCGTGACTTTATTCGAAAAATTATTTATATATAAATATTTGCCAGCTATGAGGCAGTGGTGAGTCTCATAAAATTTAAAAAAGCGCCAAATGTGAAAAATAAATTTGAGCCAGCAATGAGACAATAATGAGGCAATGTTTTCATTTCAGCAGCGCCATTTGTAAATATTAGAAATTGGCCTGTTAATAGACAATGGTTAGTCAACTTTTCAATTTTTTTAAGCACCATATGTAACCAAAAAAAAGTGACCATCCACGTGATACTCATGAGGTTAAATATTTTCGAAATAAAAAATAGCTAACGATGAGTTCAGTATTACCCAATTTTACTAGCTAGTCACTCTGATCCAGTGATTGGGCACAATCTCAGAATTTCGAGATTCAATTCTACTTGGGTATGGAGTTTGTTAGTACGAGTTTTTCGGAACACATAACACATTTCAGATCGCGGGGCGGTATCTTATAAACGTTCAATGACTACATAATTACATCATTTCGTGGCGTCGACTCAGCTTTTGAATTTAAAGTCTGCAATTATTAAAAAATAATCATTATTTCTTACACTATCTTTATTCTAAAAAAAAAGTAGAAAAAATTATTTACTCATAAAGTCCTTATATTTTCAAATGACAGCTTGGTTCTTATCTGAAATTTCTTTAAATTTTACTTAAAATGTTTTTACTATTTATTTAAATAGATATGAATACGTTTTAAGTCTAGTTTCATTTCAATATAACAAAAATTCTACATATAAAAAATTAAAAGCAAAAGTATTTATTATATAGTATAAATTTTCTTTGCGTTGAATAATTTCTTGTTCAAATATAGAAATACATACATATATGCAGATATTGAAAAATAATAAAAGAAAACACGATAAAAATATGTATTATAGAATAAAAACGAATGAAATAAAATCAAATGAAATATAGCAACGAATATTCAGGTCATTGGTAATCCAGTTTGGATCAGTGAAGCATAAATTGATTATAATTAGAAATTGTACGATGGAATAAAAGTAAATTGTGATCAAAGAAATAAATTTGATACATTTGTCGTTAGTATAATTTAAAGTTAATATAAAATTCAAATGATGCAGTATTCGACATTTGCACACTCGTCATTAAACGAATTGAAATACAATTCCAGCACGATACATGAATGGTATAGAATAGAGCTATAGAGCTGCAGGTAATGTCTTGAATCGTTATAACATATTAATGGCAAAAAGGCAGAAATTTATTCCGAAATACGGAAGAGGAAAAACGAATAAAAACCGTTTTTCTTTCCGGCGTCTCTTTCGCCCGTCGCTAACTTAGTAATGTCCGTCATGGTTGGAGTTGACGGTGGCTGGCGCGCGCAATCATAGGATTCGATGAGTCGCGTATATATTGTGCGGGTTGTGCAGGGTACTGTGTTGGTTGGGCGGGAGCATTCAAAACGCCAGAACGGCCCTATAAATTATTCATAGCGACCAATATAAATTACAATAAGAGATGTGGTACAGTGGTGATGTGCACGATACGAGAACCCGGAGACGCTATTATTCTGATCGCTCGCAAACCACCCATTCAAGAACTCAACCGAACACGCTTTCTTTCATCATTTTCTTCCAATCATTTATATATCATTATATTGAAATCATATAAAATATCTATTACACTCAATATATTAATTTATCAACAAAATATCCAGCAAATTTAATTCAATTCTCCTAACGATTAACCTTTTTTATAACTTCCAAGTTAATATTAGTAAAATAAAAACATGCATTGGTTTTTTCTTCAAAAAATGTTTATTTTTTAAAAACTTATGTACATTTTTTGAAGAAAAGAATCAATCTGTGTTTTTATTTAACTATCATTCATCAAATAAACTCAAGTGATTTAATATATTAAAAGATCAAATAATATATAATCATGAAAATTAAATTAATTGAACATGGATTCTACAATATTAATTTTTATTTAAATTTTTAATGAATAGAATTTTTCATATTGTTTAATTTAAAATATGTTCAGAAATATCTAGTATTTATTATTGAAATTTAAAAAAAATATATTTATGTTACTAATAAATTCATTAAATTTATAATAACACAAATTGATATATTGTTATAATAAATAATTAGAAATTATAATTTACCAATATTCATTATTATTTAATATAATTTGATGAAGCTGTAGAATATGAAATATTTTGAGATATTCTCGAATATTATATCTTTGGCTTTTTAAGGCTTCATCAGAGAACTAATATTATATACAGATAATTTAATATTATTTATACAAGTATGTAGTATTGTTTGAAAAATAAATTTACCAAAAAGTATGAATAATATTTGTTGGACCCAAAACGGTCGGGGTATTTCCAAATTTTTGGAAACTTCTCGAACATTTCAATCGCAAAATTTAATCGTTGAAGATGATCTGTTGGTTTTAATTCTTGCAAAAGCTGAATTTCGTAAGGTTTAAGATTCAAATCCTTCCTTATATTTTTTTGTAAAAACGATTTTCGAATGTTTAATTCTTGACCCTTTTAGGACATTCTATATTTCCGAGTCCGAGATGTCTGCGTACTAGTATTTAACCACCAAATAGCATAATGTCTTGCAAGTTTTAAAACTTTTTATTAGTGTTATCAATCTAAGATTAGTATTTTAAGTTAAAAAAGCGTTTTATATTGAATAATAGCACTGTATAACAAGCACCTTAAAACAAACACTCGCCAATACAGCTCTCGCCATTCAGAATACATTAAACTATATCAAAGATATTAAATATCTAAAAAAAATATAATTAACAAACTAAATAATATAAAACAGTCTCAATAGCCCAGTTGCTGAAGGACGTTAAATAAAATAAATAAATAAATAAATTAAAAGAGTTTTTCGAAAAAAAATATTAAGTTTGGAAGGTGTATAAATAAAAATAAATATTGAAAAGAAAACCTAATAATTTATTAAATAGATTTCATCTGCTGAAGTGTTGCTTCTTCAAGCAAAAATAAATAACTTAAAATATGAAAAATTGTAACAAATAAGGCAATTGTTTTTAAACAAATAACAAAGATTTTTTTAAATTCTTGAATATTTATTTTCATTGTAAATATGTTCAACATTTAACAAAACGATAAAACAATACTTTTGATTTAAAAAAAAAGTCAAGATAAAATGAAAATACAAAACATATTTATATAAATTTTATTTGTCATTTTAAAACAGCAACACATCAGCTGTTAAAATGTCACAAATTTAACATACGTATATTAAAAAATTGAAATAAAATGTGAAATTGAAAGATTGATAATTTAAATAATTTATTGAAAAATAAACATTTATTGTAAAAATAATAGTGCATATTAAAAAGTGAACATATTTCTTGAAAAAGAAATAATAAAAAGGAAATGAGAAAACATTAAATAAGATATCGACATAGATTTCAAATGTAATATCTACATTATAATTCAATGATATTTAAACTATATGTTAATACAGCTTTTATGTTCAATGTCGTGTTCAATATACAGAGCTATTAAAAACCGTTGAAGCTCATTTAGAATCTAGACTTTCATGTACGCGCATTCAAACATTTCTCATCTCTTTTCAACCGTTCAATTTATGTGATATTGTTGTTTCTGTCTTTCCCATCGTTGGTAATTTGTAAGCGATTGCCAGCTCGTCTGGACTCATGAATTATCCAACACGGATCGCGAATGTTTTTTACGCGACGCGCCGAACAGAAAAGACAAGAATCATCTGTTGTTGGTTTTAGGACCAGAAGCGCATCTTCACGCGCCATCGATCGATCATACGTGAAACTTATTTCAAGGAATTTCATTGCCAACTATTTTTAATTAAAATGTTTTCATTCCAAATATTATTCATTATGTGTCTTTGAACAATTTTTAAGTTTTTCTACTAACATTCCTAATTAAATTCATTTATTTTAGATTTTTAAGATGATTTCTATAATATATATATATATATATATATATATATATATATATATATATATATA
>CM008233.1:17041680-17054257 GCA_002278615.1 Pogonus chalceus | reverse complement strand
ATAAAAAACTTGATTATACTGGAATGAATGTCGAAATAATTAAATTTCATAGCCCACTATATATTATATGTATACATTTAAAAATTTCATTTACTCATATTTAATTGTGAAGAAAATGATTGCATCTTTATGAAATATGTATATGTTTTAGTAAATTCATTAAGTTAATTGGAATTTTCTGTTAATTAAATATCAATTATTGCTAAATAGTGATTTATTTATATTGTTTCATGAAAATAGCAAATAAAAAATGTATTTTATAAATAGTTTTAAAACATTTTAAGTAAATTAATTATTAAAGCTCTTACAATACGGTTTACGTTATTAATTATGAAAAGTTAAACAATAACTCAAAAAACTTAGTACTTAGTTCGTATAATGAACATTCGCAAACTCAGTTGAAATAAAACGATAAAAATTTAATTTAGAGAAAATTAATATAAATTAAGTATTTTCTTTAAATATTTCATCAAGTGGGAAACTTTGAATAAGTGTCAGTTTTTATTAAATGATTTCTAAGACCTTTAAAACATTTTATATAAAATATAATATTTGTTACTATTATTATTTAACTTAATTTGCTTAAAAACATATTTAAATAAAAAACTTTCAATTGTTCCTTAGCGTTTAAATAAACTATTACAGTATTACTTATAATATTAAACGAGCAATTCTTAGAGATATTTTGGGTATTTTAGGTAAACGAAATTAATCTGTTAAGATCTCTTTTTCGGAAAACAATAATATTATAGCTAAGTAACGGAGAATTATTTAAAAAATAATGAAATATTATTAAAATATTCAAAACAGAAGGTTTGAAAAAAAGAGCAATACTTGTGCAACTTAATAAAGATTTCGAAAAAATAAAAAATAAATATATATATTCTGATAAGTCTGTATGCATTATTTTCGAAAATTAAGAAACCAAACACATTTAAAGTACTCTTGTACTCTTAATACAGGAGAGACCATTTTCGTAATTTAGTGTGAAAATAGATTTTATATAAAAATTGAATTACGCATAATTAAGATTTTGTATTGAAGATTAACTATTCATTTANATATTTATATTAAAAAAAAAAAGATTCTATAAAAAATATATTATGATTTTATATCTTACAAACAAAATGTTAAAAAAAGTATAAATTGTACAATTGATATAGATATAGATCTTACATTCGAAAACAACTTTAAATGCCAAATTCGTTTTTCAGCAATCAGCCAAGTAAAACTAAATTCTGCTAACTCTTAAAATACCTAAATCTATTACCAATTCAGGAATAAACTAGACAACTATAAATTTCCAACTGGCGCAACAGTAGAAACAGGCAATAAAATTCACAATTACCAAACGCCTGGTAAAGATTTTGATCTTAAACTAAATGTAAAATTTTCGCAATATATATATATATAAATCTTATTAGTCAACAACGTCAACAGATGTAAAGTAATACAAATTAAAATTATATTTATTTTATTACATTTAAAAAAAGGTTAATAAAGGAGAATTTTATTATCACAAAATACAAGATCATAATAAAATGCGTAAAATAACTTAAAAAAGAAATGGTATCTAAGCGGTTTTTACTCTTAGGTTCTACCAAAATCTGCTCTAATTTTATTTTTAATAAAACAAAAATGTAGGTCACATATTATAAATATTGTATCTTTAATTATAAAAAATAAAACATTTGTTATTATAAAAATTATATACTTGCTCAAACTAGCATGATAATTAATATAAATCCGATTACAAAGGAAATAACATACATGCGTATTTTTAATGATTGTTAATATAAAAATATGAATCAGAGTCCGTCAATTGTATAAAATTTTTCAACGAAATTCACTGAATCGCAAAGCTTTCCAATTATTTATTTTAGATAAGCCAATTTTAATTATAAATAAATGATCAAAACGTCAATCAATTGTTGTTTTAAATTTAATTTTCAAATAAAAAACAACGGGTATCTAAAAAATGTATCTTTTTTCATTAATTTTAATGAGCAAATGCAGGATATTAATTCTATTTTAATAAAAAATGCTGCAATATTTTTTTTGTTCATATGATGTGCAACAATAAAAACAAATCATATTTTTTTATAAATTTCAATAAATATGTTCAAGTTCTTTCTCTTATATTATTTCAAATAAAGTCAGAAAATTGATACGTAGGAAACTACTTCATGGCTAAATATAAAATTTTCAAAATAAAAACATTTTCACATAATATAAGTAAAGAATGGAGACATTGTTTTTAATTTAAACCAGAAAAAAAGAAACATAAATTGAAGTAAATTAATCTAATCTATTTACAAGATGGAAGTTTTTACAGTCACGTACAAATGCAAATAGTTAAATTTGTATTCCAAAGTATTACAATAAAAATAAATGTAATTAAACATAGTCGTAGGAGCACGAGAAGGAAGAAAATTAAATTGAAACATGGTAGATATATCGTCAACATAACAAAAACGTAAAATTGAGAAAAAGAAAAAAATGAGAATCCATTATATTATGCTAATGTAGTTAATATTTTATTGGTGATTTCAGATGGATTTCAGTGAATTTATTTCACCCGGGAATATTCAAATGTCCTCAAATTTAAATTGTATATTTTTATTGGCATCATCAGCCAAGGGAGAAATCGAATTTTATTACGCAACATCAAACTGTTTTTAAGACATTTTTATGTGAAGGGAACGTTAACCATTCCATAGTAGTCAAATGGAAGAAACTGACGTGGCACTTGGCAAATTTACATTTTTACTTCAAAATTTTATAACTCTTACATTTTATAACAATTTATAATGATATTCTTACACCATGTTATATGCGTTTGGCCATAAGGCAGTCTAAACCTTGTTATACAATATTTAAAATTTTATTACCTAAAAAACGATATAACTTTATTTTTTATATTATGAATATTATTTGAATGATTTTATTTAACAACTAGTTTAACAAGATAATTAAATGCTTTTTATGCTCTTAAATTATCAATTTTAGAATAAAAATGCAATAATCATAAGAGTTATCTGTAGTTATGGCTTAGAACCAAACGGTAATGTTCTGATATGAAATCAGCTAAGTGAAGTAATACAATAAACTTTCACTATAATACCAATTCCAAAGGGATGAAATTCTAAAATAGTTTTGATTGACCTCTAAATAACTTGTAAGGTTATAATTTAAAGCAGGCTGTCACTTATATTTAATCAAAATTAACAGTTATGTAATGAATGTGATTTGGACGTTTCGTTTCAGAATTTGAACTCAATTAATTCAAGGTCTATCAAATTCAAATCTTAAATTGTAACTTTAGAGATGTAAAAACTGGTGTTTATTTACTCTCATATTATAATTATAGAGTAATAAAATAATACAAAAAAAAAAAAAAAACATTACGCCATAAAATTTTCCTTATTGATTTAAAGACAAATAGTTAATTATAAAAGTTGTTCAGAAATAAAATGTATATCCAATGGACTCTTTCTTAATGATATACGATGATCCTGTCACGAGATACAGGTAAATTAAAATTTCCATCTTTAAGCAGTTTACAGCCATGCAAAATTAATAACTTTAATTTAAGTGACATTGTCTCTGTTCTTGTATTTATAAATATCTCAATAATCTGGTCCTTATATTTAAAAATTAATTTGATTAAACATAGATGAAATCAATTTGAGTTTTTTTATTCGTTTATATATTAACTATAATTTGGAAGCTACACTTCACAATTAATATTTATATGGGTCTGTCTAATTTTACATACCGAATTAATTTTATTTCGAAGTAAGTCTCTATTATTTTAATCTTTCTTATATTAAAATAACAATTAAAGCAACACAGAGTATTAAGAAGTTAATTGTCTTATTTTGCATGGCCTTCTGTAAACTACTAAAAAAGATCGAAGTATATTATTTTGTTTGAAATTATATTTTATAAAAGTTAAACAAATATGCCTGTTTTACTCACAACGTCCAATATGAAGAAAGAAAATAAATTAAAAGATTTTTATATCAACACATTGACTAGAAATAAAAATAAATAATAGCGACGTTTTTCGGATATTATCGATGAAATAGTGCCAACACTTCCGACCTCGGAACGACTAAATCATCATTGAGTCTTTCTTTAAGCTGTGTGTGACGTTTATGACCAAATGAATTAACTTTACTTTATTATAATAGTTTCCTTGAAAGGCCAGAACTGTGTTGATTTTTGCTGAAATCGTCTATGGATTTGTCATTTTTTCTTCAGCTATATTTTCTCTTTATGAACTTTTAATCTTTTCAATTTTATTTTTGTTTATTTTTCAAAATTTTATTCGTTATTATAAAATATTTAGGCTATTTCTTGCAGAATATAAACAGGTTACCCAAAACAATGCTACACAGATTATTTTGTGAGCATCAGTTTGAACAGGTTAACCTGTGTAAATACCGGCTATAAAAATTGAAATTAAATACTGTATTAGTTTTGTTATATAAATTTTAAAAGAACTTAGTAATTGAAATAGTTATTTACATACCAAGTGAGGGAACGACTGGTTCCCNTAATTATTTTTATTGGTTATGTTTAACGTTTCATAGGTTACTGCTGTCAAATTAGACAGAATGTGTTGCCAACTGTGTTAATAAAATGCATTAAATTTATAATTAAAAATTAAATTTCATTCAATTATTTACCACTTTTTATAATTATTATTAGGAAAAGTAAAGTTTGAAAAACTATACTTTTTTATTATAAATACAGTTATTTTATAGATCCTTTTAAAATAAAATAAAATAGGAGTGCTTTTTGTGTAACTTCCCGATAGACTTTCTGATTACAGTGCGGAAAGTAGAAATTTCAGATGTTACTAAGGTAATGCAAATCAACACTTTTCAATGCATGAGTACAAAAAAGCATAACTCAGAATGATTTCAAATAATGGCATTTTGTATTATTGGAAATAAAATCATTGAAATTGTTTATTTTAAAATACAATATAATATGAAAGTTGTATTTCGAAATGAAACACAAACTCATAGAAACTTTACACGTTAGTAATCGATATCGCTACAATGACATTTCTCGAACAGTCGCAAAGTTTCCCATGCATACGAAAAGTTTACCATCGTGAACGTGTCATAAGAATTGCCTATAACTGTGTGCTAAATACGTTCACACTCTAACCGTTCAAAGTAAACGTCTTAGTATTCACAGGCCTTTAAGAATGTGACAAAGTTACAACAACTGCTGATTCAATTACAGGGTAGTTAAGGTTTCTGTGTAAATAAGTTACTATGTTCCTAAGAAAGTCTTTCAGTTATCTGAAATGTGAAACTTGCTGCTATTCAATTTTATGCTTATATTTAAATAGAATTTCGGCGAAAAATTTCATATTCTTATCTGTTTATTTAACTTTCGTTAGTTTTTATTCTTTAATCGGTAAATATATTAAACAAAAACTTTAACTCTTTCTATAAATATTCAAAAATTATAATAGAGATAAATAAATGATAAATTTCTGACTTACCCTGGAAGCAATTGTTTCTGTTGTTACCTTCAGACCTGAAAAAAACATATAATATTAAATTTTAATTCCTTTTCTAAAGCTTAAGTTTTATTTTAACAAAATAAAATCAATATAAGTTAAGTAAAAGCTTTAATATTATTCTATCGATTTTACTATATCATATTGTTCCCAATTAATAATTATAATATTTGTGGTTATTAGTGTTACTCACTAACCAGATATGATTATAATTCTAATTAACATAACGAATTGATTAAACATGGTGTAGAATGCATGAATTAATTAAATTATAATTTTAACATTTTGTAAAATATTCAGAAAGCTGTTGGTATAAAATAATGATGGTTTGTTTACATTTTTATCATATGATAGTATTAAATTCAGGCTTTGGGTCCCGGGACGTCTTGTGTCTCAAAGTTCCGAGAATTTTATTGTCTCGGGTCCGAGGACTTTCGGATCAAGACTCGAGACATGTTTGTCGAAATCGTATTTGTAATGATTTTATTTTCAAATTGTCATAATAAGCTTTACAGTCGAATCTGGCTAAAGGTGCTCTGTCGGGGCAGGATCGTTGTATAACGGTGCTCTTCCCACATATATTTAAAAAAATTCTCCTTGAGCGCTCGGGTGCGCGCGGAAACGGCAGGATTGAAGGAGAAAATAAACTCTGAATTGTGATTTGTCCCTCGTGAATGCGAGTGAGGGAATATTCGAGCACCTTCACGCAATGTATCCTGTAACCATAAGACAGCGAGCACCTTTACGCAGAGCACCTTTAGAAAGAGTCGACTGTATTAGTTTCCCGCACTTTGTCATTAAGAGCGACATAAGATTTTATTATCAAAAAATTAATTTGTAATTATGGGAATTATGACCAATGATTAGATACTAGGTAATGATTTTTAATGATTAGTATGATAACTAAGTCTGTTTTGTAATTATAAGCCAAAAAATGAATCTTTCATTATAAGAATTAAACATTATAAATTGTTTAAACTTTTATTAATATAATACATATAAGGGCCTGATTTTAAGTTCAATAAATGTTGCATTTTTATTGATACATCTTGCCAAAAATAAACACGATTCTTATTTTATTCTGATAAGTCTCGAAGTCTCGGAACGTCCCGAGACTTTGACCGTGGGTTGTTTCGTGTCCTAGGACTTTTAGACTCTCGGGAGTTTCCAAAACATAGTCAAATTATTAAAATAAAAATCATACTTTAATACTAAAATAAAAGTAAGAATAAAATAAAATGTAAACAGTTTTATTATATGTATGAGTTTTCATAAGCTTATTATGCTTTTAATTTTAAAGCACAGAAAGCATTAAATAATAAGCTCTTTAAAAGTATTTGCGTTGTAAATAAAAATATAAATGTGTTAGTAAATATATAAAGTATAAATATTCTAAATGACTAAATAGTATATTTAAGTCATCAGCGAAAAAGTGTGATATTAATTTTCTCGTAACCGACAATTTTTAACGCCCCGTTTAGAAATATAATTTCATTCTTTTTCCGGCCATCTCGAGAAATTAATGTGACACTATTTGAAGAATTTTAATTATAAAACCAGCCGTTGGGGCATTGTTTTCAATTCTCGTTTTGTAGCAGTGAGTGAGCGTTGAGCAGCAAACGGGTGCGAGCAAGCAAGACGTGCAACGTTCACAGGGGTTCCGCAAGGCTACAACATAGGTCCCGTTCGTTGAGTTGATAAATCTCCGTGACTTGTAATTTCTTATTCCGTTCGCTCCTTAATGAAGGAAATTATGAAAGTTTCTCAACGCGCACACGGAAATTCGCACTTATTTTTCAGTGCTCCCTTTCTAGTTCGTTTCTAACCGATTACCTCTGTTGCTACTTGTGTCAAGTTTCGGTTACGTTCCTTACTTCACTCGTCTTATTTACAATGTTCATTTGTTTCAATTGCAAACTTCACTTTTTTTTTGTTTTTTGTTTTCAACTTTGTTTATTCAATTGTTCATTTAATAACTATTTTTACAGTCTACTGATTTCAATCTATTATATTCTCTACCGCATCTTATTCTTAGTTATTTAATTCATTTCAATTTCTCTGTATTAGTTTCTATTCTTCAATTTATTGACTATAGTAAAATAAACTAATATTGTTCTCCAAAACAATTGTCTTATATTTATTAAAGATATTCTGAAATTTCATATTACAACCTATTAGGATAATTGTTTCAAATTAGTTAACTAACTTTATGGGACTCCAGTCTCTTATTTCTATTGTAGATATCTCTTCAAATTGTTTGGTCAACTAGATTTTGTTGTACTTTTTTTGTCTCAAGATCTTTTAAACCATAATTTTAAAAGTGATATTGTGTATACAGTTTTAGCCATCAAGAGTTTTGATACTGGCTACATAAGTATAATTTAATTAAGGTGTAGGGTAAGTTCGTAAACGGAACAAGTGCACATACTGGTAAATATAAATATTGATATTTTAAATTTAATTTTATATCACTGTATCCCCTTTCATATTTTATTGAAAAGTACTTGTTTGTTTAAAAATGGATAACTAAAAAACTAAACAATATAATTTAATAGAATAAAAAGCATCTTATAGGAAATTTGGTAATAATTCTGCTCTTGCCCCGTTGTGCATGAATCAAGGTTTGAAAGCATTTTCACTCGAAATAACGCTCTTGCCCCATTTTCGGAGGAAAGTGCAGAATAGTTGACATTTTGTAAATGGAATTTTTTAAAGAAAATCAAATTAATTAATTTAAAAAATTAATTAAAAAAGTATTTAAATACCAGAGTGAAAATACATAAGTTTAAAATTCAACTTTACAAAAATCAGCCTGAATTTCAATAAGAAACATATATCAGTATTAAATATTTGAAAATGATAAAAATCGTACTGTTTTGAAGCCGATGTCGGCATTATCTAAACAAAAATGAAAAGAAAATGCCATGATGGATCACTTCCGCTTACACTTTTAATTAAAACTCAACAAATGCGTGACCACTTATCATCAAAATAATGGTATACGGAATCTTAAATTTATTGCTTTACAACATAGTTTATCAAATTCATTAAATTTTATTTCATTTATACCATGTCTTAATACTATATAATCACTAACAGTACTTTTGTTTTACAAGAATAAGAGATTAAATAGCTTTGATATCAAATGATATTTAACATTGATTAAAGTTATTTAACAGGGTTAGTAAAATAATCATTGCTTTTCATTTAAATGCAATGAAAATAAAAATATTGAAAACAAACAGAGATTTTTATTCATAAAGGCATTACAGAGAAATGTGGTTGAAAGAGATCCACGGATTAAGTATCTCATGTAAATATGTTGACCTTCCGATATCCAAATTGGATCAGTAGCATCATCGTCGCATCTAACCTCAGCATCATATCGCATTGGGTTTTTCCTGGCGTATCGGAAGTTTTCCGCCAGTTTCCCGCGTAAACAAGAAGTGAAATATAGGGAAAGCTTCATCCTAAACTTAATTTCCGCTCGAAGAATCTTACTGACAAGATATATTTATCTTAACATCCCGTCTTCCTTGGTTTATTATTACGAAGAGCGTGACAAGCATTTGACAGAACTAACGCTTTCGTCAATTAAATTTAACCTATATATCTCAATTATTAATAATTGTTTTCTTTATTATTTTCTTATTATTACATTTTATCTGACGGAGTTCTCAGAAAGATATGATTCATTGAAGTGCTATATAATAATTTTACGCTACTTAAATAACAAATGAATATAGCTGTTCTGCTTTTTATATTTATTTTATAAATAAATTTCATCAAAATAGTATATTCTGCAACAAGTTTGAAATTAAGGATAATTCAGCTCGAATAGAAAATTTGTCACGATTTCCGAGAACAGAATAGCAATTCCAAACATGTTGCAGACTATACTTTCTCTTATACTATAAATTTAATTGAGTTATTAAACACAAGTGCATAATAATATTGCACAGTTGTGCAGAATGTAACTAATCTATAATAGATTTCCGTAATAATATGGAGAGAAACTATTTTATTTCATAATTGACAAAACACGTAAGATTAAAATAATATTTACATTAAACAACATTTATAAATACATATAATAAGAATTTTTTTCATTTGTTATTGTTTATATCGTTTAATTACATATCCTATTGTTTTCTCTTTCATTATTTACCAAATACATATTTTATGTTGAAAAATTACTTATGTCTGTCAATAAAAACCATTTGTCTTCTTCTGTATTGGCTGAATTATTCTATGGTTTGTAATTTTTATAATTTTATTTCAACAAAACGGAAGTATGTTTAACTTATGTATAAATAATGATGATTGTTTTATTTATAGTTTAAATTATTTAAATAAGTAGTTGAGAAATGTATTTTAAATATATATTAAATGGAATTTACAAATCAAATCAAATTTATGAGAATATAATACGTTTAAAGCATATACGTGTATCTACAATTAGTGTTTATAAATTCGCTGCATGAGTTTTATTAACCTTAATTAATTATTTTATTCAACCATTTGCTCTTGTTATGTGAATAAAAGTAAACTAATATTTGTGTTATTTAAATTACTGTGTGTTTTTATTAATATATTAGCTCTCACTATTATTAAAATAGTTTTAAATACATTTTGAAATCAAAATAAAATGATTTTAATTATGAAAGCAAACAATCGCAATAAATTGCATTCAAACTGAATGATTATTTTTCATTTATATATAAACTTTTTGAAATAAATATGAAGTACCAGAAAATAGGTATCAATTCTACTGAAATGTGGTACTAATCATATTATATAAAAGTATAAAAAGTAATTAAAAGTTTTCGAACATATTTACGTTTCTGTTAGTCATAATAATTTAATAAATGTTAACTGATACAAAAACGAATGAAAGAGAAATCATTCAAATTTAATAGTTACTTACAAAATTGGAAAAAATATTTCGTTGAAATATCAGTAACAATAGTTAAGTAGAAAGAATTTTAGTTTTAAGAATATTTTGATCAGAGATAATTAACCAATTAAGAGCGTCGCATAAATTATTTTATTGTAAATATAGATTATATAATTTTTGTTTTTGTTTAGATCACATGTTTAAAAGCATTGCAGTAAAATATTTTTCACTTATTTCATCATTTAAGATCTTATAACTAAGCAATAGGAATTATTTACAAATTTAAGGGAAGAAATTGAATTGCCACAAGATTTCAAATAATCTTTATGATGGAAGTTTCGAAAACTAAATGAAGGTTTGAAAGATAAAGCAATACTTGTAAAACTTAATAAAGATGTCGAAAAAATTTACATTGATATCATTGGTAAACTTCACGGAGAGTACAAAATATATTTTGACAAGACTGTATGTTTATTTTCTAAAATTAAGAAGTCAAAAACATTTTAAATACTCGAACTGCAGAAGAATCCATGTCATTGTCGTAATTAAGATTTTGCTTGTTCCTGATATTATTTAATTAAACGCTAAATAAAGTAAAATTCTATGAAAACATAAATAATAATAAAACTAACAATGTATTTTCTACTATAAATAATATATGGTTCATACATGTCCACAGAATATGTACAATCCTACATATGGTATTCAACACTGATTGACAGATTTCGGAATGATTTGAAAATAAATTGACAGCTGAAAAAGTCAAATTTCGTGAACAGTGTTATCACATGTCTACTGAAATATTTATAGGTCTTGGTTTGAAATGAATATATACCAAAACGTGGATATCGCATGCGCGTTAACAACAAAAATATCTAGCTATCTATCGTTAATGTTTAATAACATTGCTTGTGTATGATAAAATATTCATTGAGTTTATGAACGCAGTTATAATTATTTATGTTTTCGATATCCGTGTTCTTTAATTAGCAATTATTTATTATTGCTTTCAAAATTGAATGGATATTGTTATATGAGACTACAATAATATATGTTTAAAGTATTTTCAATTCTATAAAAATATACAACTTTTATTTAAAATAAAAATTGTCTATACAAGTATAAACTAGTATATTAAAAGGAAATAGCTAAGCATTGAAAGTTTTAAAGATAAATTTTCATTGGTTTATTTAAAATCCATCCCAAGAAAGTAAAAAGTTTTGTTATACGTTGATGTAATTTAAAAAAACGTATAATTGTATTTTAAGAAAAATCCAATATTTGTTATTAATGAAAACAGAAAGGTATAGAGAAGTGGGAAAATTTAAAATCGATTTACAAATCCATGAAAACACGATATGAAAGTCATAAAAGAAAGTTATTGGTTTGTTCTGCATCGAGCGCATATTTTTCCCTAATATTTCCCTTAACTCTAATGATGTTATCCCTTTAATGTTCCCTTTAATACATGCCCTGTTATCGTCACTTCTCACTTTTGCTTTCAGGCAACAGTGGATGGTGGCGTTTCGGCCCATTGAATTTTGGGCGGGGTTGCTTCAATCGATACCACTGGCCACTGATGACGGAGTTCAGACTATCTTGTTCCCTCTTGCTCACACTCACTTGCAATCTGTTTGCTATATTTCCTGCTCTTTTTAAAATAACTTTTGTTATGTTTACCTTTGGAATCAACGTTATTTTCTTTTGAATTTGCTAGATGTTTAGTTTTGTATTATATACTTTACTTACTATATTTGATATTTGACATTTTTCCAGATTTTTGTTTGTATTCTAATCTTTTCATGGCTCAATGGATTTATTATGAAAGACTATTCTCTCGATTAAATATGTATGTTTTGCTGTGATTTGTCATGTCCTTGACACACTTACATATACAAAATTTATTTGCCTGACCGTAAATTTCAATTCAAATTAGTCTACATCGACCCCTAGAGGGTCGATTTTGAGTAACAAGAGGTCCATGTCAGCGAAAAAAAATAAAGAGAGTTCATTATTTGTAAATGGAGATCCGTCTAGTAGACCATTGTTAATATTTAGACTTTAATGTCTAATTACGCTTGTTACAGATTATTTTTATACTTATAATAGACATAGACTTATATATATATATATAT
>CM008233.1:17003171-17040741 GCA_002278615.1 Pogonus chalceus | reverse complement strand
TTTTAAATAGGTGTCTGCAGATATAACTACTCTATAAACAATAGAATACAGTCACGTGACGAGCCTCGGCGTCGCACTAGTTCAATCTAAACGCGCTATGACGTAGCTATCCATTTTATATTAAAGTAAGTCCAATATTATCTATTACGCATCTTAATCTGTAATTATTATATTAATTGAAGGGGGATATATCTATCTCTGTCACTCTTGTTCTGTATTTAACATACAAAAAAAATGTATTATTTTAAATATTCTATTATTTTCTTATATAATTAAAATCTAAAGTTAGTAACCTTTACTACTATTAGCTAATAAGCACAGACGCTTAGTTTTGAACATTTACTACCCAACTTTTAAATAAGCGAAATGGTATAGTTATTAAAAATACTATTATTATTATTATTATAACTTTATTGACATAAATCTTAAAAATATAGCCTTAAGTTGTATTTGCATATGTTTGGTTTTTCTTTAAACAGTACATATTATAAACAGGCATTAGATACATTAATAAATAATTTTTTTAAAGCTAACTTTTTTAAATTTAACTATAGAAAACTTTCCTAGACTAAATTACTTAATTACTATTAATATATCAAATTCAGGTATAATATAAAAGGACATACTCAAATGATTTTTTAAAAATTCAATATTGCGACGGCGAAAATTGGTCTGCAAAACAAAAAATTTGGAAACATCTGATTTATAGAAATATTTGTAACAGTTTAGAAACTTGTTCAAATTTATTTATTTAATTATTCAAAATAATTGTATTTAATCATTGAACTCCAGTCAAGTAAAAATAAAAATAAAACGAAAATTATTATCAGCATATAAAAATGTAGGAAGTTTATATATAAGAAAAAACATATTTGTTTAAAATTTATTTATAAAATTTTATTAATTAACGTTTTATCATGAAATCAATCATAAATTGGTCGGAATTTAATGCCAGCAATTTCAGTTTAATTTCCAATACTATAATTGGACATTGAAAACGACCAAACCAATAAATTAAATCCATTTCCATTTTTCACACCAACCCATAATTCAATGTAGCACTTTTCTAATACCTCAATTTATTCTTGACACAATAGTCGACTTAATAAATAAACATGAAAATAAAGAAGAGTAAATAATAAAAAATATAGAATATTATTTCTTCGAAGGTTTATTTGCTTTTTTTGTGTGAAAAGATGTCACAGCAGAATATATTACAGGAGTTTATTGGTTCGACCGATATTATCAAGTCTTAGTTCACCGTTCATCACACGATCAGATGGTGCTACGTGCTACCACATCGCGACGCGGTCTAACATCGTCTGCAAAATAAACATCGGAACGCTATTGAATACAAAATGAACATCTCCCACGAATAATGATACAAGATATTCTAAGAATCTCATAATTTTAATATCAATACATATATTTATATTTGTTTTTCTTGAAAATATTTACTACTAGGAAAACTAAAAAATAAAAACTGTTTTCTATAGATTTAAACAACTTTATAGGTATCAATACATCAATATATTCAAATTTATCGACATTTTTTCTATTTATATAAATATAAAAAAATGTTTTGTATGTTAAATATGAGCTTGTTTGAAAATATGTAAATTTGTTGGATAGTTGTTATGCATTAATGAATATCGTTCCATTTCTTCGAAGAGTACTTTTAAGTGGATTAATTTAATGGGTCACCATAAATGCAAGTACCTGTTGTGAATAAATGTAAATGCATGTAATTTAATGCTTTTCATATTACGGAGTATTTTCTTGCAAATTATTCATGAAATATATTCATTTTAAAATAGTACAAAGTATACTTCTATTTGTAATCATACATTCTGTTTGTTATAATATTAAAGAATTAGTTTTTTAAATATTTTTTGCTAAAATGACACAATTTGTTAGTTATATTTGAAAAAATAAAGTTTCTTGTTTGTACTTTTAATTCTTTTAAGCATTAATATAATTTTTATTATTCCCGTACTCAGATGTTAGAGCATTTCCTGGTATATGTTAAATAAAATAATCATTGTTAATTTCAGTGAAAATATTTTGAGAATTACATTTCATCAATAATTGTAATAATAATATAATATAACAATTTTAATATTTTGTGCGCATTTATACCATTAACTATACATTATATGTTTAATTGATTGAATATAAATCAAATATTAAACAATTTGTTATTCATTTCATTCATATTAATTTAAATTGTTACAGATTTATTATTTTCTATTTGAAAATTAATAATTCAATACAAGGTATAATGAAAATTTAAAAAATATTTTAATGGATTCCGAAAAATATAATAATTACCTGATTAATTGATAAAATAAATGTGGATTCATTAAAATTCACAAAATGGATCAAAAATATATATGAACATTTTTTAATTTATACTATTATTAGAATATTGTATGAGGTTTAGCCACTTCAATGTTTTATATTAAACTATTACTAAAAAATATGTGTTTAAAATAATCCTTCAAGACTTTTATTTAAAATTTAAAAACAATTTTATTTTGTATTTGAATAATATATAATAATAATAAAATAGGAATGAATATGAAGCTTTAATTAATGGAAGGTATTTAAATGCATTTACTTAAATACATATAAATATTATATTTGGCTAAAATGAAACACAGTCCATGAACGCAAACATATACAAACCAATCTGAAAACATACGTTTGAATGTAGCTTCAGGAAACAATAGAGAATAATGGTGAACTGGTGGCCCTCTAAGTTGTAGAAAACCGTCCCGGGTGGGTTTATCAAAATTTCAAATTAATTAAAGGGAACAGAAACAAAATTGGTGAGCAGCAGGGTGAAGAGAATATGCCAACAGCTTTGCATTGTTGAGAATTGTCCGTTTCCAAGGGATACCTACAAACCTTTGACCATTTATTTTATGGCGCTGTTGTTAAACAGAATACCTTACACAAATAAATATTCCTACTACTAGGGTACCTATTTAATTTACTACTACTCGTTTAACAAACAGTTTATGCCGAAGATTTAATTTATTTTATTTGAACCTTAAATATTTATTTATAATGTTTTCAATGACATTAAAATAATACAAAACAGTATTTGAACTAAATTATCTAAAAATTCGCAGAATATCGATATATGGAACATTCAAGAAGAAAACCATGGCATATATAAGGAAGCTTTGTGGCCACCAGAGTTACCCGAGTCTAAATTTAACGCGTAAATAGAGCCTCCTAAGGTAGGTTTTCTGTCGGACCTCTGGGCTCAAAGTCAGTTCTATTCCCATGTTAAATTAGGTCCGACTTTAAGCCCCAAAATGGTACAAATTTCCGTTTTCATCACTTTGGGGTTTAAAGTCGGACCTGAATGGAATAAAAATTAGAGCGTACTTTGGACCCCTAGAATCTACTATAATAATAGTATATTATTATTATTATTGTTATTTATAACTAATAGTAATAATCAGCTTTATAATTATTAATATAATTATAATTGATAGTATACTATATCAATAATTTTTTTTAACTTGAATTGATAAGAAAATATTAATTTTTAATATCGCCGGACTTAGCGGTCCTAAATCGGATCTCTCGATGAACAGCAGGACCTCAGAGTCGAATGTAGGTGCTAGTAAGACTACTGGGCTCTAAATGGGCTCTATTCCCGTCTACTGGGCTCTAAACAGGCTCTATTCTGAATTAGAGGGAGCAATATCGGCTTTAAATTTCGACTCGGGTAGTAACTAAATAATATATATGATTGATTATTTTCAAATAGATATAAATAAATTATTTCTAAATAATATATATCAGGCTTAATAATGTCGAAATCAAAGAAAAATAGATAAGAAATGATAGAAAAATCAAATAAAATTTATTCATATACATTAATAATTTGAAAAAAAAAAAAAAAAATACTATCATGACAAGTACCTTAAATAATAAAATCATGTCGCAATGTTTAGAAAAATATTGTTAGAACATTTAAATAAATTTTACTTTTCATCAAATAAATAATGTATGGTTAAGATAAAAATAAAAGATTTGTATAACCTCTTTCTGTCAACTCATCTCCTTCATAAGTGAAACATAATAAAGAATTTAAATGAAATGTTAAAATATTAAAAGTATTTCTATATGAAGATTAATTATTTGTTACTTGAATGAAATAATAACGATGATTTGGAATAGTAAGCGAATGTATGGATGTATGTATGTATGGTCTAAGGAAGAAGGGTATAATTTCGGGTTGATAAGAGGCTTGGCAAGGCAAAGTGTAGTGAAGAGGGATTCGTGGGTCGAATGCCAGTGGCGACGTATAGCGGCGTGTCGGTTCATTATGGCATAATGCGATACAAGGGATACTTTAATGAGGACGGTAAGTGGCGGAGCGGAATAAATATGCACAGTTGAATGTTTATTAATTATGAAGTACGACTACTAGCGGAATACGGAATACTAGTTGTTCCCTTTTCAAACAATACTTATTTATTTGTGTTTTTACGAATTTCTAATTACTACTGCCTTCTCTAACTTCCTTGCGATCTTATTCTCATATTATAAAATTTAAATTATTTGAAATCATCGCATAATTAACAAGTCCAAAATTAATTTCAATTTATAAATAAATTAAGGATATTAAAATAATTTTCTTGTACTTTATCTGAAATATAGTTAAAATCGGAAAGCTAAGAAACCACAATATATTATATCTCCGTAAAAGGAAAGAGAAATTACAGTCTATTTTCTCCTACTGTCAGGACATTACGCCCTAACAAGTTTCAGCATGAATGAATAAATAAGTATTTTCATTTTAGAACTACCTACGCAGTTAAGTATATAGTATTTTGGTTCATTCTGTGAAATATTTGTGTTATTAGTCCAAAATTTTATTCTCTAATTATTAAATATTTAAATTGCTTTTAAGTAGTAAATAATAGTTTTCTTGTCAGGTAGATATGCACTTATAATCTCAATTAAAATAAATAATAAATTAGTTTCCGATGAGAATGGTCTTCAATTAATCTTATATTAAAATAGGATTTTAAAAATATTGAAAGATTTAAGGTTAACTAATTATATATTTTATCTCAGAAGAGTCACTTTTCGTTTAACAGTAATTATATAATATTTTCATGTGTTAATTACTTTTCAAATTAAATTAAATAGTTTTAAATATTTAAGATTTTAGGCTAAAAGTCTTTGCATACTTTAGAAATTAAATCTTGTTCATTCAAGAGTTTTGTAATTTTAGAATTATAATATTAACGAAAGTTAGTTAGAATAATACTTAATAAATTCTATTTAATAGTTATTGATGTAAGTTCTTACTCATTATGAATTTTAAAAATAATTAAAGATAAATTCAAATATATTTTTAGTAAATGGTCAGATTACAGATTTCTTTTAAAACTATAAATTATAGATATTATACATATATAAAATTATCTACCATATCTTCAAATTTTTTTTTAATTAATCTCTGTATTTTCAAATAAATATTTGTTATTAATATACTTCAAGAGATTAAATTAAAATTTATTTATAATATTTCGAAAGGTTTATGAAGTGATTTTCCCTCGTAAATAATTGATTCATTATTATTTTAAAGCAACGGATTTATGTTAGTTTATTTTAACATTAAATATAAATTTGTAGATATGTTCATATTATAATCTCTAAATTTGAATATATTGTTTAAAAATTTACATAATATTTGCACAATTAAAAGATAATCCAAAATAAATTACTTCAGTTTTATCTGGTGATCCAGCGCAAAATCAATTTAAAAATGGATTTTCTGAGATAAAATTGCGTTATTCGTAACACCATTAGGATATAGAAAACTTTTTTAATCGCTTAAATTGTAATCCCGAATAAATTACATTTTTATATGTTCTATAGAAAGTTGTCATTTGATTTCAATTAATTTATGGATATGTTAAAAATGTAATACGTTCGCAAATGTGAGATGTTTGAAATATTGAAAACATTTTTGTATTCCGAAGTCAATTCTACGTTCTGTAAACAGCTTGGTAAACTGATTGAATGCTAGAAAGATATATAGTACACAGAGAAAAATATCTCTTTTGCACATTTATCAAAAGTTTTCCGATTTATGCAGTGGCTAAAATATCGTAGTCACCACACCACACCACAGCACTGTAAGAACCACCGCGAACAGATCAGAGCCGGGTAGAGCAGCAGGAGCAGCAGAGTTATCAGTTGTTGTCCCCTCTGCTGCTAGCTGTGCTTACTCTTTCCAATCCATGTTATTTCTGCCCCTTTTACACAAGTTTCCGTCGCACTTCTAAATATTCAAGCGTCATGAAATCCGTGCTACGATACAGTGAGTTATTGCCATTGGTTTCTAAAATTCAATATCGTAACAATTTTATTTTGATTTATAGCTTTCTCCGAATCTTATTAATTCTATTTAAATCGAATTCTCTTTTATTTGCAATACTTTTTAAATTATATGTTGCTTATTTTCTATTCTCATTTAAATTCAATTTATTTTATTCTATATACAAAGAAATATACTTTTTTTATATTAAAATTGCAAATCAATTGAANATTATAATTCAAAATATAAGCAAAAATCTAAAACTCATAAAATTGTCTTAACTCCCTGATGTGTAACCTTACTTTTTTGTGAAATTTTTGCTATATTTCGATATGTTTTTTATTAATAAAATAAAGATATTATTAAAAAACGTAAATTTTCAAAGTTTCAACAAATTACTGGTATTATTTTTTAAGATACACACAAAATAAATTAAAACTCCTTAAATTCGCTAAAACTCTTGATATGTAAACTGACTATTTTTGTGAAATTGGTTTTTTTATATATAGATTATTTTACACCTAAAATTATAAAGACTACTAAAAATTATTTAAAATTTTAGCAAATAAATAGTATTATTTTTCAAGAAAACTTAAGATTTGTAAGATTCATAAAAGTCGCTAATATCCCTAGGGCCGGAGCTATTGAGATAGAGATACGGGGCTCTTTATAAGTATATTTGATAATTGTTTACTCGGAAAATTTTTTTTGGGGTCCACAAGAAAGTGGGGGCTCTAAGCTATAGCTTGTATAGCTTTATACATAAATCCTGCACTGAATATCTCTTATGTAAAACATTATTTTTCAAAAAAATAATTTAAATATTATTTTCATATATAAAATAATTTGAATGTTACAAACCTTTAATATTCAAAATTCAAAGTATCAATAATAATATTGATACAGTAAAATATTATTGCATGCCTAAAACATATTAAAATTATAAAAGAATAACTCACCGTTCATTGATTTCTGCATGGTTCACTTATTCGTAGCACTTACACTGAATTTAATCAAATAAAATTACATTTAAACATTTGCACTTACACATTACTACATTAATTAAAACAATGAGCTAAAATTTGATAGTTACATTTCCTATCACAAAACACGATATATGAAACTACTATCTTTACCCGATTTATTTAATTATACTACAAAGTAATTTAAATTGTTTTCACTTTAAATTGTTATATATTTGAATGTACCGAAGTTGGAATGGTACAATTAAATTTTATCAATTATATCTAGTTCGATAAACGTTTAATATGCAAACTATTAAGGTAACTGATATAGTATAAAGCGTCATTTAAATAAAAGGTTTTATATTATGAGCATTTGATACGTATATATTTGTATGTTTCGATCGTGACAGACTTGTTTCTACAACAAACACACTCAATCTAAAAAATTCAAGGTAAAGGAAAACAAAACGATTTTTTAAAATACGTGCTGCGACATCCCGTTTTTAAAATTATAACTATTTTATTAGTAATATTTTGGTTATTGATAACCAATTTATTTACAGTTTATTTAAAAAAAAAAAAAATGTTTGTTTTTAAATACCAGGAATATTTTATTAATTTAAAAAGTAAAGTTGGACCATTATTATGATTTTTATTGCTTTTTATTTATATCGAGAAAGATTTTTATTATCGTTATAGTGTAATAAGGATATCAATAAAACTATTTTTTTAATCTTTGTTTCACTTGCGAAAACTCTAATCACAATATAATTTTCTAAAATTTTTATTTGGAAGCCCTCTAATTAGTTGAGTTCAAAATTTCAAAGCACACTATTCAAATCACATTATTTTTGATTTAAAATGAGTGACAGCCTGCTGCAAATTCTAAACTCAGCCGTACTACCAGTCTTTGAGTGGTCATTTAAGGGGGCAGCCCACTCTGACAGTTCTAAAAAACACGGATATTCAGGAATTTTTTTAAGTGCTAAAACAATCGAATTATTTAGGGTTTTTACTATAATATTGCACGTATTTTAATTATTTTTACAAAAAAAAAATGAATTAAAAACATTCATATTTAAAGTTGTGGTAGCCTTCGACGTTAGATACCTGCAAAAAGAGGACTTAATGGTGCCAGTCGCTCTAAAAATTGCAAAAATGGTATCAGAATGAAAAAAAATATATTTTTAATAATATGCTATAAATTTGTTTACAAAAAGTCGAAAAACTAAAATATCAAAAAATACGCTTCACAAAAAAAGAAACATCTTTAAACATTGCCGATAAAGATTAAAGTGTTTTCATTGAATGGTTCTCGAGAAAAAGTGACACTCAATTTGAAAAATGTAGTTTTGAGAAAAACGTGATTAAAGTTTTGGGTACTGTAGTTAACGTATTGTACAGGCTCCAAAATTATTCTTGTATCTTTGCAATGACTTCGAATATCAATAAATTCTTTTGGGGGGTCATTCTAGATAGTATAAAAAATAGATTTATCTAAAAAAAAAAAAACTATTTTTTGAAACCTTCAGGGTGGAATCCCTTCTTAAAGTAATTTTAGAGTTGTATACCCTTTTTTATGCTTAATTATTACTCTTTAATTTCCAATTTACGTATAAAATATATTTTTAATATGTTTTTATTTTAAAAAAACAAAAATAACTAAAGACAGGTATTTATTTTGTTGTATAAGTATAAAAGAAAACAAAAAGAGTAATAAAAAGAGAACATTTTGCTGAAATTAGATTTTTAAAACAAAAATAACTTAACGTTAATGCATCCGTAAAATAATTAAATGGTTTACGACTTTAAATAAATTACTAAACAGACCTAAAGTATTTGTATAGAGTGTACAATATATTTCATTACTCTAATTGTTTATTTATTTAAATCAGAAAATAGAAAACAAGTGAACATTTACTTGAGCATCGTATGTGAATACTGGATACATAGAGAAACATCTCATTTCAATTTAACAGTTCAATTAAAATAGTTGACCATTACATTCCAGTATAAATACTAAACAATTTTATTCCAAACATATAAACTGTGAATACCGTGCATTTTCACTTGAATTCCAGTAATGCTGCTCTTGAAGTCCACCTCAAGGAATTCAAGCATGTATGAGCAAGCACGACACACAAATTATATGCACACACCGGTCGCGTAAATTTATGCACATGTAAACTGTTACTTGTGGACAATTTCCATATATGCTTTTTGATGCACTTCTTGCAAATATTTAATTATATACTGGATGTTTTTCAAATTTTACCTCTTACCATCATGGTAATATAATTACATCATAATTAGTATTAATTACAGAAAATAATATTCAGATTTATACGCCAATAAAAATAATTTCTAAAAATAAAACTTAGTATTCGAATATCTTTTAGAATTATTCCTTGAGATATTATATTGGAATTAAAGAATATAAACACAAAAAGAAATAATGATTTACAAAAATCGGAAAAAACAAGAAAAAAAATATAAAAGGAAAGAAAAGGAAAGCAAAAGTAGGTAGTTATACAGCTACTATAAAAGAGAAGAATGAAAGAAAAACTAATAAATGAAAATTAAATAACCGGTACTCATCGGTAAATTGATTAGCATTTCCGGTAACGATGCAAATTTAACGATGCCTGAGGAGACGATATTCGCGAAAGCGTACAAGAAACGACGGCAGAAATATTTAATGAAAACAAACTTTAAAGAGTTTCCGAGAGCGCCACGCGGCCAAGCGGCCGAACGAGCGTCAATTCATTAAAAGGAAATGAATCTTTCATTATTGTCATTTAAATCGTAGTCGATCAAGTACCCTTGACTCAAAAACGTTTCTCGATTGTTTTACAAGCGTTTCACTGACTGATGCGATTTTGATTCTTTTGTTGCTAACATTGTTTTGTTGCTAACAAACAATGTAAGTTTACTTCAAAAATACCCAGTTGCTTTAATTAAAATTAGAAATTTACTTGCATAGCGGAATAATTTTAATAGTAATCCTACATCAAAAACGAAATAGAAAATAAAGAAAATAAAAGCACTTCATTTAATTTTGTACCAAACCTATTTTATTAGCAATCATGGCAATAAAAACTTTCAATAATTATTTCTTATACATTATAAAATAAAATACGAATATGATATCAAATTATCTTATTTGACTGATAAAGAAAATAAACAAATATAAAATAAAATATAAGAATAACTCGAATTGAAACATGCACTTTTGCAATCGTAGTAACAAATGTATCTGTCAACAAGGACAAATGATCGAAAGAAAAATAAATAATGTAAATAATTTATTTCAAATTATGTTATCCGAGTTTATTGATTATTTGTTATTTATAAAATGAAAGGACAATGTATTTGTGATAATTTTTCTCCTTTTTTATTTCTGCTGACAACAAAAGATAAAAGATTAGGATATTTGCTCATTGTTCCTGTCTAATTTAAACTATATAAATATATCTTCTTTCTTTTTTCATGAATTCTTATTTTAAACATTAAGAGAAATTTATTTTATTTTAGTTTTTCTCCAACAATTGTTGTGATTAACTTAATTTATAGTGTATTGCTGTAAACAGGTTTTTTCATGAAAATTAGAATTCCTAGAAGGAATATTTTAAAATATAAGTATGAAAGCCAAAGTAATTTAGATCTAATTTATATCTTTCTCTGTTTTTTGTTTTGTAAAAGTAATTAAGTTACAAGAAATGATATGGAGTATAATAATAAATAAATGGATACATAGAAATGGAAGTAAAATCTCGAAGGAGTTGTAAATATGTATGGATATTAGTGTTTCCGTCATATTGAACCACGTAACCATACAATTAATTCGGTTTGAATTGTTTATTTGATTGGATTCAATTATTCGCAAATTAGTCATGAATGGCATAACAAGTCATTTATGTGATCCGAGGAGTAAAGACATCAGCATATATTGCGCAAACTCTATACCACCATCTTCATTATACGGTGCCATCACTATGGATAATTAGAACCGAGGTTGCCATTTCCCGTATGCCGTTTGCCTTTGCTTATGATCTAGATAGGAATAGCGTTAAAGGAACATCCTGACGATGGCAACGCCGCGCACAACATTAGGATTGATGGCGCAACTCTAGTGGGAAAAGGTGTTTTGAAACATTATTGTCATATTTGGCGCTAGCTGGAATTGCACTTAGGTTAATGCGCATATATTCATTTACCCGAACGACTATGCTTTCATATTAATTATCATACCTACATATAATGGCAATATGCTTCTAAAATATTAAATGGAACAAATAAAAAATTACGCTCTACATATTTCAGATTCACTTCCATATTACGAATAATATTGTTGGTTTTTTCAGTATTGTAAAAATATTTTCTATTCATAGCACTAGCTTTAAACATACATATGTTTTTTTTTGTATCATTATTCTGTATTTATCTCAAAATTCAAAAGGTCGCTGTTAAATAGCATACATTGTTTATAAAATCACAATATACATATATTTTTACATAATATTATCTTTTATTTAAATGTTAATAGAAACAAAAAAGTTTCATGCCGGATTTATGTTGGATTTAATTTACAAATTACGATTTACCTTGTTGGTTTATAGTGAATTTAGATATTAGGTCACGTTATTTTGACACACTGTCATTGTGATAGATCTATACTGAATAAAATTTAAACAAATCAAAATTTATCTATATAGGCAATTTTTTAAAAAATTTTGGACTATTATCAACAAATTTACAAAAAATTCAAGATCGCGCAATGACTAATTGAATTCATCTTCGAATGTTAAAATTTTGGATCGATTTGAACTTTTATGTTTATTATCAAATTTCAAATTTAATTTCTTATAAATTATTTTGTACTGTTCAACAGATAATATTAACATCATATTCATTTCACCTATTTATCACTAAAAACTATCTTTGTCCCTTCAAAATTATTTAAAAAGATACTATGATATGATTGGACACATTTAAAAATTTACATTTAAAATATAATAATGGTGATATTTTAAAGTGATAATCTAAATCATAAATTACTGAAATTCATCATAAACCAGTAAAGACAAATATGTACAATTTATATTTATAAATCTAAATTTGCAAATTAAATCCACCATAAGATGAAATGAATTTAAAATAATTTCGTATATAACGATAAATAAATTACGGAGTAACAATAGGAACAATTGCTGAAAGTTTTTTGTATAGTTGTAATAATTTCTTTGTAGTATATGGTGGTTAGATAAAAAAGTGCAGAGTAAGAATTTCTACAAGTGGCCATTAGGGGCATTACATTAAGTATGTTCTGCAGGAAGAGAAAGAGAACGCGCACATAGTGAACTTTTAGCAGAACAGCTCCACATTAGAACGTACAATAAAACCCTAAATCGTCTCAGGAATACAAACCATTCCTTAGATTAAGACCAAATCGTACGATAAATTAATTGAACAGATTTAAACAATGGAGCGCACAATCCAGTTATCTGGGTACTTCAGTTCCTGCGATTTCCGCACCGCCAGTAACAGGCAGCACTATAGCAATGGTGGCGGTAAAAGGGGTAACTATAGATTCGCAGCTCTCCGGCTAATGTAGAACATAAATCTAGCAATGGTGGCCAATAATAGCCGTCGGTCTATTGTCCCAGATTTGCATTTATTCAAGAGAATTCCATCGTCCGGGTTTATTAGAAACGGCAGTTCCGTAGCCCTTTCGGCGATGTGAGCTTTCAGTTGACATGTCAACAATGTGTAAACAACGAATCCATAGATGGACAATGGTACACAGACAAGAATATTCTCCTTACTACTATATTGCTTAATGTTACATTATTTGTTTGGGAAAATGTTCCTTCTAATATAACTGTTCATATCCAAATAGATATGTAAATATGTACCAACAAATACTCTTACATCATCACTACATACTGTCATATTTAAATACAATTCGAACAGAACAAACCACTGCTGCATATATAAATATTTTAATATTTAACATTTTAATTTTTCATATACATACATAAATGTAAACTTAATTAAAATAAAAAACTATAGTTACAATAAACATTATTTAAAGAAGTTAATTTCCTACCCATACACCTTTATCAATAATAGCTTGTAACATATTATCAGAATCTTAAATGCCAACAAAACACCATTCATATCACCTGTCAGACCCTTAACAGACAAGTATAAACTTGAATAGCAGTCAGCAATCACCGGA
The DNA here is from genome assembly GCA_002278615.1 of Pogonus chalceus. Lineage (NCBI taxonomy): Eukaryota > Metazoa > Arthropoda > Insecta > Coleoptera > Carabidae > Pogonus > Pogonus chalceus. Next base: position 17,027,180 of record CM008233.1, on the reverse strand, counting down.
AATCAAATAACAAAGCCATAAGATCCGGAAGAGCGATAGTGTTCCCTGCGCATTCCACTACAATCGTTATAACAATGATAGCACAACATGGAGCCGTCAACACCTGCTAATAATAAATGCCAACTATGAGAAATTGAAATAACGTTTAGGGAAAATGTTATCAATATTTTCTGATACACTTTTCTTATTATTTCATTTACTCTAATCATATAAAATATTTAAATATTCATCAAATTAGTATTAAAACTTTGCGGAAATATTGTTTTTTGTTTTAAAATTAAAAAGGAATAGTTTATAATAGTATATTATGGAGTAAGTTTGGAATGAGACATAATTCAGTTCGAGTGGAGAGTTTGTCGTCATAGTTTTACGAGAGTAGAATAACGATTCCAAACATGTAGCAGACTATACTTTCTCTATTATTATAAGTTTAGTTATATTTAAAAAAATATCTTTAATAATTAAAAATAGCTACTTCATGTCGTTAGTTTAAGGTTATGTCTTATAAGGGAACTTCGTATAAATTTCTTAAACGCTAAAGCGTGAATAATACCTCATTGATTATTATACGAGAATAATATGAATTCTGTAAATGTATTAAAGACACTTGATTTAATAAATAAGTAGAAATTAAAAAGTAGAGGACTATGACTGATAAAAATATTTATATTTTACTTCGACTAGAAGCCTATAAAATTAAAATAATCTATTATTTACTTTTGGTTAAGGAAAATGAATGTGTAATAAAATCATGTTCTTATTACTACGATAAAAATCGACATGAAACCAATATGATATTTATTGGAACCGTAGAATATTAAATGTTAACAAGTATAGAGTCAGCTCAACAGCAACAACAGAGATTCAATTCGCAAGGGTAAAGGTTACCAATGCCACCCACCTCGGTAGGCAGTTGTCATGTATGACGTATGAAGCGATGGCGTGCGAACGCCAAATTTACCTCCCCTTCTTCCTTTCAACGTCCCTGACATGACTCATTGCCGGTGAATTTTTCATAGAAACCATCAAATTATCTTCATGTCCTAACACGGAATGTTATATCCATCCACCTGACAAAAGTCGATAATTATATTTTGATGATGGGTATCCTACATTATTTTTGGCTCCTAATAAATTTTATAGTGGTTATATTACTTTTGTAATATGGCTGATGTGTGCCGTGTATTGATTTTCTAAGCGTTTTACAAAAATGAGCTTCATTTATATTTTATAATGAAAAATCTAAAAAATATTTTTTATTTCATTCAGTTTCTTGTATTATAACCGTGCTAAATAATAATAAAACTATATAGAAAGCTTTATATTTAATAAATAGATAATATTTTCATTGTTGTTTTAAAATATACCACCACAAATAAATTAAATACATGTCGACAATATAAATAATATTTATTGTTTACGGACAGTTTAAGGATTTCTGAAGCAAATAAGTCATAAACATTTTTGTTACTTTTGTAAAAATATTAAAATTACAAACATAACAATTTAATGATGTTTTAATGTTCCTACATCGATTTAATGTAAAGCAATTTCAATTTTATACCTGGAAACAGCTTAAATCTGATATAAAACATCATGATAAAAACAATTAAAGAAAACACGGAGAATACGAAACAGAATGATAAGTAAATAAAATAAATGACATGGCGTTTTTTTTGTACTAAAGTCATATGTAATAATCAGAAAATTAAAGGATTAGATTGGGTTAAAATAACCTATAAAGAAATAGATTCGCTGTACATATACCCAGAGCCATAATTAGCATTTTTTGAGCCCTGGATCAGACTTTCCAATAACTCCCCCCTCCCAGCATTAACGAAAAAAAAATTGCCATGCATATACGATAATTCTGAAGCTCATGTTCTTTCATTTTTTTAAGTGTGGTATCAGTCTTATTAAATAGACACAAAATAATTATTTTTTCAATTATATCTGCCCATAATTTTATTTCCATTTTATATTTATGATAAAACAATAAATTAAATTATTATAAATTTATTTAAATCGTATTGTTGTTCCTTTTTTCCGAAAATTCATTAAAAATAACTGAGATGAAAAGATTTTTTTTGAGAGGCTTTTCTGGGCCCTCCTTCGATCTAGGCCCTGGGCAAGTACCTCTGTTGCCCCTGCCTAGTTACAGCCCAGCATATATCATTTACAGTCGACTCTTTCTAAAGGCGCAAGCTGTCTTTAAGTTACAGGATACATTGCGTGAAGGTGCTCGAATATTCCCTCACTCGAATTCACGAGCGACAATTCACAATTCAGAGTTTAGTTTCCCCTTCAATCCTGCCGTTTCCGCGCACACCCGAGCGTCAAAGAGAATTTTTTTTAAATATATATAGTGGGAAGAGCACCTTTAGACAACGGTCCTGCCCTGACAGAGCACCTTTAGACAAATTCGACTGTATTTAATATTATTATATTTGCAGTATTCCATTCTACATTTAACAAATATTTACATACTAGTAAAAAGGTTTAGAACCTCTATTAATTCATATCATAATTAAACGAGATTATTTTGCACATTTGTCCTAAATTTTTACTTGTACAAAAATTGTATAAGAATGTTGATAAAGTTTTTAAAAAGTTTCTGGTATAATTAAATTAAAAGGATTAATTGATTGACACAAGATAAATATACATATATACTGTTTACGTATTCTTAAATAAATTTCCGTATATTTAAAGGAAAAATTTATTCAAATTTATATATTGAATTGAATAGTTTCAACTTAAACTAACTTGATACAAAATTTTAATCTTACATTTTGACAGGACTATGTACTATATATTTTAAGATAAACTGTATTTAAATTTAATGTACTGAAAAAAATATATATAAGAAATTTATAATCTCATGCTGAATATACTGTAGGCGAATTTTTTTCTTTTTATAAAATCCCTAGCTTAAAGTATTGCTTAATTCAAAATGTAACACTCTTCGTTTAACGTTATTTCAAACATTTGTTTGACAGGAAAAAAATATATTTACTAGAGAGTGAAATCTTGATATTTACTTTTTTTAAAACGGTCTGTTTTATAAATAAATAAGTTATGACAAAATAATTTTGTAAAGGTTTCAGCAAAAAAGATAAAATACTTTTGAAGAATATATAATGTTTTATTGTTTAGCAGAAAATAAAATATAAATAATTATATTTGGTGAATAATAAATATAAAATTAAATTAAAATTAAAAAGAATAAATAAAAATAGTGAATTTGGGTGATGGGTACTTGATGAAATGAGAGATAATCACTTCATTACCTTCAAGTTAGTGCTGGCTCGTTTAAGCTTCTTTCCACAAATTTTTACGCATTAGCCAAAAGTTTTTCGGCGGCCAAGAATCAACTCGAAAACAGAGAGCTTCCGGTTCGCTGTGCGTGACTAAAGTCCGAAACTCTTAACATCCCTTTTGCATTGCTCCGCTTCGTTCCCATGCCAGGGTCGGACTAATTATCAAGCACAGTTTGCGGTAATTACCGGTTTAGCCGGCCACATGTTGTTTAGAGGACTCACGCCAACTTTTGCCCGACTCTAACTTGATTTATACTACGCGTAACTAACTATATATAAACACTTTTTAGATTTATTGTATATATTTAGAAACCGGCGTCTTTAAAATTAAAATTGACGTTCTAAATTATACATAGCGTCAAAACTAATAGCACATCCGAATATTATTTTATTAATATAAATTTTGTTTTCAGTTTACTTTTTACGTAATAAAAAATTAGGCCAAGGTAGAAAATACAATTAAAATAATAACATACAAAATAACAGACTTGGTAAACAGTAAAAAATATAATAATTCCTATAAAATAAAATTCATAACATTACTTTTATTTTAACTCAAATAAAAAGAGATCAACGTACTTATGCAATATAAAACATGTTCAAACAAAAGTTTATTTTTCAGAATAAAACGCATTACAAGTATATTTAGTTTTACTTTGAGCTTATATGTTTATGAATGTATTTGAATGCAGTTTTTTATTTAATATACATACGTAGAAGGAATTATAAATTTTACATATTGCAACAATAGAATATATTTTACAATGAGATTCAGAAGCTGTATTGATACAGTAATTATTAAATCAAAATGTTTGTTTTATATTACACTTTATGCATTTTGATTTCTTTCAATAACTTTTAATACAATTAAATTTTGTTTTCAGAATTACCGAGTTTCGCTCGTATTTTTTTTTAATTTAGGGATATGCAAATATGGATTTAATTAAATTAAATAGGTTTGTGACAGTTATTTTAGCTCCGTTGCACAAATTTTTTAATACATCCTAATGTCTAACATTATAATTGCATTTTTACCTTATTTTAACCTGAAATTTTAACAGAATCTAGAAATTCCATAGTAAATTCATTGTTAATTCTTTAGACATCTCTATTGAGTGGCACAAGTAATGCTTTATATTTAAATGCTTCATTCAATTTCCGAAACCTTTATTTTAAAAAAAATATATGGTAAATTTAGAACCGTAAAAAACCAAGAAATGACTTTTCCTTGAAAAAAGACCCTTAAAGATCACTGCCTTGATCCGAAAATCCCTTAATTTTGATCAAAATCGTTAGAATCGTTTTTAAGAAACCGAGTTCATATATATTTAGTGTCCCAAAATAATTAGGTCACTATTTGGATCTTTGAAATTATAGGAGTTATGAAATCGGTTAAACAAGCAAATTTAGTGCATTTCGAGAAACACCTAAAGTTCGGAAAAGTTTGAAGGTTAGGTTAGGATATAAACTTACTATTTTAATATATAAATGTTTCAAAAAGTTAGTTATCTAAGAAATCATGTACATTTTATTATAACAAGCGTTATTTCATTAAAGTAGAGCGCAAATATTTTTAAAATTTTTGTAAACAAACTTTCCAACAATTTCTATTAAAAACAGTTTTAAGTTTCTTAATAACATAAAAATATCTTGTACTTTAATAAAAATATAGCTAGAAATATGATACGTAGAAGGTAGAAAAATTTAAAAATAATTGAAATTGTTATATTAATTTAAAAGTATTAAATTCCAAGTATATAAGATATTTTAATTAAATTTTCCAAATTGTATATAATATACCTTGTACATAATTTACCGTTTTCTCATTTTACATTCATTCGAAGCTATAACCATCATCATTTACCCTACTCCTATTTCTCCACCTCTTGGCAGCACTTCCCATCGCAATTATGAAGGGATTTTTATTTCGTCGAGGTAATAACGCCGACGTAACTAAGCATGTATTAAACTTTAACTTCCATAGCGCAAATGAAGTCAACCCATAGATATTCCGTAACTACCGAGTCTAGTTAAGCTGTTTCGATTTTCTGCGTACTATGTACCTAATTATAATCTGTTAGAACGCTTATTACTTTTTATATCGTAAATTGCGAAATTATACACAGGTTTATGAAAATATAATATATTAAACGTATGCTTCTATATTTAACGCAATTCAATTTCTTTTATAAATAGATATTTATTCTTAGTTTCTCATTCTATTTTTATAGTTTTCTTTCTTTGATATCATTTTTCAATTTATATTATTTAAAAATATTAATAAATTTATATTTTAAGGTTATAATATAAAGGTAAAAAAAAAAAACAGAGTAACCGTGCAAATTAACGCACAACTTATAACTTGTTTTAACGTCACTAAGTCACGCATTGTTGGTTTTAATGATTTACCTTAAAAATATTTAAAACAATGAAATTTTTATTTCTTATTGTTATAATATTATTCTTGGTATGGAAATATATTATTGAATAAATATACTGAAAAAGTAAACATCTTGAGTTAAATAAATATTATTTAACATGAAACTATACATAAAATATTTATTATTGAATTTTAAATTGATTTATGGATTATAAGAAATACGTCATATTAAATTTGTGTTATTTATTGTATGCTTTAGATTGTATATATTATCAATGGTTTGAATTAAGACATTGGAATGAAACGACATCGTCTTTCGTCTTATCTGAATATATAGTGTAGAAAGACAATCCTTGGATTAAATTAGCGTTTACGTGAATGCCAATACGTTCACACATCTAATGGTGCTATGGAATTGGCTGAATAATTACTGAGTAAATTGTGATTAGCGTTCACGCACAACTCGGCTAATTGCTGGTCGATCAATACACCAAAAGACAACGTTCATAGTATTGTTACGTTCACTTGTTCTGTTCGTAGTACAACGGCAGCCAAAACCAACTAATCATTTAAATAGAATATATCTGCGAGGAAAATTAGCACGCCGAATAGAATCAAGAATTGCGCAATGAATTACACATTCACTAAAATATATCGTTCACTTAATGCTAGCACGTTATAACCTGTTTCTTATGGCCAATTGAATTAAGTTTGTTCGGGAGAAACATTTAGGATTCGTTGCTCAGGTACGCGGTGTGGAATAATTTTATTTACATAAAGATAAGATATTCATGAGTTCCTAATAAGCAATGTCTCACTGTTAAGCAAATTTTATTACAGTGAGAAGTAATGAATTTTCTTAAAGCATGACACATGGCCAAGGAAAGTTAAAGACTATTTTCGAGGGACATTAATTATCTTTAATTTATTGTTTTTGTAATGCAATCATGAAATTCATGAACGTTGCAATTAACTTTACACTTTATATCTTAGTATAGTGTTTAAATTATATCAAAATTACAGTGTTTTTTTTTTTTTTTGTTTTTTTTTTATTATTATACACATACATATATTTATTTGCAATATGAAATAAGTGGAAATAGAAATAACGATTAAGAGTTATAATAAGAAACGTAACGGTTATTTGATGAATTAAGATGAAATATAATAGAGTATATTTTGATATCAATAATTCGTTAAAGATAGAATAAATAAATGATTTCGTATCGAATTGGCGATGCTGGTAAGACCGGGTCCCGGTGGCAAGGTATCGGTCAATTAAGCGTCGTGTTTATTTCCTGTGTTCCTCGGGCGTTCAGCACGTGATAATGTTACCGTCTATTCGTAATGGATCACTTTTACAATCAATAAAGTTTATCGTCGGCCCGCTAGCGGATTGATTGAAAGTGATTTCGTGCTGCCGTGTTACGCTACTACCGGCCTCCCGGCAACCCGGCAGCCGCCAGATCGACAGTCTGCCTTCGGGATATTCCTTCATGTTACAACTAACGGTTTGCTTCCGATATCGTATTGAACATGTACACACACACGCTCTTCCCTTGTGCTTGCTGCATTTTGTCGGATTCTATTATACGACTTTGTTCTATTCAATATTGCTAGATTTTATTACAGATTCATCAAATTCTTTTCGTCAAAAGTACTATGTATGTATTTTTACATGTTTTTATTACATTTCACATACGGAACAGGGAATATTGAAAGCTTCTTTAATAATTTATAGATTAAAGCTAACAAAATTCTCTTTCAAATGTTTATCAGGATTATTTAAACTTTATTTTACTTTTTTTAATGCAGTGATCAGTATATTTTGTATCACTTATTACAAGTAAATTAACATATGTAAATAATTTTTTGTTTATANTATATATATATATTCAATAATTTTGCGTTTAAAAAGAAATAAATATGTTTCTTTTAATTATATCCGTAATGTTCTCTTGTTTCATTTATATATTTCATCATTGACTTTTGTATTTAATTAATTTTCTCTTTTAGTGCAGATGATTCGTTCTTTCTTTATCATATCCATTATAACAATTTTTTTTACATTTCTTTTAATAAACGGATTTCACATTTTATCGATAATTAAATTTAAATTATTTTCATTTTTTTCTAAATACAAAGAAACTGTTATTGTTTTCTTTTTAACTTTGTTTCTTATTAAATTAAAAGTTTATCTTGCAAAAATGCAAGAAGCTATTAAAATTTTTATTTTTAATATATAAAAAATAATATATTGTTTTGTATTTAAGTAAAAACTCAACAATAGAATCAGTTTATATAATTTAAATAAATGATACTGTAATTATCATATAGATGTATAAATAAATAAAGTTTAATAAAATGGGAAAGAAATGAGGTACATAAATAAATTGATAAATAGGTAAATTGTTTTTGATAAATTATCTGATTATATGAAAACCAATTTATGAAAGTAAATATGAAAGCATATGTGCATTCGACATTCCAATAAATAAGATCATTAAATTTGTACGCTATCCAAATTGTCATAGGCAAACAGTTTTAATCAGAATGTAATCATGTTCACATACCAATACATGTGTATACACACACGTGTATATAGGTCAAACGAACGTGAAATGTCATAACGCAATAAAATTACAAACTGCATAACGTTAACGTTGTGTAGTGTTAACGAAATCAAACGCCAGAGAGCATTACACTTGACCCGTACTGTTCGTTGTACTATATACACCTAACACTAAAATTGTCCTACTTGTTGACTAGTTATTTTAAAATATCTTGTTTCAAATACACATTATTTTGTTACCTATCCATATATTCAATTTTATGTAACTCAAGTTTCAAATTGAAACATAATATTGCACTTTTCTTTAACCTAGTTCAGTGCATATTTGTATTAGCAAATAGTAATTTTTAAATTTATTTACATATTTTATTTATGTTACAAGATACTGAGCCTTAAAAACTAAATGTTTTGATAAAGGTTGAAGAAACGAAATGTGTCACTAACACGAACAAACCTGATAAAAAATTTACTATATTGATTAGAAACTAAATGATATTTATAACTACCAGGGTAATTATTAAAATATTAAATAAAAAATCATAAAATTAATGAAGATATAAAAAAATGGTTCGTGACTTACCCAATTTTTTTTATTGCACCTGTTCAACTAATTGTGAGTCGTAAAATAGTCGTGACGGTTTCTTGTTACGTTTGCATCTGTATCAAGTGATTTTGGCTATTTGCTGCAACATATCATTTTTTTTAGATAAAAAAATTATTATTCTAATTAAAATACTAAGTTCAAAATATAAACTTTTAGAATAGAAGCAGTACAAATAATAAGTCAAAAATCACTGTACTAATTTAACATAATGGAGGAGTCTAGACTTCGTGACGATTAATTGTTACGGTATTTATTGCTTTATTTTTCAGATCTTTTGTTATAATATTTATAATAAACCTATCTTCAGCACGTTAATTGTTTTGGGCGATCACTTCTTTGTATATTGTGCACTCTATCTTCTTTTTCTGAATTTTGTTTTTTATATTCTCTCAATAATTTGCTTCAAATAATGTTACTTGCTATATAGCAATAATTTTTTGTCTATTAATTTTAACATTCTTGTCCTCTACTGTACCTTTTTTACCTTTTAAACAACCCATTTTGATTTTGTATTAATAAAACTGATTTAAAAGTGAACCTTATGCAAAAAGTATTATAATATTATAGAAAAATCTTTTAAACATGCATAAACATGTTTCCCTTACATTAAATCATTTTTCTTGGAAAACTAATTTAACAGAACTCAAAGGTACGAATACTTTTGCTACCTCATATTTAGAGTATTTTGCTTTTAAATGTTTTTTAAATTAATTCTGTGGAATTTAAAAAAAAAAATTATTTATGTAAATTGATGTATTAATTTTATTTATTAAAATATGATACTATTCATATTTATAATTTTCAAATTATAGTTTCTATAACTGTTTTAGTTTTTCAGTATAGAGAGTACGAATACTTTTGCTATCCACTGTATATCCAAGTGAATACGAAATGCATCTAAAATTTGATACTGCTAGGTTTATTGAAAGAAATCGTTAATTGTATAACATTGCATGGCAAGTAATAATTCTTGTGAAAACTCGTATATATTCGCAATGGAATGAAATCCAATTCGGCATGAGGCAGCAGTCAGTAACAACGTAGGTAATACGTAGTACGCTAACATCAATTTATAAAAGTTGAAAGCTAATCGAATTCTGATTCGTGTTTTCGTTACGTGCCCTCGTGGTTTTCTATGCTAATGACCTAACACAGGCCACAGTACCAACGTTACGGCCTATGTTTGCTGGTAATTAGTGTTTCCATGTATCTGTGTTAGTGCTTGCTTCTATATATATTCAATGCATTTGATTTTGATTCAACATTTAGGGTGACGAATATTTTCATGTATTTAATGGATTATACCTATATTACGAATTATCAACGACTTTTTTTGATATATTTTTTACCTTATAATCTCTTTCACCAAATTCTTTACAACGTCAACTTATTTATTTTTCACATTCACAACTTTTCAAAAGTTTATTCATCTTATACATAAATAGACGCATTGTTAGTCTTCAAAAAGTTCTTTTTTAACAGAATATTGTAATAAATCATTCAATATATATAATTAATTTTTGTCAATCAATGATATTTAAACTAAAACCATGTTATATATTTAAGAAATATAATTTTATATTGAGAAATCTAAGTCTCACATTTCTCAACCTGTATTTATAAGAAAATAAATAATAACATTACAAAATGGTATTTTAAATTACAAAGCTCGACATTATCAATTTTAGATTGAAATAGTTCAATCGGAAATGTCGCTCTACATTGTGTAGTCAATTGTTTTTTTAACGTGATCTGTAAATTATTGAATTGAACGTATTGAAATTATATTTTTAATATTTTAAACAGAAATAAAGGGATTTTTTATTAAAATAATTTTATAAATATACAATACTTGGGAAATAATATCCACTTAGTTTTTTTTTTTCTAAATAATAATTTATAAACATGTTTATGTCTTATCAAAGGATTAAATAATTAGTAAGAAATTGACTTAGTGTGTATTTTGATTATTCTGTTATGTTCATTTTCTTTTAAACATAAAACGCATCGTTTTAAATATAATTAACATTTGTTATTATAAAAATTTTAATGAATTACACATTTATAATATTTTTTTATAATTTTAACTACTTAAATGGTTAATTTTAATTATAAAAATATTATTTCCAATATCGAAATAACACAATAAATATTCAACATTTATTAAAAAATAACAAAAGTTAGGGCAATAACTAGCTTTTTGTGTGTCCTGGGCAAGATTTTTTAAATAACCCCCCCCCCCTGCTTACTTTAATGAAATAAAAATTTATCATACATATACGATTGTTTTGAAGCTGCTATTCTTTCATTTTTTTTAAAGTTTGGTAACAGTTTTAATAAATAAACAAAAAAAATTATTCTTTCAATTATTTCTGCCCATAATTTTAATTACATTTTATATTTATTCAAAAATAACAAAAGTTGATCTCACACTTAAAATCCGCCAAATTTATAATTTTTATTATAAATAAAACAAATAAAATGAAATGAGATGATGAATGTATTAAGTTAAAATTTTAAAAAAATATCATAACATTAAAAATTAATATCATGAAGCCAAAAAATTTAAATAAAACATATTTTCATACAAATATGTTTTTATTATTGTCTGAAATTTGGTCATTTACTTCATCAAATAAAACAAATTTTTGTTCTGTCAGGACTCAAATCTCTCAAAGTTTTTTTTTTACAAAAAAACAGCGCAATTATGCTTTCATTAGTAAATACTTCATTTTATCAACTGTGTTCTTAATTAAATGTAAATTTTTCTAGTTCTGAAGCTGATATATTATTTCAATGAACAATTTTGAAAATTGAAATAATATAAAAATATTTTATTAAGTTTAAATATTTAAACTACAAATCCTAAAATAAATTTGCCCGACTTTCAATGTAATTGTATAAATAAAAAAATTTAAAAACCTGGAAAACAAAATATTTTTTACTGAAACATAAAAGCGTAACTGAAGTTGTAACGGAAATAAATATGTTTTAATCTAACTGCTTCAAAATTGTGTATTAATGATAATATACCGGAATACATTAGCAAATGAAAAATATCAGACATTTGTAATGAGAGAAAACATTTAAGAATATTTTCTGAAGACTTCCAGTTTAAAATGAATATGGTGAAGCGACATTTAATTGGACATATTTAGCATTACACTAACGTTTCGTACGCAGTTAAAACTGAAGCTAATTAAGCTAAAAGCTACCGTTCAGCAATAACAGCGCACTAATATAAAAGCACTCTCTACGGATATAAAGAGCAATGGAAAAGTACCAACAAAAATACTATATTCTATTGCTTATTGTTAGTCCCTGTTTCTGTATATTGTTTATCATTTTAAGTGCTACAATTTGTTATTTACTTCAAATGTTCTACTTTAATATTTATATTTCACGAACTAAGTAAAAGCTTACGAAACATTTTAAATAATTTATATTTTCAATTAATTATATCCTTTTATACTTTAACGTTTATTAAATTCGAAAATAGAAACAAATAAGAATCAAATTTTATATAATTTTATAAACAGAACTATTTTTAAAATAAAAGGACTTAATATTTGTTGTTCAAAATAAGGAGATTAAAATATATGGTGATTATTTATATACATAATTAATTAATTAAAATGAATTTTAAAATAATGCATTATTGTATTATTAGGGAAAACAATTTATATTAAACCATTTTCCGGTTTAATTATATAATTGAAATGGGGATTTATGAATTATAATAAAATGATTAAATAAGTTATTAACAAATGATTGAATATTGTAGTTTATGAAGTGATTTTGTGGTTTGGTATTTATATAATATCGATTAAATTTGTTTAATAAATCATCATAATATTATCCTTTATATCCGTATTTCAATAACAAGTTATTAACTGGTACTGGTATTAGGTAAATATCGGTACATTATGTTATTATACAAACACTATTAATAAGATCGCGTCTGAGCCAGGATCTCTTGCAGGCTGCCGAGCACATTGTTGTCAGATTTAAGCATACAAGGGACGCCATTATTGTGCCGTGGTCGGGGGCATCGCTGCCTGAGCCGTTAAGACATAATGGGGTCGAATAAATGCGCATTTAATAAAGGTAAAGTTACGTGGTGGCCCCACAAACTTAACGGTGAGGGGATCCGTTATTAGGAGGGTGTACTTAATAGCTTACTGAAAATTTAATTCCAGAATTTTGTAAAAGCAACAAAGCTTTGCAATTTTCTACTAAATGTAATAATGCTTTTTTGTTTATACACTTAATAACATTGTGTTTTATTGATTAGATATTTTCTTTTCAAAATAAATATTTTAAGCTACTTAAACAAATAAAAAAGAAAAAGTTTAGAATACCTTTTTTCTCTAATACCATTTTTTTATAATTTTCAATCATTGAATTGTTACTTTCTGTACAGCTGTGAGCAGGGCAGTAACTAGCTTTTTTTTAAATAACCGCCTCCCCTTTACTTTAATGAAAAAAAATTTATCATGCATATACGCTTGTTTTGAAGCTGCTGTTCTTTCATTTTTTTAAACTTTGGTAACAGTTTTAATAAATAAACAAAAAAAATTATTCTTTCAATTATTTCTGCCCATAATTTTAATTACATTTTATATTTATGAAAAAACAATAAATTAAAACATCATAAATTTATTAAAATTGTATTTTTCTTGCTTTGTTTTCCCAAATTTATCATTAAGAAAATAACTGAAAGGCCTTTCTGGTACTTCCTTCGATCTCGACCCTGGGTAAGTACCATTGTTACCCCTGGATAGTTATGGCCCAGGCTGTGAGGTATTATTCATCCACTAGTGTTTAATAAATAAATACAAAATTTATATTACCTTATAAGGAAATCAGGTAAACTTATAAAATTAGAGAAAGTATAGTCTGTAACATGTTCGAAATGATTATTCTCCTTTTGTAGAACCGTTATATTTGCCTACAGGAGTCAAATTTTTCAGTCGAGATGAATTAGGTTTCATTTTCAAATTTATTGCAGAATATTCTATTTAAATTAAAAACAACTAAACTAAAGGATCAAGATCTTTAAAACTTAAAATATTAAAGTACATATTCAAAAGTGATAGCGGGCTTTATCTTAACTGTAAATATTATATATTCGAGAACATAAAGTATATATAAACAGATAGAGAACGTAAACTGTAAACCATGTACAGTTATGAAAGATAAACTGTTTATTATAAATCGAATCCAAGTGACTGCATTTTCATTATCGCAATATTCAGTGGTAAATATACATTTCTAAGTAACAACATTCCGAGAATTCAGCATTTCAGCCGTCGTTATCTAGATGTCAATCTTCCGCTTGTTAACTCAGCCGATGACGTCACGAATTGCCCGCGAGGAAATGACAATAGTAATGGAAAGCAAGAAGGGAACAAAACAACTATATCGATAAGTTTAAGACTACCAGTGGAAATTTGCAGGTTACAAATTTCAATTAAAACGAGGGGTTGATTCATACGTATTATTTTCTTATGGTCTCTTTGTAATTACGGAAGAAATTTACAACACAACTGTACTAATATTTTATGAGTAATTACGCTAATGTCTTTGGCTATAAGGTTGTAATATTTAAGTATCTAGCGACTACGGCCAGCTTATTGCAATTACTACAATATTACAATTAGGATGATTGCTCAAGTTACGTGGACAAATAGTTTTAGTCTAATTGGATACGTAGTGGATTCACTTTTACTACTGGACAGTTAAATTATTATTAGACAGAGCTTCATTATCTTTATTTATATTTAAATTATATTAATAGTTTGAAGGTTATATTATTATTATATTTAAATTCCTGATTTAATTCATTAAGGAGAAGGAATAGCAATAAAAGCAATATATTTCCAATTTAAGGGGGGAGATATCTTTAGAATTCTTATTTTAGTTTATTGTAATTTTTAACTTTTAAAATAATTTGTTTTACAAAATAATAAAGATTGCGGAACTCGACCGATCTTTTCCGGGAAGGACGGGTCGCGAGTTGTTAATTAGTATGATTAATTTTTAACTATTACTAGCAGTCATAATTTGTCCGTAAATCAAAAATATAGAACAAAAATGAACTAGAAGTTCAAAATTAAGTTTTTTCTATCAATTTTAACATATTTTTTCTTTAAAAATATACATATTTTAAGTGCTTTTTCAGTTTTTTCGATTTAAAAACAAGAAGTTTTTGAGTTATCGCTCACACTAACTTGAAAAATAGTTTTGAGAAAAATACGCTTAAGGTTTAGGCACCGCTAAAACGCTAAGGTTCAAAGGCTATAACATCAGAAATACTTCAAATTTTGTTTTAAATTTTTGGTAACATATTAAATTAACATTTTATAAAAGAAAAAACACTTTCTGGTAGTTTTAAAGGTATTTCTCTTTTAATAACCAGTAAATATGAAGTATAAGTTGTTATTTATAGAAACAGTTACTTCTTACAGTATCTTTTATAATTAAAAAGAAATAAATTAAAGTATCAAAATAAAACAAATGTAAATAAAAGGGTCTGAGTACATACATATATACAGTTCTGATTAAAAATAAACCTGTTACATAGTTGTATAACAAGTTCAGTAACTACTTTTCACTCTTAACTCAGTGATTTTATTGCCTGGAAGTGAAAAGTATTCCCGGACACGCTACGAATAAACGCTTCCACGAATTTGTGTATTCCCATTCGAATAATTTGTTTCGTTTGCTAGTATCTTAAGTCACCCAATTTAGAATTCGTTGGCGGTGCTTTGCGTGCCCCATGGCAATAACTGTTCCGACTTTCTTAATCTTGTTTTAAACAATTCAGTTATCTGCTATGGAATCTTTCGATAATAGTCAAATCTATACCACTTAAGCAATAAAGGCACGTCACAAGATATTGCTTGGTCGATATTAATGGCTGCCATTTCTTATGATCATCAATTTACGTTTCGATATTCGAAATATTTTCAAATATACGATTCCCTAATGTTGGATTTATGTATAAGCGATTCAGGCACGCGCATACGGCCTTAATGATAATGGAAATAGAAAATTAAAAACTTTTCTATTTAAATTAATGGAATACGTTTAAATTTTATAGATTTTACATTATATTAGATTCAATAAAATTATCTTACAAAATGACAAAGAAAATATTTTGTTCAAATATAAACGTAAGTAAAATTTCCATTAATAACTAAATATATTCATGTTTATTTACTTTTCTGAAAATTAAAGGTTTATGAACGTGCAAAGCAAATCTTACCTTTTTGTCTTAAGATTAAGGGTACTAAAAGGGACTATTAACTCCAACAGAATTATTAATTTGATAAACCATGAATATTTGATGTTAAATCATAAGATAAGCCTTCTTCAAAGTACAAAATATAACCAGGACTACTGTATAAAATTATTATCAAGTACTTATAAAAAACTAGAATTCTTAATTCAAAAAATAATCTTTATCGATTTTATTTTTGATATAATAACATTCCAAAATATGCAATTACTAAAAATTACTTTCAAATTTATGAACATAATTAAAAAAGTAAAATTTAAATTAAGTTTGGGAGCTTTCTATATAATAGAAGAACTTGTTTGTTCCCCTCCGCTGATGAAATCAACTGCGGGAGTGACATATGGCCAGTGATTTGGCTACATTCCAGATGATCTGTTTTGTCCTTACAAAATTTAGGGATGAGTATCGAATACATTGCAATAGTGTAGCAATGTTGCCAGTTTTATGCACATATTTTAAAAGTCAAGTTTTAAAATGATTTATAAATTAAAATTACGTTTCAAACATGATATAACTCAATGTATAATTTAAAGTTCTTCTTTTTTTGTCTAAAGAGATCAAACGCAAAGTTAATTATAGTTTCATTAGATTTTTATATAGTTCCGAAGTTTTATTAACAAAGTTCTTATTGCTAATTAAAGATCATTAGCATCCATAACGGAAGGAGGAAAACTTTTAACCATATTTTTTGATCTTGTTTGATGTCACATTTTATTTTAAATAGTTTTTGATGTAAGTCCAATTTTATTTATGCTTTTTTTATTATGAATATTAAAATTACTCATTTATTTAAACGAAGCTTTAAGTTTAAAAGTACCTATTGTTGCTCATTTATTTTAAAGCTTATTAAATGATACTTAACTGTAACAGGTAGAAAGGTACAAATTTAATTATTTTTTTTTCTTTTCATGAAAATACATCAGGTTTTAATATGATTATACCTTTAAAAGGTTTTCATAAATGTCTGTTTATAAATAAATTCTTATCTTACGATTATTAAACCCCAATTTTTTATATTATGTAACGGCATTTAGGTTCCGAATTATTTATTAATACGTGAAATATTTTAAATATAAAAAAAAACAATTTTATTTATAAATAAATGTTTATAAATTTATGAAATATTATTAAAACAAATAAACGTGAATTATATTACTTTACTTTTTATTTAATGCGCAAAAGAAAGAAATATTTTTTCTACATTTCAAGAACAGCAAAAAATACCAATAATAAAAATTCTATACAAAAGATTTATATTTTCAACAGCCATTTTCTAAAATTACTTGTACAACAAATGTTTTATATAAAAGCTTTTGTGTATATTGTTTATTTCGAGTCTTATTCTGATAATGCTGTCTTTTGTTATATCTTTTGAGAACATTTATAATTAAAATTACGTTTTATTATTATTATTTGAATATTTGATATATAAATAATATAAATTAGGTTAGATATAAAATTAAAGCAACCCAATCAGTATGATGAATAAAAATACAAAATTTTTAAAGAGTTTTATTTTTAAAAACTATTTTATAATTATAGATAAGCAAAGTTTGAATACTTATAATTGAAAATGGAATCAAGTGTAAGAAGTTATAAAGAAAGTCCTATATTAAAATTTAGTGCGAGTTTGAAAACTAAAGAAAGTAGTATGAATGAATCCATAGATAGAGAGAAAATTTTGTGAAAGCCAAGTGAAAAAGAGAATAAAATAAAATCGAATACCTCTACGTTATGACTGAGTATTCAAAAGTAAAAGGATTATGTTTGATGTGCTTATGTTCAGTAGACGACGCTGAAGCAGGAGTCGGCATTTGCAATGATTCGGCGGTATAACTAACTGGTTGGTCGTCTTCTACTAACACAGCGCGTTCATACTTGCTGACGTCTTCTCATTTCAAATTTAAAGACCGTGCATTCAGCGCGCGCTATGAAAACTAATTAAGTACCTACGGAGGTATGCTTACAGAAGTTGACGCTCTGGCTCTGACTCGAGCTTCAGCTACGTTATAGGCCATGTATATTTGATGGTTTTAGTTGGCGTTGAAGAACTAAATGACGGGTCTTTGTCAGACCTACCATGCGAACTTTATAACGCAATATTATATACGTTGAATAAAAGTCAATTTTATCATCCATTTGCATTATGATGTCGGCTACAGACATTTTCATTCATTTAACAAAAGTCAAATTTATTCTTTTTTATCATTATAAGATATCCTTCTCTCTCTTACCAAATCAAATGGTTTAACATCACTCTCTAAAAATATCATTTGAATGACCTCGAGTTGGTTGTAGGTTGTGATCTCCAGATTTTTTTTTTAGTGTAGTTGGATATTTTATACAGAAATTTTAGGCGGAGTTTCATTAGTTTCAATTTTATTGTGATATTTAGTAGATGTCACTTTGTCATATTCACCAAAACACTGAATAAGAGCTGCGCGGGCAACGCTGGTACGAGTAGCTGTTACACTGTTTTAATATAAAGTTAAATATTTTACTATACACCGGCACTATCAACTACGACTCATGGTCATTGAAACTGAATTCCGAGTGTCGCAGGCCTGGTTATAGTAAATAGAAACTTCTATTATTGTATACTTAAATCCAAAGCAATTTAAATTAAATTATTGTAGATCAAAAACAATTTTTGTAAAAATTATAAACGAAGAATATGAGAAACTATATTTGAAATATTTTGAAGCGTAAGTTCAAAGCTATAAATAAATAACTACTAGGAAATATTTTAATATGTGAAGCGGATAATAAATTGTTGATTAATCTGAACGCAAATCACAAATCAATATAGTATAGAACAAATTTCAGTCTGTCAAAGTTAGCCAATCGTAATTGGCTGACAATAACAAAAACAAATCAACTCACTCATGCAACATTTATCTTCATTAAAATGAAATCATCTGAACTCGATATGAATTTCAGTTATCGAATGATTCCCGCAACGTTTCATATGTGCATTTTATTTTCTGCTATTTATTTCTAAAACTATATAATCCTAGATTTTATAACACAAGCTTCAAATTTTTAACATATATAAAAGAATCGAAGATATTTCGCTTTTTCTTCGATTAAATATCGCGTATCCTACAAAATTTAAAAAATTTACTGATTCTGCAAAATAGAATAATAATAATAATGTTTTGCAGCCTATGTTAAAGTTTTAGCGGTAAAATTCTTTATTTATTATTCATATCCTAGATTCATAGCCAGTGATATATGACCCTTTGACTAGTTTTAAGTTAAATTTAAGAAAGTACTTATTAAAATGAGCAAGAAAGTTTTAACATATAGTTTTTGTTCATATTTTAAATGTCAGTATTTTATTCGAAATAAATTTAAAGATTATACTGACAAAAATAAATCTGGAATCTTATCAAGAGAATGTACCTTAAGTTAAAAAAAAAAAAAATTAACTGAGCACAAAATATAAAAAAAAGTTCAAAGCAATATTAGATTTAATGACAAAAAAAAAATACTAAATAAATCTAAGAAAATATGAAACTAATATAATATTCTGTAGCTTTAAATATATTTTTATCATCTGTGCATTTTTTTAATACTAAATAAAGATATAAAACTAAAGATTATGTTGAAAATATAATTAATAATAAAACAATAAATTAATCATTCTTCTGAAATACTTGTAATTTTATCTTCTTCTTGTGATAAATCAAATTCTAATGACAATATGCCGTATCTCAAATAAACAATAAGCAATCAATATATCGTAATTCATAAAATAATTTTAAATTTATGCGTTTTATAAGCGTAACTTGAGATTCATTATGTTTAAAAAAATGTTTATAGCAAGAATAAAAACATTTTGATATTCACCGTACATCGGAATGAGTTTCCATTGACAATGCAGCTTTCTGTACGCCTAAACTTATCAATTAACCCGAAATACTTTTATCATGTAATCCAGAGCTTATCCTAAATAATCAACTTCATGTAGAAGCAAAAACTATTGGAAAACAAAGCCAGTTGGTAGCATTAAATCGCGATGGAAATTCTGTACTGTGGGATGCTCGGATTTAAACAGTTGTTAAATATTTCCGAAAGTAAATCCTTTGGATGTTGATTAAATGTTTTTACTTACGTTTTATCTATATTCTAAATCATTTGTACAATTTTTAATCCATGAATTTTTACTGTATCTACTTTGAAATTTAAAGTTTGTTTTCAAATTAATTTACTTATTACCTAAAGTTTAATATTCTTTCTAAAAATTTAAAAGTCTATGACATGTATTGTCGGTAGTAACTCTATCAATTTATGCCAGAAATTCATTAAACTATAATTATTTTATCCACATTTTATGCAATGTCATATTTGCGTTCTGTGAACTAATGTAAAACACGTATTGGTATGTTATTAGATAATTATTAAGGTTTGCCAGTAATTATTTCTAATGTTATTTTGAATTCCTGTTCGTACAGGACAAAACAATGACTGAATATGCATTAGAAACTAGGTGACTAATTATGTAGATAACAAAGAAAATTAAATGAAAAATTTTGGAACGATAAAAGTCTATTATTGTTGCAAAACAAAAACATAAAATAAATTTATAAGTATCGGAGATATTTAAATTTATGAATTATTAAATTATTAAAATTTCATTAACTTCTCAAATCATTCTAGCAATTAATGTTTAATAGCGAATTGTAATTATTATAAATATTTGCTATGATATATTTAATACATAATTATTTATAATGCCAGATTAAACAAGAATGGTAATTAATATTTTATGAAATAATTGAAATATTTTACGTAGTTATATAATAAATAAATCACTGATGTATATTAATTTATTTTTCCAGAGGAAATCTGCTACAAGGAAAACAAAAATATGAAGAAGCTATTCTTAGTTACAAACGAGCGATTCAATATCGACCATCTTTAGCCCGTAAGTAGAATTTTTAACAACTTAATGTAAAACATAAATGTTATTACGTCATAAACATTTTATAATAATTTTCAACTTTATTGCTACTTGCGAATACATATTTTAATTATCTTCTAAAGATTCGTTTTATAACATTTAAGCTTCTTAATATACATTATATTAAATTCTTCGTAAAAGTATTATATTGTAATTTAACATTTTCCTTAGACATTTTCAAATTTAGAAATTTAATTTTGTTAATATTGTTTGAGTGAATTTCATTTATGCCGTTTATTAACATATTTGTCGTCAAATATTAGCTTTAATTTTACGTGATTAATTTCAGTGAAACACTTGAAATAAGTATTAATTTCATCATCTTAACTATAGTTTTATTTTGAAATGTTTAATTAAAACAATAATATTGTATAAATATCGCATGAAAATGATAATTACACCGTCATTATCATTCGCTTCAGTTAGAACTTTACAGTGCAATATTTCCCACAACCCACTTCTCGCTTATTGTTCAACATCTGATGACAACTTCACGTCTTTGAATGTTTCAAGATGGCGCGCGGTTTGTTGCCACCAGATGGTGATGGCGGCGTTGCTGTCGCTCACACTAACTTTACGTCGTTCGTAGTGAAACTCTGAGAAAGCGTCGCGACGCGTCCCAGTTGTTCTTGATGTGTTTGCTAGTAATGGGAGAACGTTTGTTTAACGATAGGAGTTTTGTAATTATTTTGGGAATTTTGTATTTCATTGCTTCATTACTTCGCGAATTATTTACCACTTACATATTTTTCTTGGCTTTTTAAAAAAATATTGTTACATTTTCTTCTTATTCTTCCTATTTTATTGTATTCAATTATATTAATTGTGACTAAGTAGTTAAATAAGAATAGAACGGACGTATTTTTTTATATCTAAAATAACTTTTGAATGGAAGCCACGTAAAGTTTTAGGTGTATTTTATATTCAAAGAAATATTAAAATATTAAAAAAAAATAAGTCATGTTATAACTATAGTTGTATACGTTTACAGGATTCTGTTTTGCTATCTGAAACGTTTTATATTGTAACGGTTATTTATTTCAACGATGATAAATAATAAGAATAAAAATGTTTATAAATATAGTTTATTAATAAGTAGAAAATATAAAAATAAGTAGATAATAAAATAATAATAAAACAATAATAAAACATATAACACTAATTATTTATATACACAGTCACTAGGTTAGCCGATTATTTATTTTCACTATTTATATTCACTCCACGCACTTATTTATTTCTACAAACTCGTGTACAGTTCATTTCAACGTTGTGTTTTTAACTGACTAACGTAGGCAAACAATCGTCTTTATATAGTTGACACACATTACTCTAGTGTGTTCTAGGATATTCCATCGCATCTCTAGATATTTACGAGAGACTTAGCATGTATTGTTTATCGCTTGCATCAAGGCCAGACACAGTGGCGATATTTTCGTTACAATATGTTACAAAAACTGTGTAGCTACCATATATACAAACGCTTTATCAATAATTAAATAATGTAAACAAACTTCGACGTCTTCACATATTTATAAGAATATCAACTAGGTGTTAATAAGATAAAAAAACAAATACGTATGTCGAAGAAAAATATATGCTCATTATTGTGCAATGCCATTGCTTCGTGGTGTGAACTATACATCAAATTTCTATAATAATGTTGGTATATTTTAACTAATTTGATAGTTGTAACATTTAATTTAGATATTAAATTGGCAAAAATACACATAAATAGAGAGATAATGTTAATAATAATATGGAATTAAAAATAAAATTAATGAAATCGAAAATTGATTATAGTCGTAAATTCAATTTAAAAAAATTAAATTCTTCGATTTTCAAAAGTTGTATAGAAGCGCTATTGATAATAAACTATAAAGTAATTTGTATTAAAGTAAAGTATACAGATTAATAATAAAAATGTGTTTAACGCCGAGAGAAATTGTGTCTGGGTCCAAACTAACAGAATGTCAATCTTATAATGTAATAATAGCGCGTTGCGTTAAATGAAGCAGAAACCGTTTTTCAACACAATGCCATCGAGCAATGAACGGCGAAGGTGATGTACATTAAACCACACAAAAAAACAGGAAACGCTATGCGAAGGAAGCAGCAATATTTTACTTTCGCACTGTTTTTATTGGCCAGCGGAAAAGGACGCTATGCATCAGGCTTTATCGAACGGACTTTATAGCATAGCGAATGGTGAACGCTCGGGTTATGCATATATTTAGTCAGTATACAATATTTTGTCCTGTATTTTGTTTGTTTTTATTCAACGTACTGCCTTTTATGCTTTTTCACTGTATCTCTTTAACGTATAGTCGATAATAACGTATTTAACTCTTTACTTGTTAATGACTTATTTTTAAACTATACTTCATTTTATTTGAAACTTCATCATGACTTCTTTCTATTTTTTTATTTTCATTAATTAACTCAAACTTTACAGTCATCTGCAGAGAGCACAAACTTTTAAGTAACTTGTGGCTCGGAAATAATGTATCTCGATAATTATTTTAGTTGGCTGTGTTTCTTCAATTGTTTAACAATTTCATCAGATTTTTCATTCAAATCTTATATTTTCTTAATTGATTACATTTGTTTTTCTTTTTTTAAAGTTTTGAGATCATCGTAAAGGAGATTTGTAATTATTAAATTGGTTTATATTAAAAGGTATATTAATTGACACCTTTTATTAGTTTATAGAAAAATATTATTTAAGCTAGAACAAACTACTTATGTACGTCTTCGTTTTTATATTTATAGTTCAATTGTTTTTCAAGGTTCACTTATATTTTATAGATTTTATGTTAGGTATATGCAGTTTTGTAAAATTTTTATATCTTAATATATATATA